>CM029023.1:139902472-140017472 GCA_016801055.1 Panax notoginseng
CTATCGTCTTCATTTTTTTTCTTTTTTCCTGTTTATTTGAATGCCTCCTTTTGGATTTCTCTTAATTTGCTTCATTTATTTATCTTTTTTAGGTAATTGTAGTCTTTCTTTTGTTTTTTCGAGCCACATTACCTTGATCAAATCTTAGTTTATTCCCTCGAATATTCTCAAAGAAAGGCTATAATTTTCGTGGCGAAGAAGCATCAATTTCGAGTGGTTGATTCGTCGAACGAGGGAACATTAAAGGTACGAGGGGAGGACCCCCTAGGTGGCCGAACCCTAGGCCTTTGACTTTATTTTTTTCATTTTTTCCTTTGTTCTTCCATTTGAATGGCTTCTTTTGTTTGTGTTTTTTCTTGCTTCCTCTTTCAGGTAACTTTAATATTTCTTTTGTTTTCGAGCCACGTTACTTTGATCATATCTTAGTTTTTTTCCCTCAGATTATAAAGAAAGATTGGCGTTTTTTGACAAAACACGAAGGAAAAATGCTCTTCAGCGGGACCACCCTAGATGGCTGAACCCTATACGGGCCGAACCCCCTAGGGAGCGAACCCAGAGGCGAGTCAGCAAATGAAGAAAAAGTTAAGTCTGAGAAGGGTGATCGTTATTTTGACCATAACTTTTGATCCGCTTAGAATTACAGGGCCCATAATATAATCAAAATGAGCTAGCAACGAGCTCTACACAAAAACTAATTCATTCAACTATGTTATACTCTATTATAAGTAGGACTGATCATTCGGTTATAACCGAACCGAATAGGCTATTCGGTTATAACCGAAAACCGAAATATTCCTATTTTTCAATGTAAGACCCCAACTTTTATAAATAAAGAAGAATTTTCTATAAATATCATTTTTGAATATTATGGAGTTAATTTGATATAATTTATAGTTGTGGGTAATATTTTATAATTTTACAAAAGTACGCAAGTTGTTATATAATATTCGATTGTCGGGGAATATTCGTTTTAACAGGAAATATTCGTACAACGACACAATCATTTGTGGACCCCACAACGGAATTATTGTCGGATTGAGAAAACGACAGAAATATTTTTATAAATAACGGCGGAAATTTTACCATTGTTACTGTTGAACTACTCGTAGTAAAAGTACATAATACGTGTGGTTGCATAGTAGCACACAGTATTGATTATTAATGCTTATGTGAGAAGTCACTCAGTTTGATTCATTATTGTCAGTTAATAATATGAATTTATTTAGCGATAATGACATTTTGTTTATTCGTATTATTAACGTAATAAAACAGAAACATCTTTTTTATATAAAACAGAATACTTTATTAAAGTTATTCTATAAATAGAATATATTATATTTTATTTAAAAGATTTTTCTTTAAATATGGACCGTCAGATAAAGTAATCAATCTGGACCGTTCATGGATTAGTTACTATGCATTCTATTTTTCTATAAATAGTCAGCTCATTCCTTCATTATTCTTACGAATTCACTGAACTCTAGAGAGAGAAACTATAGAGAGAGAGAGAAGAAGAGTATTCTGCTACTAAACTACTTCCTTATTTCAGCTCGTCTTTAAAACGGTAAGGGGTTTATTCTTTCTTATTCATGAAGAGAACTGTTGTTATTCCCATTTCTTATTATTCTGTTGGAATAACCTGTATACGCCGGATATACCCTATACTTGGTGACATTCTTCTATTATTCTGTTGGAACATCCTCTTTGTGTTTTACACCCGGACCTGGTTTCCGTTTTATTATTATTCTGTTGGAATATCCTGTCTGTGTGTTTTACACCGGACCTGGTTCCGTCTTGTTATTATTCTGTCGGAATATCCTGTCTGTGCGTTTACGCCGGACCTGGTTTTATATTTATTATTCTGTCGAATATCCCTGTCTGTGCGTTTACGCCGGACCTGGTTCCATTATTTATTATTCTGTAGAATAACCTGTCTGTGCGGTCTATCGCATGCATGGTGATTTCTTTTGTTATTCCATTCTTTATTATACTCAGTTGGTTAAGTTTTGACTTCTATACTCCATGAAATTTGTGGAATATCCTTGACATTTGCGCTTCATCTAGTATCTATTCATGAAAATATTCTCCTGATCATTCTAGAATTTTACTCCACAAAGCAGTATCATGTTAACCAATTTGGACGTTGTTAATTCTTGGATAAATAAATTCTTGAACTTGTTTTATTGAATTCTTATATCATTGTCATCATCCTCATGTTTTATTCTGTTGAAAGTCATCTGTGGCCTGTAGTGCATAGATGGACTTGGTATGATTATGACCAGGGATTATTCGGTGTAATCATGACCGTAATGTACGAATGATGTGGTAAAAGTCGTCATTGGCCGTAGTGCATTGATGGACAGTTGTTGGCATGATCATGACCATTAATGAATATACGAAATATCCTTGGCCGTAGTGCAGGGTGATTCGATGATGTGGATTATTTTATTAAGCTGAGTCTCAGCGATCACAGTGTTGGAAAATCTTTTAAATCATAAAAGATAGTAGAGTTTATCTTCTACTTGACTCTTTTAATGGATTGCTTGTTCCGCTGCAGTTAAACTTGATGTCTATTATATTTTATCAGTTTAACATTGTTGAAGGCTAATGATAATTTATTCTGCATTATCTTAGTCATAATATTTCTTACTGGGCTAGTTGAGCTCACCCTTTCTTTCACTGTTCTCTTCAGGAAATGAGAACGTAGCTGGGGCAAGTCGGGGAACGGAGTGATAGTCCGAATGATAGTATTAGTTAGTAGTCCTCACTATTCTATGTAATGGTGTGTTAATAAATGTAATGAGGACTCCTTTTGAGTATAATACTCTCTAGAAGATAATATTTGTATTCAAACTCACAGTTTATGTTTTGTCGTATTGTACGCGACAGTTGTATTAGTAATTGTATTTGTATTTTTGTACTATGTATCTGACGACCCAAAGTTGGGTGATGTATACCTAATTTTGGGGGCGTCACAATTGGTATCAGAGCTTAGGGATATGATCCCTGGCTAAGATGTGAGAATAGAACTAGGAGGGGAGAGACGGGAAATTCCTTCGCTAGTATGACCTACCTAAGTTTAATTGCATGGTATTTAATTGGTCGGTCATAATATAAGGATAATATATGACATATCAATTAACTTTTATTTTGTGGCAGTATCTGAAAATGGCATCTGAGAATGTTGAGAATAGCAATGGAGCACAGACGATTATTGATTCACCACATATCAATAATCAGGATAATGTTCATCAGGAAGGTGACAATCCTCATGCAAACAACAACACTGACCAGATGATGAATGATGGAATGTTCAGAGGTTTTATGCAATTCATGCAACAACAGGTGAAAGCGGCTCCTGTCCACAACATAGTGAAATACTGGAAACTCTCAGCGTCACCGCTAAACAGTTTAAGGAGCTGGGACCACCGGAGTTTAAGGAAGACCCAAACCACTTGTAGCTAAAACATGGATAAAGCAGATCACCAAGATATTTGATGTCTTGGGTTGCTCCGAGGAGCAAAAGGTTCCCTTTGCCGCCTTTATGTTGCGAGGAGAGGCAGATTACTGGTGGGAATCGATAAAGCGTACTCAACCTGCCGCACTGAAGATGTCTTGGAGAAGTTCCAAGAGCTGTTTACGACAAATACTTTCCCGAGAGTATTCGTCACATGAAGGAGGTGGAGTTCATCAAATTGGAGCAGAATAATATGACCGTGGTCGCAGTACGAGGCAAAATTTGCGGGAGTTTCCCGGTTGCGTCCCACCTGGTGGATAATGAAGAAAGAATGACGCGGATGTTTTTAAGAGGTTTGAAGCCGGAGATACGTCAACATCTTGTTTCTCATAAATTGTGTTTTTATACAGATGTTGTAAATAGGGCTCAGTTGGTGGAGCGCGATAACGAGACAACGCAACCAAAAGAGAGCAGCCGGCAAAATGATAATACTAGTGAAAGCAGCCATCGAAGTGGTGACAACAAGCGTGGAGGGAATCAACAGGCCAGAAATGGTAACCACTTCGGTGGTAATCAGGGCCAAAATAATAAGAATGGCATTTCAAGAAGAGGAGATTCAACAATGATGGAAAGACGTCAGCACCAGCACCTGTCGTTAAGGAAGGAGAACGACCACCTATCATATGTTTCAAATGCGGAGGGGAGGGGCACATCAGTCCAAACTGCGCGATGCCGTCCAAAGCATGTTATAATTGTGGAAGAGAAGGTCATTTAGCCCGATTTTGTCATTTACCGAAGACAAATTCAGCTAGGATGGAGGCACCAAAGGCCGTCCCAGAAAAGTCAAAACCGGTTGTGCAAGGGAGAGCGTTTGTTGTGAACTCCCAGAAAGCAAGGAACCCGAATGAGGTCATCACGGGTAAGCTTATCATAAACTCTAACGAAGTCTATACTTTATTTGATACCGGTTTCTACCCATTCTTTTATTTCTCCTACTTGCGCTCATTGATTAAATTTGATTCCGGGGAAATTAGACTTTGACCTAGCTGTTGAAACTCCATTGGGAGAAACCTTCATTACATCCACGGTTTTATAAGTCTTGTTTGGTTCAAGTTGGTACCCATACATTTTCTGTCGATCTTATTTCATTCAAAATACTTGCATTTGACGTGATTCTAGGGATTGATTGGTTAACTACTCATCATGCAAAAATTGATTGTTTTCGTAAGGTTGTTAGCTTTCATATTCCTAATCGACCTATTATGCGAATTCAAGCAACCAAACCATTAAAATCAATCGCTGTCATCTCAAGCCATAAAGCTATTCGTTTATTGAAAAACGGATGTCAAGCTTTCTTAGCTCATGTCACAGATCTAAACAAAAATACGTCAGCTTTGAATGATATTTCTGTTGTTAATAAATTTCCTGACGTATTTCCCGAAGAACTTCCTGGCCTACCCCCAGAGCGTGAAATTGAATTTTGTATCGACCTTGAACCCGGTACAAAACCCATTTCTAAAGCCCCATATCGAATGACTCCTATTGAACTTCAGGAGTTAAAGACCCAACTGCAGGAATTGTTAGACATTGGTTTTATTCGTCCTAGTACTTCTCCTTGGGGTGCTCCTGTTCTGTTCGTGAAGAAGAAAGATGGGAGTATGCGACTTTGTATTGATTATCGGGAGTTGAATCATGTCACCATCAAAAATAGGTACCCATTGCCACGTATTGATGACCTGTTTGACCAGTTGCAAGGAGCACAATTCTTTTTAAAGATCGATCTTCGTTCTGGATATCATCAGCTGAAGGTTAGAACTGAGGATATTCCAAAGACTGCCTTCAGAACTCGGTATGGGCATTATGAATTCTTAGTTATGTCTTTTGGATTGACTAATGCTCCTGCTGCCTTCATGGATATGATGAACAGGGTATTTAAGGAATATTTAGATCACTTTGTGGTCGTCTTTATCGATGACATCCTTGTTTATTCCAAAAGCCGTGAAGAGCATGAGCAACACTTGAGGCTGGTACTCCAAAAGCTTCGTGAATACAAACTTTATGCCAAGTTGAAGAAATGCGAGTTCTGGCTGGAAGAGGTAGCATTCCTTGGGCACGTAGTATCAAGTCGTGGAATATCGGTTGACCCGGCAAAGATTGAAGCTATTCAAAGCTGGGAGCAACCTAAATCAGTAACCGAAGTACGTAGCTTTCTCGGTCTAGCTGGTTATTATCGGAGATTCGTGGAAGGATTTTCTCGAATCGCTACTCCTTAACTCAGCTGACTCGAAAAGATACAAAGTTCGGTTGGAGCGAAGAATGTGAGCAGAGTTTTCAAGAACTCAAGAGGAGACTCATTTCAGCACCTGTTCTAACAATACCATCTGGCTCGGAGGGATTTGTCATCTACAGTGATGCTTCGAGCAAAGGGTTGGGATGCGTTCTCATGCAACATGAAAAAGTCATAGCCTAGCATCAAGACAACTCAAGGAATATGAGAGGAATTATCCTACTCATGATCTAGAGTTGGCAGCTGTTGTCTTTGCACTTAAAATTTGGAGGCATTACTTGTATGGGGAGAAGGTGGAGATCTTTATAGATCATAAAAGCCTCAAATATTTTTTCACTCAAAAGGAACTCAATATGCGACAACGACGTTGGCTTGAATTGTTGAAAGATTATGATCATACCATTCAATACCATCCTGAAAAGTAAACGTGGTAGCTGACGCATTGAGTAGAAGATCATATGCAAGTACGAGTGCGATATTGTCAACACAAAGGCCCATTTTGTGTGATTGCAAAGGATGGAGATAAAGTTAAAGACTCCAGGGACCCATGTGATGATGGCGAATATACGAGTAGAACCGACTTTAATCGATAAAGTTAAAGCTGCTCAAGCTACAGACCTGGAGCTGATGCGTATGAGGAAGAAAGTGCAAGAAGTGCTATGCCGGAAGCAAGAATCGATGAAGAAGGAATACTTCGAGTCAACTCCAGACTTTGTGTTCCTAACAACCATGATTTAAAGTATGAAATCATGATGGAGGCGCACAACACACCGTTTGCAATCCATCCTGGAAGTACCAAAATGTATCATGATCTTCGTCATACATTTTGGTGGAGCAATATGAAGAGAGAGATAGCGTTGTTTATCTCAAGGTGTCTAACTTGTCAACGAGTCAAAGCGGAGCATCAAGTACCAAAAGGTCCATTGCAACCACTTGAAATTCAGAATGGAAGTGGGAGCACATTACCATGGATTTCGTTACCGGTCTTCCAAGGGTTTCTCAAGGTATTGATGCGATTTGGGTCATTGTTGATAGATTGACCAAGTCTGCTCATTTCTTATCGATACGAGAAACTTATACACTTGAACGTCTTGCTCGTATGTACATAAACGAGATTGTAAGACTGCATGGTATGCCAGTATCCATAGTTTCTGACCAAGACCCAAGATTCACTTCACGATTTTGGGTTAGTTTACAAAAAGCTATGGGCACGGAGTTACGATTTAGTTCAGCATATCATCCTCAGACGGACGGACAATCAGAGAGGACTATTCAAACTCTTGAAGATCTATTAAGACTCTGTGTCTTTGACTTCAAGGGAAGTTGGGACAAGTTCTTACCATTGGTGGAGTTTTTCTACAACAACAGTTATCAAGCAAGTATTGACATGGCTCCATTCGAAGCATTGTATGGAAGAAAATGTCGTTCTCCAGTATGCTGGGATGAGGTGGGTGAAGCAACGTTGTTGGGACCGGAGTTGGTACGTATGACTACAGAAAAGATTCAAACGATCCGACAACGTATAAAAACCTCACAAGATCGACAAAAGAGTTATGCTGATCTTCATCGGAAGAACGTGGAATTTGATGTAGGAGATCATGTGTTCTTACGTGTTGCTCCATGGAAAGGAGTTACGAGATTTGGAAAGAGAGGAAAGCTCAATCCTCGATTCATCGGTCCATTTTTAATCCTCGATCGAGTAGGAACTGTGGCTTATAGACTCGCTTTACCGCCAAGTATGTCTCGTGTTCATAACGTTTTTCATATATTCATGTTACGCAAATATGTGGAAGACCCGAACCACATTATTGAGTTAGAACCGGACGAAATAGCGAAAGATTTGACGTATGAAGAAGTTCCTGTTCAAATCTTGGATAAGAAGGAACATATTCTACGCTCCAAGGTTATACCTCAAGTCAAAGTTTTGTGGAGAAACCACGATGTTGAGGAAATGACTTGGGAGTTAGAATCTGAAATGAAATCAAGGTATCCTTACCTCTTCGACATACCAGGTACGTACCCTAATTTCGAGGGCGAAATTTCATAAGAAGGGGAGGTTGTAAGACCCCAACTTTTATAAATAAAGATGAATTTTCTATAAATATCATTTTTGAATATTATGGAGTTAATTTGATATAATGTTATAGTTGTGGGTAATATTTATAAATTTTGTAAAGTACGCAAGTTGTTATATAATATTTGATTGGTCGGAGAATATTTGTTTTAACAGGGAATATTCGTACAACGACACAATCATTGGTGGACCCCACAACGGATTATTGTCGGATTGAGAAAACGACAAAAATATTTTATTAAAAATAACGGCGGAAATTTTACCATTGTTACTGTTGAACTACTCGGTAGTAAAAGTACAGTAATACGTGTGGTTGCATAGTAAAGCACACGTATTGATTATTAATGCTTATGTGAGAAGTCACTCAGTTTGATTCAATTAATTGTCAGTTAATAATATGGATTATTTAGCGATAATGACGTTTTGTTTTATTCGTATTATTAACGTAATAAAAAAGAAACATCTTTTTATATAAAACAGAATACTTTATTAAAGTTATTCTATAAATAGAATATATTATATTTTATTTAAAAGATTTTTCTTTAAATATGGACCGTCAGATTAAAGTAATCAATCTGGACCGTTCATGGATTAGTTACTATGCATTCTATTTTTCTATAAATAGCAGCTCACTCCTTCATTATTTCTTACGAATTCACTGAACTCTAGAGAGAGAAACTATAGAGAGAGAGAGAAGAAGAGTATTCTGCTACTTAACTACTTCCTTATTTCAGCTCGTCTTTAAAACGGTAAGGGGTGTTATTCTTTCTTATTCATGAAGAGAACTGTTGTTATTCTATTTCTTATTATTCTGTTGGAATAACCTGTATACGCGGATATACCCTATACTTGGTGACATTCTTCTATTATTCTGTTGGAACATCCTTGTGTGACGCCCCCCAAAATAGGTATACAACACCCATTCTGAGTCGCCAAATACATGGTACAGAAAGCAAACTACAACTTCAATAATACAATTGTCGTGCAAAATACGACAACACATACTGTGAGTTTAAATATAAATATTGTCTTCTAGACAATATCCACACTCAAATAAATCCTCATTACAATTATTCAAACACTAATTTTACAGAAATAGTGAGGACTGTTAAAACATCTTTCTAGAACCATCACTCCATACCCCGACTAGATCCTGCTATGTTCTCACCTCCTGAGAAGAAAAATGGAACAAAAAGGAAAAGGGTGAGCTCAACTAGCCCAGTAAAGAATATTATGACTAAGATAATATACAACAAATTATCGTTAGTCTTCAACAGGGAAAAATCTGATAAAATATAATCGATAACAAGTTTTAGATCAACAACTGCAGCGGAAACAGCAAATCATTAGAAGAGTCAAGTAGAGAAAGAATTCTACTATCTTCTAAGATTTAAAAGTCCATCATCAATATTTTATCCCTGTAACATCAATTAATAATAATCTTTATCCAAATATTCATCTTTGCACTACAGGCCAAAGATATTCATTTGTATCACCTGTCAGTCATGTTCATCTCAACACCTGTTCATCTTTGCACTACAGGCCAAAGATATTCATTAATATCATCATTTAGGACTGAGGATGATGAAAAATATCTTAAAGAGAACGAATCCAATGAGACAGAAGGACAAATAGTAGGGATTCGTATAACAGTTTATCCAATATCAATAATACTTCATAATAATCAATTGTGAAGCAGAATTCAAAAATAAAGATCAAAACATGGATACAATCAAAGATAGTAACCATAATAGACATCTTGGACAAAAAGAAAAAATTTTATTTTTGGTGAATAGTGCCGTATTCGTGAATAGTGTCGTATACGTGAATAGTACCGTATACGTGAATAGTAACCCCGACACAAAAAGTTCCAAATTTGATAAAAACTCATATCAATATTTCAGCATAATGATATTAAAGAAAATAATATCATTTAAGAAGAAAATAATATCCCTTACGAATATTAAACGAAAATAATATTCATTACGAATATTAAACGAATATAATATTTCTCGCGAATATTGAACGAAATAAAATTTCTTATGAATATTGAACAGAAATAATATTCATACGAATACGAAAAATAATATCTCTTCAGAATATGAAATAAATAATACCCCTTACCTCAAGATATCAGTACTTCTGGTCGGAATACTGGTATAAGGCTGAAAGAAACTTGCTCTGATGAATAGAAACTCTCAAAGTATCTAGATACTCACAAAATACACTCAATAATCTAGAGAGAGAAAGAGAGAAAACTTGTTTCTGGTGTGATTTTCAATTCTAACTTAGCCCTCTATTTATAGGAAAATTTTAGTAGGCTTGACCTGCAACCTGATGGCTTTACCTGCTACTATTCCCACCCACCACATTTGAAATATAATTCAGCACATTTCTTTACCAACCACAAGTGGGGCCCACCAATTCTAGAATTTTCCACCAAAATGATTAACTCCGAAAATTCAACAATTTCTGAACCAGTCATCTTGTAAAATTCGTAATAAATCATACGTTCATTTTTAACGGTTCAAAATTTGTGGACATATACTGAACTTATATATGTATAATATATCCAAAAATTACCACGATCCAACGGTCGGATTAAAAATTATAACCCCCGCAAAATATCTCAATAATCCTAATTTTTAATACCTCCATTCCGACAAAAATACGAATAAAAACCTCAACATTAACTCCTTCATTTTTAACCACAAAAATATATCCCTCATTTATATCCACATAAAATAAATATTTCCTTATCATATGAATCAATAATTAATTATTCACAAATAATATTACAGAATCACATTTATGACAACCAGGCCGTTCCCAGGAAAGAGGGGGCTTTCCAATAAGGATTTCTCCTTACTGGCGCGCAATTAGATGACCAAACCTCTCCTTAGACAGAACTTTCTAGACATTGTCAATAATGTTATCTAATAATATTATTCAAATAATATGAATTATTGATCTGATAAATGAAAATACTGTGCAGCAACAATTATTGAAACAACAATAATATAAAATATCAACGCAGTAATTATTGAATCAATAAAATAAAATATTAAATAATAACTACTGTAACAATTATTGAGTAGTGCCTTCTTACGTAAGAATCAATAATTGGTGTAATACCGTGTGCTACTGTATTTTAACCACCGGGTATTCCAACAGTATTAACGGTAACAACTACGCCGTTATTTATAAACAACTTATACTTGTCATTTTTTTTCATCCAATCGCTTTCTGTTATGGGGCCCACACAAGGCTACGCCGTCGTACGAATATTCCCCGACATCAAGAATATTCCACGACCAAACGAATATTCCCCGACAAAATGAATATTTTATAACCACTTGTTTATTTTACAAAATTTGTACATTTCACCCACAACCAAAGTATTATATCAAATTAACCCCTTATTATTCACAATAATATTTAGAGAAAATTTGATTTTATTCATTAATAAGTTGGGGTCTTACATCCTGTCTGTGTGTTTTACACCGGACCTGGTTCCGTTTTATTATTATTCTGTTGGAACATCCTGTCTGTGTGTTTTACACCGGACCTGGTTCCGTTTTTATTATTATTCAGTTGGAACATCCTGTCTGTGTGTTTTACAACCGGACCTGGTTCCGTCTTGTTATTATTCTGTCGGAATATCCTGTCTGTACGTTTACGCCGGACCTGGTTCCATTATTTATTATTCTGTCAGAATATCCTGTCTGTGCGTTTACGCCGGACCTGGTTCCATTATTTATTATTCTGTTAGAATAGCCTGTCTGTGCGGTCTATCGCATGCATGGTGATTTCTTTTGTTATTCCATTTTTTATTATACTTAGTTGGTTAAGTTTTGACTTCTATACTCCATGAAATTTGTGGAATATCCTTGACATTTGCGCTTCATCTAGTATCTATTCATGAAAATATTCTCCTGATCATTCTTGAATTTTACTCCACAAATTAGTATCATGTTGACAATTTGGACGTTGTTAATTCTTGGATAAATTAATTCTTGAACTTGTTTTATTGAATTCTTATATCATTGTCATCATCCTCATGTTTATATTCTGTTGAAAGTCATCTGTGGCCTGTAGTGCATAGATGGACTTGGTATGATTATGACCAGGGATTATTCGGTGTAATCATGACCGTAATGTTACGAATGATGTGGTAAAAGTCGTCATTGGCCGTAGTACATTGATGGACAGTTGTTGGCATGATCATGACCATTAATGAATATACGAATATCCTTGGCCGTATGGTAGGGGTGATTCGATGATGTGGATTATTTTATTAAGCTGAGTCTCAGCGATCACAGTGTTGGAAAATCTTTAAATCATAAAAGATAGTAGAGTTTATCTTCTACTTGACTCTTTTAATGGATTGCTTGTTCCGCTGCAGTTAAACTTGATGTCTATTATATTTTATCAGTTTAACATTGTTGAAGGCTAATGATAATTTATTCTGCATTATCTTAGTCATAATATTTCTTACTGGGCTAGTTGAGCTCACCCTTTCTTTCACTGTTCTCTTCAGGAAATGAGAACGTAGCTGGGGCAAGTCGGGGAACGGAGTGATGGTCCGAATGATAGTATTAGTTAGTAGTCCTCACTATTCTATGTAATGGTGTGTTAATAAATGTAATGAGGACTCCTTTTGAGTATGAATACTCTCTAGAAGATAATATTTGTATTCAAACTCACAGTTTATGTTTTGTCGTATTGTACACGACAATTGTATTAGTAAGTTGTATTTGTATTTTGTACTATGTATCTGACGACCTAAGATGGGTGATGTATACCTAATTTTGGGGGCGTCACATTCAATATCCGAACTAATAACTGAATTTTGGTAATAACCGAATAACCGAATACCGAATTGTAAATTCGATATTTCGGGTAATAACCGAACACTGCAGTTAATGTTGGACAAAAATAACATGCACTGGCCAGTGAGATTGAAACAAAATTGATGAGAGATAGAGTACCACAAAAGACACAAAATTAATCAATAAATGCAGAAACCCAAAAATCTACACATTTTCAAAAGCCATAAAACCAACCACATAGAGAAATAGAGAAAATCCCCACAAAATGAAAAGGAAAAATTGAAAACAGATTGGATTGTCTAGATCGGAGTATGGCGGAGCCGGGAGCCACGGCCACCGGACCGGCGAGTTGTTTAACGACCCAATCGACGGTCATGATGTCATAGACGATCGGTGCAGCTTCTTTCGCATAAGCTTTGTGGTCTTCATTGGAGTTGTAGCGGCTGTGGAGCATGTGAGTGAAGGTGAAGGAAGAGAAATGGTGTGGAGGAGCGGACCGGCTGTGGAGCATTTTGAAGATGACTCTGAGACTTAGAGTCTGGGGCTGTGGATCTAGCCAGTTACTTTACTAAAAGTAGCTTTATGATATAAAGTAGAGTAGTAGGCCATAAGTAGAGGCAGACAGGCAGTAGGTTTATTTAGTAAAAACTAAAAAGACAAGGAGTACATAAGATTTGTTCGGTTTCAATTTTGTAAAACTTTATTCGGTTATTCGGTTAAACTGAATAACCCAAAAATGATACCCGTACAAACTAACCAAAAATCGTAAATAATTTCGGATATAACCGAAATGTTAAAAATAACCAAATTATCAGAAAATTTAGGTTAAATTAATTCGGTTCGGTTCGGTAATTCGGTTATATCCGTTTTTTGCTCAGTCCTAATTATAAGTCATAAAAGGCTAAGAGGAATGTGCTTGGGCTGCTGAAGTTTTTTTTAAAAAAATTTGGGAAACTTTTGTGTAATTGTGATTTCTAACCTTCGATGACTTTGTTTCTTCTTCTTTTCAGGTGTTCTTCAGTTTAACTCTCAGATTTTTTTTCTTTGCCATGGTAAGTACTTATGATCAAATGCTTTCATTTACCTCTTTTCCTTACTCTTTAGAATCCTTGTGCTAAATTTTCCTTGATTACAGGTGTGAGACCCCGAATTTTATGAAATGAAAGTATTCAATTTTCTTATAATTATTCTATTTATTAAATGGTTAAATTGATAAAAGGTTAAAGTTAAGGGTGATATTTGAAAATTTTGCAAAGTAAACAAGTTGTTATAATATTCGATTGGTCGGGGAATATTCGTTTTAACAGGGAATATTCGTACGACGGCACAATCATTGGTGAATCCCACAACGAAAGTATTGTCGTAGTTAGAAAACGACAGAATTATCATTTTATAAAAAATAACGGTGAAAGTGTTACCGTTAAAACTGTTGAACTACCCGGTAGTAAAAGTACAGTAATACGCGTGGTTGCATAGTAGCACACGGTATTGATTATTGATACTTACGTAAGAAGTCACTCAGTTATACTCAATTATTGCTACAGTAATTGCTGCATCATATCTCTCATATTATTGATTCAATTATTGTCACAGTATCATATGCATAATATGTTATATTATTAATTCAATAATTGAGACGATAAAGTTATTCATATTATTATTTGCAATATTAACAATGTCTAGAAGTTCTGTCAAGGAGATGTTAGATAATCTAATTGCGCGCCAATAGGGAGAAATCCTTATCGGAAAGCCCCCTCTTTCTTGGGAACGACCTGGTTGTTAAATATTATGAGTTATAATATTAATGATGAATAAGTTCGTGTTGATTAAAGATGAAATTGATAGTTCCATGGTGTGAAAATTATTAGTGTTAGTGGAAATCGACATTTATTTCGATAATAATTAATGTTTGGAGGTTATATTGACCAATCGGGTAATTAGCCGGATAAATGAGCAATTAATTGCTATTATTTCACATGCTTATAACTATTTATTCACATGTATGTACTATTGATTCACATTCTTGTACTATTAGAGGAGTTGATGTAAGATTGATAATACATGCATGACTAAGTTAAAAATGGAGGTATAGATGGAGGCACTATACTGTAATTCGTATTTTCATATGATTATAACTATTGATTCACATGATTGAACTATTGATTCACATTATTTACTATTAGGGGAGGTGGTGCTAGTTTGATAATACTTGCAGGACTAAATTAAAAATGAAGAAAAAGAGGAAGGTATTATACTTTAATATTTCGAGCTCCAAAACGTGCAATTATCGAAACTATATTTTCCTATAAATAGAAGCTCATTCTTCCTTCATTTCTCACCAATTTATTAAAGCTATAGAGCAATTATTATAGAGAGAAATTATAGAGAGAACGAAGAAGAGAAGTCTGCTACCTCACTATTCCAGTATCCAGTTTCTTCTAAGGTAAGGGGTATTATTTCTTTCGTATTCATGAAGAGAGTTATTGTTATTCCATTCCTTATTATTCTGTTGGAATAACCTGTATACGCGGACTACCGTATACATGGTAAAATTCTTCTATTATTATATTCTTTATTATTCTGTTGGAATATCCTGTCTGTGCGGATTACGCATGACCTGGTTCCATTCTTTATTATTCTGTTGGAATATGCTGTCTGTGCGTATTACGCATGACTTGGTTCCATTATTTATTATTCTGTTGAAATAACCTATCTGTGCAGTCTATCGCATGCCTGGTGAATTGTTCTGTTATTCTATTCTTTATTATTCTGTTGAAATAACCTGTATATGTGGATTACCGCATGCATGGTGAATGATCCTTTGTATTCATTCTTTATTAAATTGTGAAAATGATCTGTCTACGTGGATTACCGCATGGCGGACGAAAATCCATTTGCAGTTTCGTATAGTCTGTTATACTCATATGAGACATCATTTCTTTTGTACTCGTCATGGAATATCATTTTCTTTGGTATTTTTCTTTTACGAGTTACTATTTATGGGTTACTATTTATGGATTACTATTCATCCGGTTACTATTCACTCTATTATTATTCACTCGGGCATTCGGGGCACTTTTCGTGTCGGAGTACTATTCACGAGTTACTATTCACTCGATTACTATTCACTCTAGTATCATTCACTTGGGTATTTGGGGTACTTTTCATGCCGGGGTACTATTCACGAGTTACTACCCGAAAAATATATTTCTTTTCTGTCCAAATTATTTTTGGTACATGAATATTATTCTTGAATTTTACTCCACAAAGCAGTATCATGTTGACAATTTGGACGTTATTGATTTCTGGATAAATTAAATTATAAATCTTTAAAATTTATCCTTGAACTTGTTTTATTGAATTATTATGTCATTGTCATCATCCTCATGCTTATATTGTGATGAAAGTCATCTTTGGCTTACGTGCAGAGATGGACTTGGTATGATAATGACCAGGGATTATTCGGTATAATCATGACCGTAATATGACGAATGATGTGGTGAATGTCCTCATTGGCCTGTAGTTCATTTATAGATAGTTGTTGGTATGATTATGACAAGAGATTATTCGGTAAATCATGACCATTGATAATTACATGAATATCCTTGGCCGTGGTGCAAGGATGATTTGATTTTATTTATTAAGCTGAGTCTCAGCGATAAAGTTGATGAAAAATTCTTTAAATAATAGAAGATAGTAGATTTTATGCTCTACTTGACTCTTCTAATGGATTGCTTATTTTCGCTGATGTTGTTGATCTAAAACTTGTTGTTTATTGTATTCTATCAGTTGTTATACTGTTGAAGGCTAAAGATAATTTATTCTGCATTAGCTTAGTCATAATATTTCTTACTAGGAAAGTTGAGCTCACCCTTTCTTTCATTGTTCTCTTCAGGAAATGAGAATATAGCTGGGACGAGTCGGGAATGGAGTGATGGCCCAGGATAAATGGCTTTAGTAGTCCTCACTATTCTACGGAATAATGTCATAATAATTGTAATGAGGACACCATTGAGTGTGGATATTGTCTAGATGACAATATTCTTTTTTAAACTCTCAGCTATGTTTTGTTGTATTTTACACGACTGTTGTATAACTAAGTTGTATTTGAATTTATGTACCATGTATCTGGCGACCCAAGATGGGGGATGTATACCTGTTTGGGGGTGCTACAGTTGGTATCAAAGCTTAGGGATATGATCCCTAGCTGAGATGTGAGACTAAAACTAGGAGGGAAGAGACGGGTAATTCTTTCGCTAGTATAACCTACTTAATTTTAATTGTTATTTAATTGGTCGGTCACAATATCGGGATAATATGTGGTATGTCAATTAACCCTTATTTTGAAACTATATTCTAGAATGATATCTGAAATACATGAGATGAGAAATGGGAAAATCATGATAGAGAGGAAATAACCGGGAAGGTACAATCTGGAAAGATAGCAAGGTATTCTCATCTCTTCGAACTACCAGGTACGTAAATCTTGAGGGCAAAATTTTATAAGGAGGGGAGATTGTGAGACCCCGAATTTTATGAAATGAAAGTATTCAATTTTTTTATAATTATTCTACTTACTAAATGGTTAAATTGATAAAAAGTTAAAGTTAATGGTGATATTTAAAAATTTTGCAAAGTAAGCAAGTTGTGATAATATTCGATTGGTCGGGGAATATTCGTTTTAACAGAAAATATTCGTACGACGGCACAATCATTGGTGAACCCCACAACGGAAGTATTGTCGTAGTTAGTGTAAGACCCCAACTTTTATAAATAAAGATGAATTTTCTATAAATATCATTTTTGAATATTATGGAGTTAATTTGATATAATGTTATAGTTGTGGGTAATATTTATAAATTTTGTAAAGTACGCAAGTTGTTATATAATATTTGATTGGTCGGAGAATATTCGTTTTAACAGGGAATATTCGTACAACGACACAATCATTGGTGGACCCCACAACGGAATTATTGTCGGATTGAGAAAATGACAAAAATATTTTATTAAAAATAACGGCGGAAATTTTACCATTGTTACTGTTGAACTACTCGGTAGTAAAAGTACAGTAATACGTGTGGTTGCATAGTAGCACACGGTATTGATTATTAATGCTTATGTGAGAAGTCACTCAGTTTGATTCAATTATTGTCAGTTAATAATATGAATTATTTAGCGATAATGACGTTTTGTTTTATTCGTATTATTAACGTAATAAAACAGAAACATCTTTTTATATAAAACAAAATACTTTATTAAAGTTATTCTATAAATAAATATATTATATTTTATTTAAAAGATTTTTCTTTAAATATAGACCTGTCAGATTAAAGTAATCAATCTGGACCGTTAATGGATTAGTTACTATGCATTCTATTTTTCTATAAATAGCAGCTCATTCCTTCATTATTTCTTACGAATTCACTGAACTCTAGAGAGAGAAACTATAGAGAGAGAGAAGAAGAGTATTCTGCTACTTAACTACTTCCTTATTTCAGCTCGTCTTTAAAACGGTAAGGGGTGTTATTCTTTCTTATTCATGAAGAGAACTGTTGTTATTCCATTTCTTATTATTCTGTTGGAATAACCTGTATACGCGGTCTACCCTATACTTGATGACATTCTTCTATTATTCTGTTGGAACATCCTGTCTGTGTGTTTTACACCGGACCTGGTTCCATTTTATTATTATTCTGTTGGAACATCCTGTCTGTGTGTTTTACACCGGACCTAGTTCCGTTTTTATTATTATTCTGTTGGAACATCCTGTCTGTGTGTTTTACACCGGACCTGGTTCCGTCTTGTTATTATCCTGTTGGAATATCCTGTCTGTGTGTTTTACACCGGACCTGGTTCCATTATTTATTATTCTGTCGGAATATCCTGTCTGTGCGTTTACGCCGGACCTGGTTCCATTATTTATTATTCTGTTGGAATAACCTGTCTGTGCGGTCTATCGCATGCATGGTGATTTCTTTTATTATTCCATTCTTTATTATACTCAGTTGGTTAAGTTTTGACTTCGATACTCCATGAAATTTGTGGAATATCCTTGACATTTGCGCTTTCATCCAGTATCTTTTCATGAAAATATTCTTCTAAGCATTCTTGAATTTTACTCTACAAAGCAGTATCATGTTGACAATTTGGACGTTGTTAATTATTGGATAAATTAATTCTTGAACTTGTTTTATTGAATTCTTATATCATTGTCATCATCCTCATGTTTATAAAATATTGAAAGTCATCTGTGGCCTGTAGTGCATAGATGGACTTGGTATGATTATGACCAGGGATTATTCGGTATAATCATGACCGTAATGTTACAAATGATGTGGTAAAAGTCTTCATTGGCCCGTAGTGCATTGATGGACAGTTGTTGGCATGATCATGACCATTAATGAATATACGAATATCCTTGGCCGTAGTGCAGGGGTGATTCGATGATGTGGATTATTTTATTAAGCTGAGTCTCAGTGATCACAGTGTTAAAAAATCTTTTAAATCATAAAAGATAGTAGAGTTTATTTTCTACTTGACTCTCTTAATGGATTGCTTGTTCCGCTACAGTTAAACTTGATGTCTATTATATTTTATCAGTTTAACATTGTTGAAGGCTAATGATAATTTATTCTACATTATCTTAGTCATAATATTTCTTATTGGGCTAGTTGAGCTCACCCTTTCTTTCACTGTTCTCTTCAGGAAATGAGAACGTAGCTGGGATAAGTCGGGGAACGGAGTGATGGTCCGAATGATAGTATTAGTTAGTAGTTCTCACTATTCTATGTAATGGTGTGTTAATAAATGTAATGAGGACTCCTTTTGAGTATGAATACTCTCTAGAAGATAATATTTGTATTCAAACTCACAGTTTATGTTTTGTCGTATTATACACGACAGTTGTATTAGTAAGTTGAATTTGTATTTTGTACTATGTATCTGACAATCCAAGATGGGTGATGTATACCTAATTTTGGGGGTGTCACAGTTGGTATCAGAGCTTAGGGATATGATTCCTGGCTAAGATGTGAGAATAGAACTAGGAGGGGAGAGACGGGGAATTCCTTCGCTAGTTTGACCTACCTAAGTTTATTTGCATGGTATTTAATTGGTCGGTCATAATATAAGGATAAAATATGACATATCAATTAATTTTTATTTTGTGGCAGTATCTGAAAATGGCATATGAGAATGTTGAGAATAGCAATGGAGCATATGCTACTGTTGATTCACCTCATATCAATAATCAGGATAATGTGCATCAGAAAGGTGACAATCCTCATGCAAATAACAACACTGACCAAATGATGAATGGTCAAATATTCAGAGGCTTTATGCAATTCATGCAACAACAGGTGAAAGCGGCTCTTGTCCACAACGTAGGTGGAAATACTGGAAACTCTCTGGCGGTCACCGCTAAACAGTTTAAGGAGCTGGGACCACCAGAGTTTAAGGGAGAACCCAAACCACTTGTAGCTGAAACATGGATAAAGCAGATCACCAAGATATTTGATGTCTTGGGTTGCTCCGAGGAGCAAAAGGTTCCCTTTGCCGCCTTTATGTTGCGAGGAGAGGCAAATTACTGGTAGGAATCGATAAAGCGTACTCAACCTGCCGCATTGAAGATGTCTTGGGAGAAGTTCCAAGAGTTGTTTAACGACAAATACTTTCCCGAGAGTATTCGTCACATGAAGGAGGTGGAGTTCATCAAATTGGAGCAGAATAATATGACCGTGTCGCAGTACGAGGCAAAATTTGCGGAGTTATCCCGGTTTGCGTCCCACCTGGTGGATAATGAAGAAAGAATGACGCGGATGTTTTTAAGAGGTTTGAAGCCGGAGATACGTCAACATCTTGTTTCTCATAAACTGTGTTTGTATTCAGATGTTGTAAATAGGGCTCAGTTGGTGGAGCGCGATAACGAGACAACGCAACCAAAAGAGAGCAGCCGGCAAAATGATAATACTAGTGAAAGCAGTCATCGAAGCGGTGACAACAAGCGTGGAGGGAATCAACAGGCCAGAAATGGTAACCACTTCGGTGGTAATCAGGGCCAAAATAATAAGAATGGACATTTCAAGAAGAGGAGATTCAACAATGATGGAAAGACGTCAGCACCAGCACCTGTCGTTAAGGAAGGAGAACGACCACCTATCATATGTTTCAAATGCGGAGGGGAGGGGCACATCAGTCCAAACTGCGCGATGCCGTCCAAAGCATGTTATAATTGTGGAAGAGAAGGTCATTTAGCCCGATTTTATCGTTTACCGAAGACAAATTCAGCTAGGATGGAGGTACCAAAGGCCGTCCCAGAAAAGTCAAAACCGGTTGTGCAAGGGAGAGCGTTTGTTGTGAACTCCCAGAAAGTAAGGAACCCGAATGAGGTCATCACGGGTAAGCTTATCATAAACTCTAACGAAGTCTATACTTTATTTGATACCGATTCTACCCATTCTTTTATTTCTCCTACTTGCGCTCATCGATTAAATTTAATTCCGGGGAAATTAGACTTTGACTTAGCTGTTGAAACTCCATTGGGAGAAACCTTCATTACATCCACGGTTTATAAGTCTTGTTTGGTTCAAGTTGGTACCCACACATTACCTGTCGATCTGATTTCATTAAAAATACTTGCATTTGACGTGATTCTAGGGATTGATTGGTTAACTACTCATCATGCAAAAATTGATTGTTTTCGTAAGGTTGTTAGCTTTCATATTCCTAATCGACCTATTATGCGAATTCAAGCAACCAAACCATTAAAATCAATCGCTGTCATCTCAAGTCATAAAGCTATTCGTTTATTAAAAAACGGATGTCAAGCTTTCTTAGCTCATGTCACAGATCTAAAAAAAAATACGTCAGCTTTGAATGATATTTCTGTTGTTAATAAATTTCCTGACGTATTTCCTGAAGAACTTCCTGGCCTACCCCAGAGCGTGAAATTGAATTTTGTATCGACCTTGAACCCGGTACAAAACCCATTTCCAAAGCCCCATATCGAATGACTCCTATTGAACTTCAGGAGTTAAAGACCCAATTGCAGGAATTGTTAGACATTGGTTTTATTCGTCCTAGTACTTCTCCTTGGGGTGCTCCTGTTCTGTTCGTGAAGAAGAAAGATGGGAGTATGCGACTTTGTATTGATTATCGGAGTTGAATCATGTCACCATCAAAAATTGGTACCCATTGCCACGTATTGATGACCTGTTTGACCAGTTGCAAGGAGCACAATTCTTTTCAAAGATCGATCTTCGTTCTGGATATCATCAGCTGAAGGTTAGAACTGAGGATATTCCAAAGACTGCCTTCAGAACTCGGTATGGGCATTTTGAATTCTTAGTTATGTCTTTTGGATTGACTAATGCTCCTGCTGCCTTCATGGATATGATGAACAGGGTATTTAAGGAATATTTGGATCACTTTGTGGTCGTCTTTATCGATGACATCCTTGTTTATTCCAAAAGCCGTGAAGATCATGAGCAACACTTGAGGCTGGTACTCCAAAAGCTTCGTGAATACAAACTTTATGCCAAGTTGAAGAAATGCGAGTTCTGGCTGGAAGAGGTAGCATTCCTTGGGCACGTAGTATCAAGTCGTGGAATATCGGTTGACCCGGCAAAGATTGAAGCTATTCAAAGCTGGGAGCAACCTAAATCAGTGACCGAGGTACGTAGCTTTCTTGGTTTATCTGGTTATTATCGGAGATTCGTGGAAGGATTTTCTCGAATCGCTACTCCATTAACTCAGCTGACTCGGAAAGATACAAAGTTCGGTTGGAGCGAAGAATGTGAGCAGAGTTTTCAAGAACTCAAGAGGAGACTCATTTCAGCACCTGTTCTAACAATACCATCTGGCTCGGAGGGATTTGTCATCTACAGTGATGCTTCGAGCAAAGGGTTGGGATGCGTTCTCATGCAACATGGAAAAATCATAGCCTATGCATCAAGACAACTCAAGGAATATGAGAGAAATTATCCTACTCATGATCTAGAGTTGGCAGCTGTTGTCTTTGCACTTAAAATTTGGAGGCATTACTTGTATGGGGAGAAGGTGGAGATCTTTACGGATCATAAAAGCCTCAAATATTTCTTCACTCAAAAGGAACTCAACATGCGACAACGAGTCAAAGCAGAGCATCAAGTACCAAAAGGTCCATTGCAACCACTTAAAATTCCAGAATGGAAGTGGGAGCACATTACCATGGATTTCGTTACGGTCTTTCTAAGGTTTCTCAAGGTATAGATGCGATTTGGGTCATTATTGATAGATTGACCAAGTCTGCTCATTTCTTACCGATACGAGAAACTTATACACTTGAACGTCTTGCTCGTATGTACATAAACGAGATTGTAAGACTGCATGGTATGCCAGTATCCATAGTTTCTGATCGAGACCCAAGATTCACTTCACGATTTTGGGTTAGTTTACAAAAAGCTATGGGCACGGAGTTACGATTTAGTTCAGCATATCATCCTCAGACGGACGGACAATCAGAGAGGACTATTCAAACTCTTGAAGATCTATTAAGACTCTGTGTCTTTGACTTCAAGGGAAGTTGGGACAAGTTCTTACCATTGGTGGAGTTTTCCTACAACAACAGTTATCAAGCAAGTATTGGCATGGCTCCATTCGAAGCATTGTATGGAAGAAAATGTCGTTCTCCAGTATGCTGCGATGAGGTGGGTGAAGCAACGTTGTTGGGACTGGAGTTGGTACGTATGACTACAGAAAAGATTCAAACGATCCGACAACGTATAAAAACCTCACAAGATCGACAAAAGAGTTATGCTGATCTTCATCGAAAGGATGTGGAATTTGATGTAGGAGATCATGTGTTCTTACGTGTTGCTCCATGGAAAGGAGTTACGAGATTTGGAAAGAGAGGAAAGCTCAATCCTCGATTCATCGGTCCATTTTTAATCCTCGATCGAGTAGGAACTGTGGCTTATAGACTCGCTTTACCGCCAAGTATGTCTCGTGTTCATAACGTTTTTCATATATCCATGTTACGCAAATATGTGGAAGACCCGAACCACATTATTGAGTTAGAACCGGACGAAATAGCGAAAGATTTGACGTATGAAGAAGTTCCTGTTCAAATCTTGGATAAGAAGGAACATATTCTACGCTCCAAGGTTATACCTCAAGTCAAAGTTTTGTGGAGAAACCACGATGTTGAGGAAATGACTTGGGAGTTAGAATCTGAAATGAAATCAAGGTATCCTTACCTCTTCGACATACCAGGTACGTACCCTAATTTCGAGGGCGAAATTTCATAAGAAGGGGAGGTTGTAAGACCCCAACTTTTATAAATAAAGATGAATTTTCTATAAATATCATTTTTGAATATTATGGAGTTAATTTGATATAATGTTATAGTTGTGGGTAATATTTACAAATTTTGTAAAGTACGCAAGTTGTTATATAATATTTGATTGGTCGGAGAATATTTGTTTTAACAGGGAATATTCGTACAACGACACAATCATTGGTGGACCCCACAACGGAATTATTGTCGGATTGAGAAAACGACAAAAATATTTTATTAAATATAACGGCGGAAATTTTACCATTGTTACTGTTGAACTACTCGGTAGTAAAAGTACAGTAATACGTGTGGTTGCATAGTAGCACACGGTATTGATTATTAATGCTTATGTGAGAAGTCACTCAGTTTGATTCAATTATTGTCAGTTAATAATATGGATTATTTAGCGATAATGACGTTTTGTTTTATTCGTATTATTAACGTAATAAAAAAGAAACATCTTTTTATATAAAACAGAATACTTTATTAAAGTTATTATATAAATAGAATATATTATATTTTATTTAAAAGATTTTTCTTTAAATATGGACCGTCAGATTAAAGTAATCAATCTGGACCGTTAATGGATTAGTTACTATGCATTCTATTTTTCTATAAATAGCAGCTCATTCCTTCATTATTTCTTACGAATTCACTTAACTCTAGAGAGAGAAACTATAGAGAGAGAAAAGAAGAGTATTCTGCTACTTAACTACTTCCTTATTTCAGCTCGTCTTTAAAACGGTAAGGGGTGTTATTCTTTCTTATTCATGAAGAGAACCGTTGTTATTCCATTTCTTATTATTCTGTTGGAATAACCTGTATACGCGGTCTACCCTATACTTGGTGACATTCTTCTATTATTCTGTTGGAACATCCTGTCTGTGTGTTTTACACCGGACCTGGTTCCGTTTTTATTATTATTCTGTTGAAACATCCTGTCTGTGTGTTTTACACCGGACCTGGTTCCGTTTTTATTATTATTCTGTTGGAACATCCTGTCTGTGTGTTTTACACTGGACCTGGTTCCGTCTTGTTATTATTCTGTTGGAATATCCTGTCTGTGTGTTTTACACCAGACCTGGTTCCATTATTTATTATTCTGTCGGAATATCCTGTCTGTGCGTTTACGCCGGACCTGGTTCCATTATTTATTATTCTGTTGGAATAACCTGTCTGTGCGGTCTATCGCATGCATGGTGATTTCTTTTGTTATTTCATTCTTTATTATACTCAGTTGGTTAAGTTTTGACTTCTATACTCCATGAAATTTGTGGAATATCCTTGACATTTGCGCTTTATCCAGTATCTTTTTATAAAAATATTCTTCTAAGCATTCTTGAATGTTACTCCACAAAGAAGTATCATGTTGACAATTTGGACGTTGTTAATTATTGGATAAATTAATTCTTGAACTTGTTTTTATTGAATTCTTATATCATTGTCATCATCCTCATGTTTATAAAATGTTGAAAGTCATCTGTGGCCTGTAGTGCATAGATGGACTTGGTATGATTATGACCAGGGATTATTCGGTATAATCATGACCGTAATGTTACAAATGATGTGGTAAAAGTCCTCATTGGCCCGTAGTGCATTGATGGACAGTTGTTGGCATGATCATGACCATTAATGAATATACGAATATCCTTGGCCGTAGTGCAGGGGTGATTCGATGATGTGGATTATTTTATTAAGCTGAGTCTCAGCGATCACAGTGTTGGAAAATCTTTTAAATCATAAAAGATAGTAGAGTTTATCTTCTACTTGACTCTTTTAATGGATTGCTTGTTCCGCTGCAGTTAAACTTGATGTCTATTTTATTTTATCAGTTTAACATTGTTGAAGGCTAATGATAATTTATTCTGCATTATCTTAGTCATAATATTTATTAGTGGGCTAGTTGAGCTCACCCTTTCTTTCACTGTTCTCTTCAGGAAATGAGAACGTAGCTGGGGCAAGTCGGGGAACGGAGTGATGGTCCGAATGATAGTATTAGTTAGTAGTCCTCACTATTCTATGTAATGGTGTGTTAATAAATGTAATGAGGACTCCTTTTGAGTATGAATACTCTCTAGAAGATAATATTTGTATTCAAACTCACAGTTTATGTTTTGTCGTATTATACACGACAGTTGTATTAGTAAGTTGTATTTGTATTTTGTACTATGTATCTGACAACCCAAGATGGGTGATGTATACCTAATTTTGGGGGTGTCACAGTTAGCAAACGATAGAATTATCATTTTATAAAAATAACGGCGAAAGTGTTACCGTTAAAACTGTTGAACTACCCGGTAGTAAAAGTACAGTAATACGCGTGGTTGTATAATAACACACGGTATTGATTATTGATGCTTACGTAAGAAGTCACTCAGTTATACTCAATTATTGCTACAGTAATTGCTGCATCATATCTCTCATATTATTGATTCAATTATTGTCACAGTATCATTTGCATAATATGTTATATTATTAAATCAATAATTGAGACGACAAAGTTATTCATATTATTATTTGCAATATTAACAATGCTAGAAGTTCTGTCAAGGAGAGGTTAGATAATCTAATTGTGCGCCAATAGAGAGAAATCCTTATGGAAAAGCCCCCTCTTTCCTGGGAACGGTCTGGTTGTTAAATATTGTGAGTTATAATATTAATGATGAATAAGTTCATGTTGATTAAAGATGAAATTGATAGTTCCATTGTGTGGGGATTATTAGTGTTAGTGGAAATTGACATTTATTTCGATAATAATTAATGTTTGGAGGTTATATTGACCAATCGGGTAATTAACCGGATAAATGAGCAATTAATTACTATTATTTCACATGGTTATAACTATTTATTCACATGTGTGTACTATTGATTCACATTCTTGTACTATTAGGGAAGTTGGTGCAAGATTGATAATACTTGTATGACTAAGTTAAAAATAGAGGTATAGATGGAGGTGCTATACTGTAATTCATATTTTCACATGATTATAACTATTGATTCACATTATTTAGTGCAAATTTGATAATACTTGCAGGACTAAATTAAAAATGAAGAAAAAGAGGAAGGTATTATACTTTAATATTTCGAGCCCCAAAACGTGCAATTATCGAAACTATATTTTCCTATAAATAGAACCTCATTCTTCCTTCATTTCTCACCAATTCATTAAAGCTATAGAGCAATTATTATCGAGAGAAATTATAGAAAGAAGGAAGAAGAGAAGTCTGCTACCTCACTATTCCAGTATCCAGTTTCTTCTAAGGTAAGGGGTATTATTTCTTTCGTATTCATAAAGAGAGCTATTGTTATTCCATTCCTTATTATTCTGTTGGAATAACCTGTATACGCGGACTACCGTATACATGGGGAAATTCTTCTGTTATTTCATTCTTTATTATTCTGTTGGAATATCCTGTCTGTGCGGATTACGCATGACCTGGTTCCATTCTTTATTATTCTGTTAGAATATCCTGTCTGTGCGTGTTACGCATGACTTGGTTCTATTATTTATTATTCTGTTAGAATAACCTGTCTGTGCGGTCTATCGCATGCCTGGTGAATTCTTCTGTTATTCTATTCTTTATTATTCTGTTGGAATAACCTGTCTATGTGGATTATCGCATGCATGGTGAATGATCCTTCATATTCATTCTTTATTAAATTGTGGGAATGATCTGTCTACGTGGATTACCGCATGGCGGGTGAAAATTCATTTGCAGTTTCGTATATTCTATTATACTCGTATGAGATATCTTTTCTTTTGTACTCGTCATGGAATATCATTTTCTTTGATATTCTTCTTTTACGAGTTACTATTTATAGATTACTATTCACCCGGTTACTATTCACTCTAGTATTATTCACTCGGGTATTCGAGACACTTTTCATGTCGGAGTACTATTCACGAGTTACTATTCACAGGTTACTGTTCACCTAATTACTATTCACTCTAGTATCATTCACTCAGGTATTTGGGGTACTTTTAATGTCGGGGTACTATTCATGAGGTACTATTCCCGAAGTACTATTCATAGGGTGTTATTCACGGGGTACTATTCACCTGAAAAATATATATCTTTTCTGTCCAAATTATTTTTGGTATATGAATATTATTCTTGAATTTTTCTCCACAAAGCAGTATCATGTTGACAATTTGGATGTTATTGATTTATGGATAAATTAAATTATAAATCTTTAAAATTTATCCTTGAACTTATTTTATTGAATTATTATGTCATTGTCATCATCCTCATGCTTATATTGTGATGAAAGTCATCTTTGGCTTACGTGCAGAGATGGACTTGGTATGATTATGACCAGGGATTATTCGGTATAATCATGACCGTAATGTGGCGAATGATGTTGTGAAAGTCCTCATTGGCCTATAGTTCATTGATGGACAGTTGTTAGTATGATTATGACCAGGGATTATTCGGTATAATCATGACCATTGATGATTACATGAATATCCTTGGCCGTGGTGTAGGGATGATTTGATTTTATTTATTAAGCCGAGTCTCATCGATAAAGTTGATGAAAAACTCTTTAAATAATAGAAGATGGTAGATTTTATGCTCTACTTGACTCTTCTAATGGATTGCTTATTTTCGCTGCAGTTGTTAATCTAAAACTTGTTGTTTATTGTATTCTATCAGTTGTTATACTGTTGAAGGCTAAGGATAATTTATTCTACATTATCTTAGTCATAATATTTCTTCCTGGGCTAGTTGAGCTCACCCTTTCTTTCATTGCTCTCTTCAGAAAATGAGAATATAGCTGGGACGAGTCGGGGAATGGAGTGATGGTCCAGGATAAATGGCTTTAGTAGTCCTCTCTATTCTACGGAATAATGTGATAATAATTGTAATGAGGACACCATTGAGTATGGATATTGTCTAGATGACAATATTCTTGTTTAAACTTTCAGCTATGTTTTGTCGTATTTTACACGACTGTTGTATAACTAAGTTGTATTTGAATTTATGTACCATGTATCTGGCGACCCAAGATAGGGGATGTATACCTATTTTGAGGGCATCACAACAGGACCTTCCCATTGAAGACCCAAAAACCACCAAGAAGACCCTATTCATAAGTGAGTGGGGAAGGGCTCCCTTTGTTGGGCCTTTTGATGTTTTCCTGGAGCAAACCATGACTTATGATCGTAGAACCTTTCCTCCGTCAGAGAAAAGAGGCTTGATTCTATATGTTGCGGCTTGCGGAGCTTGTAATGACTTTCCCTATTTTGATCGCATTCCCCGTAGATGTATAGAGAAACAAGAGTACCACTTTAGTTCCCTTCGCTTCTTATTTGATTCATTTGATCGCATTCAGGGATGGCAACATTGGACCGACAAGATCGTTAGAAATTCTGATTATGTGGATATACTAAAGAGTGTGGGCATTTTACTCTGCATTCAGCTATGTAGGGATCTACATATCCAATAGGACCATGACGCCCTTACCGTATTGATTTCATGGTGGTGCTCCTCTACATCTACATTCGTTACTGCCTTGGGGTAATTCACCCCTACTCTAGAGGATGTCTATGCCTTTTACTAGTAAGTTTCTCTCATATCTCTTTCATTCATTCTCATTTTTTCTAAATTATGTACTTATTCTGAAATATATCTTGTAGCCTTTCTACTGTTGTTTTAGCTTCTTGTGGCTCGTCCAGCATGTCCACTAGAGATACCAAGTGTGTTGCATACTTCATGGAAACCTTCAGGCGGTCTTCCCACTACGTCTCACGATATAAGGGCGATACACTCCTTCTAAACTTCGAGACCTCCAACCGGCAGAAAACTCCATGGCTATCTTAGGTACGGTACTTCTTTCGGGATTACAAGCCCAACCATTGGGATAGATTCATTCACAGTAAATCTGTCTTTCCTTTCCGTGAAGAGCCTTGCCTTTTTCTCTGGCAGCTTATCTAGCTATGTGGTTGCCCCGCTTTCTCTTTTCCCGAGTCTCCCATAGACGGTCATTTAACCTATATGTGTAGTTTGGAAGCTTTGTTATCTCAGGGCTTGGAAATTCCTTTTGCTTCCCTCTTCTTGGGGACCTTATATCATCGTTTGGACGAAACGTCCTTCGCCTTGAGAGAATTTGTTGGGAGGTACTCATTTTCATATTTTCATTAACTACTTTTCATACTACACTTTTTCTCTTCTTTTTCTTATTAACCTTTCTTTTTCATTTATTCAAGTATGATGTAAATTGCTTTATTCCCTACTCCTTTCATTAGATCTTTCTCTTCGAGCGCTTTTTGGGCTATCCTACTTCTTTAATCTTTCTAAGAAGAAAAAAAGTCTTCAGTTCATCGCCCAACATCGTCCCCAGTACAGTTTGCTGGATTGATCACCGATCTAACTCAGATTTGCTGCTTTTTATCGATGATTTTTCATGCTTCCCCGCTCGTCCTTACACCATTGTTCCAGAAAGTGAGGGTCGTCTGACTCACTTCTATAGGCGTGACTTTCGCTTCTACTTAAGCATCAAGGAATTGAGTAATTCTTCACTTTCTTGGTCCGTCTTCCTTCGGGCTGCGGAGCTTCCCTATTTTGTTGTTTCATATCTGATAAACATATGCAATGTGCACTAAGTGTGAATCAATAATCATAGATGTAGAGTAATTTTCAATAATTAAACCACTAGTATTCTGGAAAATTATTAACTCGAGTTTGAGTTAGAAACTTGCATGTACCGCTGATTACTGCTAAGTAATCTAATTTAATCTCTTATGAAAGACCTATAATTAATAAGATCGATCTTTCGATTAGCATAATGCATTTTATCCCATAATACTATTACTTTAATAATAAACTAACATTTAGCCACATAATCAATAATTCATTTTCTCATTATCATTACTATCACTCAATCATCATCTTAAAACTTATGTCTAATATTATTAATCCCTTAATAATATTTCATTCACTTCTTAATAATCACTAGATAATATCTTAATCGTTTACAAATATTATTAACCTTTTAATAATATTTTAATCACTTATCAACATCTTAATCATTTCTAAATATTATTAATCATTTAATTATATTTTAGTCACTTACTAATATTATTAATTGTTTAATAATATTTACTCAATTAACAAAGCCTTAACCATTGTCTAATGTTATTAATCACTTAATAATATTTTATTTACTTCTCAATATCATTTAATAGTATCTTCATCACTTACGAATATTATTAACCCTTTAATAACATTTTATCCACTTAACAATCTTAATCATTTACAAATATTATTAATCCTTTAATAATATTTTAATCATTCTCTAATATTATTAATTATTTAATAATATTCAAATCATTTACTAATATTATTAATTATTTAATAATATTTTATTCACCTTAAATATTATTAACCCTTTAATAATATTTTAATCATATTCTAATATTATTAATTATTTAATAATATTTTAATCTAATATTATTAATTATATTAATAATATTTTAATAATATTTTATTCTAATGTTTTTAGACATTAAATAATGTTTTAATTATTTATTAATGCTTTAATCTAATATTATTAATCAATTAATAATACTTTAATCTAATATTATTAATTATATTAATAATATCTTAATCTAATATTATTAAGCATTTAATAATATTTTAATCCTTTATTAAACTCATAAACAATTAATTTTAATTATTTACTCTTTACTAATTCACTTATTTAATGATCATAAAATGTCATGAATATAACATCTCATCAATAATGACCAAAATACCCTCTAACAAATCTGCATAAATCATCTTTAGGGTTTATAAGCCATAAAATTACATTTTTATCATTTATAACATCATTTAACTTTTTTTTTTTCATTCATTGACAACTCAATCATTTACATGAAAAATATCAAAACAATTTTGAAAATTCTAGTTTTCTGGGAAATATCAGTTAATATTACTCTTATGAACATATAATTTTTCTGGAATTTTTCAGTTTCTTTTATTATGCTTAAAATGGCCAAAACTGTCGGATCTTGCAACAATTTTCATGACCTTCGGTTTTGTCCAAAAATTCTGAAACTTTTAGGGGATGTTCCTGTTATGTATATGTACGTCCAGTAAAAATGTTATAATTTTTGGAGTTACACACTAAGAGTTATTCACCTTTACTTTTTAAGTAGTCCTTTCTCGTAAAATCCATAACTTTCATCCTACACATCCAAAAATCACCACCTTTTTACAGAACACAAATAATTCATGATATTTTCATTCCAAAATTTTCCAAAATTTTTAGAGTAAAATAATCATACGAAATTCCCCTGCTATAAACTGCCCAAAAATAGTCCATTGTTCTTTTTTTTTTTTCAAAAATATGGACGATTTTGCTTTAAACAGCCCCCATGGCTTGAAAAATCATCATATTTGAGTGTTAACACTTGGGTTTACTAGTTAACTTACACATCTAGCACCCCTCTTTGACGGATCACAAATAGAAGGTGTAGATCTTAAATGGCAGATGATCAAAGTGAAGAAAAGTTAAGGTTTTCTACCCTTAAGAACATAGTTTTCATTTCTTCCTTTTGATCAACATTCTAACACTCAAAATGGTTAGATCCATACATGAAACACTTGGAAACATATAGATCTAAGATTTTTGAGTTTAGAACATTAACTCATCATTTTGTAAAACCACTATAAATAAGTAAACAAAAGCTTTAGTTTTAGTGTTTTACCTTGTTCTTTGAGCTACTCTTCTTACTCTTCCAAAATATTTGATAAACTTTGGATGCATAAGGATGAAAACTCCTCTCCCTTTTCCCTTCTATGGCTGCCGAAAATACTCTCTCTCTCTCTCTCTCTCTCTCTCTCTCTCTTTTCTCTTCTCTCTCTATTGTATTTTAATTTGCTTTGTTAAGTTAGAATGAGATGAAAGAGAAAGAGAGTAAGGTTTTATTTGGGAGAATTGCATAGATATAAAATATTTATGCATATTATTGCCCAACACTTCTCCTTCTATTCTCACTTGATCATTCTTGCTTTGCTTGTGGACTTGGATAAAATAAGTGGCCAAATTAATTAGTGACACCTAAGGTTGTTAGCTAAACTTTGACAAAATGGGAAGTAAAATTATCCCATTTTTTGATTTTTCTTTTATTGCATATATAGTTTGCTTAATAAGATGACCAAAAAGTCCCTTAACACTTTTGCTAAATTTTGGGCCGTCCATTTAATTCAATTGGGCTTTCCAATTAATTTGCTTGAGCCACTAGTATTCAAGTATTACTTCCATCCTTGGGCTACTAGTTTATTAAATTTTTGGGTTAGACGTACTCCATGATATTGGGCTCTCAATATGTTGGCCAATTAAATTACTAATGGGCTAATTTATTCAATTTACATACTAATCATTCAAGTCCACAATCAATTAACAAGTGGGCTTGATTAATAAGTCAATTGGGCTAGTCCTCTAGTATTACTACTAATTGAACTATTAAATAAAATTAATCATGTTTCACATTAATTCTCATTAATTAATACTCATATTAATTAATTTACAAAAATCAATTTACTTACTATATTCAATTTAATTGAATATTTAATTAGTCAACTATCTTATCAATTTACTCGATATTAATAATTAGGTTAGTCCACTAATCTAAATAACTATTAGTGGGACCTTCTTTAAACTAAAAATTAGCCACATAGATCATTAGTAACACAGAGGTTTAAATTAAACCGCACAAAGTTAATTCATTAGAAATTAAATTCTTTTTTAATTAATAATGAAACTTGAAAAACCTCGATCATTACATAAACACTAATATCTAGTATTAATCTTCATAATATTTTATTCACTTCATTGGTAAATAATTAATATTTTCATATATTAGGCTTGACATTTAATTCAATGCCTTATTAAAATCTCTTAATATGGTTTGCTACATTCAATAAGCCTTTATCATATGACTTGTCACATATATTATTTTTACTTGCCAAAATCTTAATCCCTTTTGGATTTTTTTTATTAATTTTTAAAACTTAACTACTAGGTTAGTCTTAATTTTCACAAGCTTCTATAATTAAGTTGTTCATTTATCCTAGTATGATTAATTTTAATTAATCAAATTTTCTTTTTTGTCTAGAAAAATATAAATAGCACATTATTAAGTATATATGTGTATTTATACATATACACATTTTCTTTAACCTTCTAATATCTCTTCATTTGAAATTTATTTCCTTAATAAATGTTCCAATACATTTTTTACATAATCTCTTTCATTAATTAAACCTTATAGGTTTTTCTTAAAAATTTAAATAAATCATCTATTTCCACTCTAGGTTTTAAACTTTAACTTTTAATCATTTAAGATCTTCTAAATTCTCGGGTTGTCACAACAACAACCCCCTACTCCTTCATCCTTTGTTTCTATGAATTCTATGGTGGTTTCAAAAATAGCTCCCACCAGAGCTTCCTTCAATCCAAGTGGAGATCTTGTTTCTTGGAGGGGTTTCAGATATCCTCTTCTAGTCAGGAAAGTCTCAAGCGTCTCCTAATTCGATTCCTGCAGATACTTGACCGACTGATCATTATGGCGGCCTCCGCCCAAACCTTCTTTTTAAATCGAATCGCAAGCCTTGTTCTCGAGTTGCATAGTCTTTCTTTTTACTCTTTGCGTAGAGGGCTTAGAGATATTTAACGATGAGGTTGACGACCTTGCAACCATAGGCTTTGATGTCTCCTTTTCGTGATAGGCTGTATTTTCTCAATTCAAATTTTCATATTGTTGCGCTACGTTCGGAGGTTGCTGTTCGTAAATATGAAGATCTCCTTTTCAGTACAACTTTCAAATCTTAACGAAGCCGCAAGCAATTTGAAGGCCTAGTCTCCGGATCTAGAGTCCAAGCTTCGGGATGTAGAGTGTCAGCTTCGGAACTTAGGGTCAACTACCAAAGATGTTAGTAAACTAAAAGTTGCAAATCTTAAGATTCGAGATACTACCATTATTAACTTGTAGGCTTTAGTTATGCCCCCTCTTCAGTTTGATATGTTATGGCCTTTAAATCATGAATTTTTGTAGTTTTTCCATTTCCTGTATCAAAAAACTCATTTAAATATATTTCATTTATTAGAATAGAGTTTCTTCAGCCTTATTGATTGCCTTAAATTTTAATGATCCCTCAAAACCCAATGTTTAACATTGAATCTAAAGTTGTTCAAATTAATAATCCAAGAAAATAATAGGCATTATAAAAGAGCAAACATGAATTTTGTTAAAAAAACATGTTTTTTTTCGATTTCATGCAAACCAACACTAGAATCTATGCTTTTTAAAAAATCAGAAAATTATTCAAGTATAAGCGAAAGTTTGACATTTTATTAATAATCAAATTGCTTTTAACGAAAATCATAACATTTTAGATTTTCATTAAAAAATAAATCTTGCTTTTGTCAGATAAAGCATAACGTTCACCACTTTTGGAGATAAAGTGTAACTTTCTCGGGTTTGAGGGCCTATACTCAGGTGCCTCAATCACTTTTAAAGTTAAAAGTGTAACTTGTCGGGTACGAGGACTTGTAGTCAGGTGCCTCAATTACTTTTAAAGTTAAAAGTATAACATTTTGGGTTTGAGGACTTATAATCAGGTGCCTCGTTCACTTTTTATTATAAAGTGTAACACTCGGGTTTCTCGTCATTTGGGTCGTCCAATTTCCTGGCAAGTGTGTTTTACAAGGACTTGGCCACCATTTAGAGTGGACCACCATTTTGGGTGGATTTTTAATCCATCAATTCTAGTTCATCCTCCCTTGGTCATCCAATTTCTTAGCAAGGGATACTCCTGAAGACTTCAACCACCATTTTCGGTGGACCATCATCTTGGGTGGATTTTTTAATTCATCAATTCTTGTGCCTCCTCCCTTGGTTATCAATTGCTTGGCAAATGATACTCTTGAGGACTTATACCACCATTTTTGGTGAACCACCATCTTGGTTGGATTTTTGATACTCTTGTATCTACAGTTCAACGATCTTTCGATGGTAAAGTCAGTATTTGGTTGTTCATCATCTTGTATTGATGAAGTTTGTGTAACAAAACTTATCATAGTTTCGACATGAGCATCTATTAATTCTTGATGCTTGCTTGTTGTATGCTACTAAAGCATGTTACCTCAAATAGACTATTATGGCCCTTGATCGTGTTTCTTGAAATCTAGTTTGAGTCTCTTTCCTTCTTTCCTTTATGTGACTTTAGCGGAGCATCATCTATAGTTATTAGGCTTAGCTCTATTTTATTGATGAGTGAATTCGTCTCTGTATCTCCACCTTCTAGTGATCAAACTCCAGGGTGTACTATTTGGCGTTTAAATTTCCAAGCCGTATTATGTCTTAGACATGCTTCTAATGTCTTTTTGGGTCGATGTCATCCACACCTTTATCATGCCATTATAATCTTTGGCCCCTCGTGTATGAATGACTTGAGGGTGATCATCGCTATGTCTTCATATATTTCTTATAACTTTTCTTAATTTTAATCATCTTGCTCGTCATGATAACCAAAGTTTGATTAGGAATTCCTTCAGAGCTTATAAAAGAGTGTGCCTCTTAGGGGCTGAACCCTAAGAGGGGAACCCTTGAGTTCTTCTTCTCTTGGTAATTAATCTTTTGTCAAGAAAGGAACTTCATCGACATCAGTTTGAAGAGTTGAACCCTTAGGGTTTTTTTTAACCTCCAACATCCTTCAGGCTCTCATGTGGAGTTACTTCTTTCAAAAATTGAGTTTGTTAACCCTTTTGTCTAAATCATCCTCCCAAGGGGAGACCATTTGAAAAGGGTTTATTAAACTCGTCTTCCAACTCTGCAGGATGCTCTGTCAAGAATATATATATTTGTCATGGATATTGTCTTATAACAAAACTAGATTTGTTAATCATATAGACATTTATATATTAACATATGTGTACATATCTACGAATACAAATATGTGAGGAATCGTATAATGTTTTTCTCTTGATTTGAAGAGTTGGAATTATGAAGTCTTTATGCCCCTAGATTTCTTTACTTTGAGAAATCGAAAGTAAAAAAAACTTCTTGGAATATTTCCTCAATTTTTTTTCGTATTAATTGGTGGAATTTTGGTTTCTTATTTTATAAGTTCATGCTTTCAATAACTTTTGTCAGTAAAACCTCTCTAGCTCTAGTATCATTCACCGATGAATTCTTTGTTAGCCTTCTATTGTTGTCGGTGAAATTCTTCCTGTACTTCTCCCACTTCTAGTTATGGGCATACCCTTCACGAATTCTACATTTCCCCAGCAGAGTCGCCAAAGAAATGTGGGTAAGGAAATCGTACCTTGCTAGAGTTAGGGTTTTGTGTTGGTTGAGGATGAGAGAAATTCACGAAGAGTACAAATTTGATTGATGGATTGAAGAAGGGAGAAGAACATGTGAATAAGTACCCCAATGACACCTGGCAGAACTCTTAGGATCCGAGAACCCTATTAGGATAACAAGGATCTAGAGAGCCTTCTTTCGTGCTTTGGGTTGAGAGAGAATCTCCAAGTCTTCAAGTCGTCCAAAAGTTAAAAAGTCCAAAAGTCCATTTTTCATAGAATGAAATGGCTATTTATAGATTTTCCTGGAAAGTGGTCACATGCCAGACACATGTCCTCGGGGAAATTCCAGAAATACCCTTAGTCACCAGAGTAATGCCCAGATCGTCTTGTCCTTCTAACCACCAATCTAATCCCTCAATTAATTTCTAAAAATGAGTCACTTCCACGAGTCATCTGTCTTGGACCAAATGGAGGTTTCTCTCGAGTCTCGCACATTTATTTCTGGCTTTTTCGTCATTCATTTAATTATATTGTGAACCCTAATTTGTACATTTAATTCAATTAGATTATGTGAACCTTAATTTGCACTTAGGCCTACACCACTACAAGAAAAAAAAGACTATTTTTGACCGAATATTCCGTCAAAATTAGGCCTCTTTGTCGAAAATAGTCTAATCTCGATGGAATATTATGTCGACATATTCCATCGAAAATGGGTGTCTCGAGGATAAGTCCGTCGAAAATTTCATCGAGGCTAAGTTATGTTTGATGAAATTTCCGTCGATAACAACTTATTTCTGACGGAATGATTCCCGACAGAATATTCCATCGAAGATAAGCCTAACACGTGTAATTTTACCAAACAAATGAAATTTCTTAATTAATTTCAACGGAATTTCTATAGGAAATAGAATATTCTGTATAGCTGAAGTGATTTTTTTTAAAAAAATATTTTTTGTTTTTGCAATTTCCAGGTTTTAAAATCACAATTTGTACCTATTCATGTTTTCAATAAGTTTTTCCCAACAATATATATCACAACAAACCATATATACACTAAAATATGAACTCCTCCCAACAATACATACATACAACAACATACACATCCCCAACGATAACAAATATAAATTAAATTACGATAGATATATTTAATATACATATATAAGTTTAATAAATTAAAATAGGACTCAACAATGATTTACAACGTAAAATATGGTAAACTAGAATATTCAATAACTTAAGACTATAATTTACATCATAAACTAAGTAAAATTAAAACTATATATCTACAAACGATGGCTTGTACAACCATTGGTATGATGAGGATCATCAGGCAGGTCGACATTGCTGCTCCAGAGTCTGCAAAGCATCCTCATCATTAATTTCGTACATGCTCGACATCATCCCCCCCCCCCCCCGTCCCCGCGCTCGGCATCATACCCCTACTTGTCATTGCCATCCTATTTATACAATAAAAAATTTAACCTATTAGTAAACATAACTGGGAATTAATTGAAAAAACATCTAATGATGGGATACCCGCACTTTCGAAGGTGGCCCCTGCTGCAATGTCCTGCGCAAGTTGATGCAAGCGAGCAGGGGTAAACAAATCATGTTTGATAGGTCTACAACTTTTAAAAATATTTTGATGATAACAATAATTAGTAAATAGGATAATTAAAAGGGTAGAATCCTTTCTATTTGATATATATATATATATATATATATATATATATATTTGTTTTTAATTATATTATTTACTTTGACTAAAAATATTTTCTGATACTAATTGAATTAATATTTTCTTGACCTTGATAATTTAATATTAAGTGTTAAATAGATTAATTCATAAAGTAATATTTCTTAAGGTAAGTATATATTATAAAGCTATTTTTATAAGAGCAAAAACAAAGCAAAAGGCTCTAGTCGTTTATCCGAAAATGGAATTGAAATTGGAACCTTGGACTAGGGGTGAGTAATTCGGTTATAACCGAACCGAATAAGCTATTCGGTTATAACCGAAAACCAAAATTAACACATTTCTAACATCCAAATTGTTACCCGAATTAGCTGATAACCGAATTAGCGAATTTATAATTCGGTTATTCGGTAAATAACCGAAATAAAAGGTTTTCATACTATATTTATGAACGACCTATTTAACATTAGGGACTGTTTGGCTAAAATTTTGTTATTAAGAGCAAATCTATCACGAGATTGCAGAGAGATAACTATGGGATTGCATTCTTTGTCATTAAACAAGCCTCCTAATAGAGGAATTGAATAAACTTTATAAAATTGGGTTCATGAATGTGTTGATTAAGGAAAGGAATGTCCAAAAGTGGTGCTCAGCTTGATGTACGAACCTCACCAAACCAACATACCCTTTATTGCTGCTGCATGTTGAATGGGTAGAACTCTGACCGGGCTGCTGGATAGTAGATTGAGGATGAGGGTGTTCCTTGAGAAGGTTGAACCAACTGAACCAGCAGCTGTGCTCTAAGAAGTAGACATTCTGGTTGATAAGCTAGGTCCAGATAAAAGTTCAGGCCTCAAATCTGATGATGATGACAATGGGGCTAAGGGTGCCATTGAAGATCCCACATGATAAGGAGTAGATCTGAAATCGATCTGAGAGATGAGATCGAGACCTAACAGATGAGTGTTGAGGATATTGAGATCTGAGAGATGAGCAATGGATTTGGGTTTTGAGTAGTGAGAGATGTCATCTAAGAGATGAGAGACGAGACCAGAGACGAGATGAGAGATTTGGATTTTGAGAGAGAGACTGTCATATAGACATAGAATAGAATGAGATCAGTTTACTATTTTAATTTTCAACTTATATTTTTTTTCTAATTCGGTTAACTGAATAACCAAAAATTAAAACTAAACCCAGACCCGAAAATTAGAAATAAAATCGGATATAACCGAATTACAAAAAATACACGAATAACCGAAAAAATTTGGTTCGGTTCGGTAATTCGGTTTTATCCGTTTCTTGCTCAGTCCTAGCTTGGACTGTTTATTAGCATGTGGGCCCATGAGCTTAAGTAAAGAAAGAAATGTAAAAGGCCAAAAGCCTCTCATTTGCCTCATCCGTAGCCTGCATGGCTGCATGTGGTATTGAGAGTTTAAAAATTAAAACCATGTGCTTAAGTCACTCATATTTGGAAGTGTTAAAGAGATTAATTCATAAAGTTATTTTTGACCTTGATAATTTAATATCAAGTGTTAAAGATATTAATTCATAAAATAATATTTTTTAAGGTAAGAAAAACTCTTATTATTCTCAAATGATTTTTCTTCATTAAAGATTTCAAACATATATATTATATATTATAAATCTATTTTTATAAGAGCAAAAAGAAAAAGCAAAATGTAAGACCCCAACTTTTATAAATAAAGATGAATTTTCTATAAATATCATTTTTGAATATTATGGAGTTAATTTGATATAATGTTATAGTTGTGGGTAATATTTATAAATTTTGCAAAGTACGCAAGTTGTTATATAATATTCGATTGGTCGGAGAATATTCGTTTTAACAGGGAATATTCGTACAACGACACAATCATTGGTGGACCCCACAACAGAATTATTGTCGGATTGAGAAAACGACAAAAATATTTTATTAAAAATAACGGCGGAAGTTTTACCATTGTTACTGTTGAACTACTCGGTAGTAAAAGTACAGTAATACGTGTGGTTGCATAGTAGCACACGGTATTGATTATTAATGCTTATGTGAGAAGTCACTCAGTTTGATTCAATTATTGTCAGTTAATAATATGAATTATTTAGCGATAATGACGTTTTGTTTTATTCGTATTATTAACGTAATAAAACAGAAACATCTTTTTATATAAAACAGAATACTTTATTAAAGTTATTCTATAAATAGAATATATTATATTTTATTTAAAAGATTTTTCTTTAAATATGGACCGTCAGATTAAAGTAATCAATCTGGACCGTTCATGGATTAGTTACTATGCATTCTATTTTTCTATAAATAGCAGCTCATTCCTTCATTATTTCTTACGAATTCACTGAACTCTAGAGAGAGAAACTATAGAGAGAAACTATAGAGAGAGAGAAGAAGAGTATTCTGCTACTTAACTACTTCCTTATTTCAGCTCTTCTTTAAAACGGTAAGGGGTGTTATTCTTTCTTATTCATGAAGAGAACTGTTGTTATTCCATTTCTTATTATTCTGTTGGAATAACCTGTATACGCGGTCTACCCTATACTTGGTGACATTCTTCTATTATTCTGTTGGAACATCCTGTCTGTGTGTTTTACACCGGACCTGGTTCCGTTTTTATTATTATTCTGTTGGAACATCCTGTCTGTGTGTTTTACACCGGACCTGGTTCCGTTCTTATTATTATTCTGTTGGAATATCCTGTCTGTGTGTTTTACACCGGACCTGGTTCCATTATTTATTATTCTGTCGGAATATCCTGTCTGTGCGTTTACGCCGGACCTGGTTCCATTATTTATTATTCTGTTGGAATAACCTGTCTGTGCGGTCTATCGCATGCATGGTGATTTCTTTTGTTATTCCATTCTTTATTGTACTCAGTTGGTTAAGTTTTGACTTCTATACTCCATGAAATTTGTGGAATATCCTTGATAATTGCGTTTCATCCAGTATCTTTTCATGAAAATATTCTTCTAAGCATTCTTGAATTTTACTCCACAAAGCAGTATCATGTTGACAATTTGGACGTTGTTAATTCTTGGATAAATTAATTCTTGAACTTGTTTTATTGAATTCTTATATCATTGTCATCATCCTCATGTTTATAAAATGTTGAAAGTCATCTGTGGCCTGTAGTGCATAGATGGACTTGGTATGATTATGACCAGGGATTATTCGGTATAATCATGACCGTAATGTTACAAATGATGTGGTAAAAGTCCTCATTGGCCCGTAGTGCATTGATGGACAGTTGTTGGCATGATCATGACCATTAATGAATATACGAATATCCTTGGCCGTAGTGCAGGGGTGATTCGATGATGTGGATTATTTTATTAAGCTGAGTCTCAGCGATCACAGTGTTGGAAAATCTTTTAAATCATAAAAGATAGTAGAGTTTATTTTCTACTTGACTCTTTTAATGGATTGCTTGTTCCGCTGCAGTTAAACTTGATGTCTATTATATTTTATCAGTTTAACATTGTTGAAGGCTAATGATAATTTATTCTGCATTATCTTAGTCATAATATTTCTTACTGGGCTAGTTGAGCTCACCCTTTCTTTCACTGTTCTCTTCAGGAAATGAGAACGTAGCTGGGGCAAGTCGGGGAACGGAGTGATGGTCCGAATGATAGTATTAGTTAGTAGTCCTCACTATTCTATGTAATGGTGTGTTAATAAATGTAATGAGGACTCCTTTTGAGTATGAATACTCTCTAGAAGATAATATTTGTATTCAAACTCACAGTTTATGTTTTGTCGTATTGTACACGACAGTTGTATTAGTAAGTTGTATTTGTATTTTGTACTATGTATCTGACGACCCAAGATGGGTGATGTATACCTAATTTTGGGGGCGTCACAGTTGGTATCAGAGCTTAGGGATATGATCCCTGGCTAAGATGTGAGAATAGAACTAGGAGGGGAGAGACGGGGAATTCCTTCGCTAGTATGACCTACCTAAGTTTATTTGCATGGTATTTAATTGGTCGGTCATAATATAAGGATAATATATGACATATCAATTAATTTTTATTTTGTGGCAGTATCTGAAAATGGCATCTGAGAATGTTGAGAATAGCAATGGAGCACAGGCGACTGTTGATTCACCACATATCAATAATCAGGATAATGTGCATCAGGAAGGTGACAATCCTCATGCAAACAACAACACTGACCAAATGATGAATGATCAAATGTTCAGAGGCTTTATGCAATTCATGCAACAACAGGTGAAAGCGGCTCCTGTCCACAACGTAGGTGGAAATACTGGAAACTCTCAGGCGGTCACCGCTAAACAGTTTAAGGAGCTGGGACCACCGGAGTTTAAGGGAGAACCCAAACCACTTGTAGCTGAAACATGGATAAAGCAGATCACCAAGATATTTGATGTCTTGGGTTGCTCCGAGGAGCAAAAGGTTCCCTTTGCCGCCTTTATGTTGCGAGGAGAGGCAGATTACTGGTGGGAATCGATAAAGCGTACTCAACCTGCCGCACTGAAGATGTCTTGGGAGAAGTTCCAAGAGCTGTTTAACGACAAATACTTTCCCGAGAGTATTCGTCACATGAAGGAGGTGGAGTTCATCAAATTGGAGCAGAATAATATGACCGTGTCGCAGTACGAGGCAAAATTTGCGGAGTTATCCCGGTTTGCGTCCCACCTGGTGGATAATGAAGAAAGAATGACGCGGATGTTTTTAAGAGGTTTGAAGCCGGAGATACGTCAACATCTTGTTTCTCATAAACTGTGTTTGTATTCAGATGTTGTAAATAGGGCTCAGTTGGTGGAGCGCGATAACGAGACAACGCAACCAAAAGAGAGCAGCCGGCAAAATGATAATACCAGTGAAAGCAGTCATCGAAGCGGTGACAACAAGCGTGGAGGGAATCAACAGGCCAGAAATGGTAACCACTTCGGTGGTAATCAGGGCCAAAATAATAAGAATGGGCATTTCAAGAAGAGGAGATTCAACAATGATGGAAAGACGTCAGCACCAGCACCTGTCGTTAAGGAAGGAGAACGACCACCTATCATATGTTTCAAATGCGGAGGGGAGGGGCACATCAGTCCAAACTGCGCGATGCCGTCCAAAGCATGTTATAATTGTGGAAGAGAAGGTCATTTAGCCGATTTTGTCGTTTACCGAAGACAAATTCAGCTAGGATGGAGGCACCAAAGGCCGTCCCAGAAAAGTCAAAACCGGTTGTGCAAGGGAGAGCGTTTGTTGTGAACTCCCAGAAAGCAAGGAACCCGAATGAGGTCATCACGGGTAAGCTTATCATAAACTCTAACGAAGTCTATACTTTATTTGATACCGGTTCTACCCATTCTTTTATTTCTCCTACTTGCGCTCATCGATTAAATTTGATTCCGGAGAAATTAGACTTTGACTTAGCAGTTGAAACTCCATTGGGAGAAACCTTCATTACATCCACGGTTTATAAGTCTTGTTTGGTTCAAGTTGGTACCCACACATTACCTGTCGATCTTATTTCATTAAAAATACTTGCATTTGACGTGATTCTAGGGATTGATTGGTTAACTACTCATCATGCAAAAATTGATTGTTTTCGTAAGGTTGTTAGCTTTCATATTCCTAATCGACCTATTATGCGAATTCAAGCAACCAAACCATTAAAATCAATCGCTGTCATCTCAAGCCATAAAGCTATTCGTTTATTGAAAAACGGATGTCAAGCTTTCTTAGCTCATGTCACAGATCTAAACAAAAATACGTCAGCTTTGAATGATATTTCTGTTGTTAATAAATTTCCTGACGTATTTCCCGAAGAACTTCCTGGCCTACCCCCAGAGCGTGAAATTGAATTTTGTATCGACCTTGAACCCGGTACAAAACCCATTTCCAAAGCCCCATATCGAATGGCTCCTATTGAACTTCAGGAGTTAAAGACCCAACTGCAGGAATTGTTAGACATTGGTTTTATTCGTCCTAGTACTTCTCCTTGGGGTGCTCCTGTTCTGTTCGTGAAGAAGAAAGATGGGAGTATGCGACTTTGTATTGATTATCGGGAGTTGAATCATGTCACCATCAAAAATAGGTACCCATTGCCACGTATTGATGACCTGTTTGACCAGTTGCAAGGAGCACAATTCTTTTCAAAGATCGATCTTCGTTCTGGATATCATCAGCTGAAGGTTAGAACTGAGGATATTCCAAAGACGGCTTTCAGAACTCGGTATGGGCATTATGAATTCTTAGTTATGTCTTTTGGATTGACTAATGCTCCTGCTGCCTTCATGGATATGATGAACAGGGTATTCAAGGAATATTTGGATCACTTTGTGGTCGTCTTTATCGATGACATCCTTGTTTATTCCAAAAGCCGTGAAGATCATGAGCAACACTTGAGGCTGGTACTCCAAAAGCTTCGTGAATACAAACTTTATGCCAAGTTGAAGAAATGCGAGTTCTGGCTGGAAGAGGTAGCATTCCTTGGGCACGTAGTATCAAGTCGTGGAATATCTGTTGACCCGGCAAAGATTGAAGCTATTCAAAGCTGGGAGCAACCTAAATCAGTGACCGAAGTACGTAGCTTTCTCGGTTTAGCTGGTTATTATCGGAGATTCGTGGAAGGATTTTCTCGAATCGCTACTCCATTAACTCAGCTGACTCGGAAAGATACAAAGTTCGGTTGGAGCGAAGAATGTGAGCAGAGTTTTCAAGAACTCAAGAGGAGACTCATTTCAGCACCTGTTCTAACAATACCATCTGGCTCGGAGGGATTTGTCATCTACAGTGATGCTTCGAGCAAAGGGTTGGGATGCGTTCTCATGCAACATGGAAAAGTCATAGCCTATGCATCAAGACAACTCAAGGAATATGAGAGGAATTATCCTACTCATGATCTAGAGTTGGCAGCTGTTGTCTTTGCACTTAAAATTTGGAGGCATTACTTGTATGGGGAGAAGGTGGAGATCTTTACGGATCATAAAAGCCTCAAATATTTCTTCACTCAAAAGGAACTCAACATGCGACAACGACGTTGGCTTGAACTGTTGAAAGATTATGATCATACCATTCAATACCATCCTGGAAAAGCGAACGTGGTAGCTGACGCATTGAGTAGAAGATCATATGCAAGTACGAGTGCGATATTGTCAACACAAAGACCCATTTTGTGTGATTTGCAAAGGATGGAGATAGAGTTAAAGACTCCAGGGACCCATGTGATGATGGCGAATATACGAGTAGAACCGACTTTAATCGATAAAGTTAAAGCTGCTCAAGCTACAGACCTGGAGCTGATGCGTATGAGGAAGAAAGTGCAAGAAGGTGCTATGCCGGAAGCAAGAATCGATGAAGAAGGAATACTTCGAGTCAACTCCAGACTTTGTGTTCCTAACAACCCTGATTTAAAGTATGAAATCATGATGGAGGCGCACAACACACCGTTTGCAATCCATCCTGGAAGTACCAAAATGTATCATGATCTTCGTCATACATTTTGGTGGAGCAATATGAAGAGAGAGATAGCGTTGTTTATCTCAAGGTGTCTAACTTGTCAACGAGTCAAAGCGGAGCATCAAGTACCAAAAGGTCCATTGCAACCACTTGAAATTCCAGAATGGAAGTGGGAGCACATTACCATGGATTTCGTTACCGGTCTTCCAAGGGTTTCTCAAGGTATTGATGCGATTTGGGTCATTGTTGATAGATTGACCAAGTCTGCTCATTTCTTACCGATACGAGAAACTTATACACTTGAACGTCTTGCTCGTATGTACATAAACGAGATTGTAAGACTGCATGGTATGCCAGTATCCATAGTTTCTGACCGAGACCCAAGATTCACTTCACGATTTTGGGTTAGTTTACAAAAAGCTATGGGCACGGAGTTACGATTTAGTTCAGCATATCATCCTCAGACGGACGGACAATCAGAGAGGACTATTCAAACTCTTGAAGATCTATTAAGACTCTGTGTCTTTGACTTCAAGGGAAGTTGGGACAAGTTCTTACCATTGGTGGAGTTTTCCTACAACAACAGTTATCAAGCAAGTATTGGCATGGCTCCATTCGAAGCATTGTATGGAAGAAAATGTCGTTCTCCAGTATGCTGGGATGAGGTGGGTGAAGCAACGTTGTTGGGACCGGAGTTGGTACGTATGACTACAGAAAAGATTCAAACGATCCGACAACGTATAAAAACCTCACAAGATCGACAAAAGAGTTATGCTGATCTTCATCGAAAGGACGTGGAATTTGATGTAGGAGATCATGTGTTCTTACGTGTTGCTCCATGGAAAGGAGTTACGAGATTTGGAAAGAGAGGAAAGCTCAATCCTCGATTCATCGGTCCATTTTTAATCCTCGATCGAGTAGGAACTGTGGCTTATAGACTCGCTTTACCGCCAAGTATGTCTCGTGTTCATAACGTTTTTCACATATCCATGTTACGCAAATATGTGGAAGACCCGAACCACATTATTGAGTTAGAACCGGACGAAATAGCGGAAGATTTGACGTATGAAGAAGTTCCTGTTCAAATCTTGGATAAGAAGGAACATATTCTACGCTCCAAGGTTATACCTCAAGTCAAAGTTTTGTGGAGAAACCACGATGTTGAGGAAATGACTTGGGAGTTAGAATCTGAAATGAAATCAAGGTATCCTTACCTCTTCGACATACCAGGTACGTACCCTAATTTCGAGGGCGAAATTTCATAAGAAGGGGAGGTTGTAAGACCCCAACTTTTATAAATAAAGAAGAATTTTCTATAAATATCATTTTTGAATATAATAGAGTTAATTTGATATAATGTTATAGTTGTGGGTAATATTTATAAATTTGCAAAGTACGCAAGTTGTTATATAATATTCGATTGGTCGGGGAATATTCGTTTTAACAGGGAATATTCGTACAACGACACAATCATTGGTGGACCCCACAACAGAATTATTGTCGGACTGAGAAAACGACAAAAATATTTTATTAAAAATAACGGCAAAAATTTTACCATTGTTACTGTTGAACTACTCGGTAGTAAAAGTACAGTAATACGTGTGGTTGCATAGTAGCACACAGTATTGATTATTAATGCTTATGTGAGAAGTCACTCAGTTTGATTCAATTATTATCAGTTAATAATATGAATTATTTAGCGATAATGACGTTTTGTTTTATTCGTATTATTAACGTAATAAAACAGAAACATCTTTTTATATAAAACAGAATACTTTATTAAAGTTATTCTATAAATAGAATATATTATATTTTATTTAAAAGATTTTTCTTTAAATATGGACCGTCAGATTAAAGTAATCAATCTGGACCGTTAATGGATTAGTTACTATGCATTCTATTTTTCTATAAATAGCAGCTCATTCCTTCATTATTTCTTACGAATTCACTGAACTCTAGAGAGAGAAACTATAGAGAGAAACTATAGAGAGAGAGAAGAAGAGTATTCTGCTACTTAACTACTTCCTTATTTCAGCTCGTCTTTAAAACGGTAAGGGGTGTTATTCTTTCTTATTATTCTGTTGGAATAACCTGTATACGTGGTCTACCCTATACTTGGTGACATTCTTCTGTTATTCTGTTGGAACATCCTGTCTGTGTGTTTTACACCGGACCTGGTTCCGTTTTTATTATTATTCTGTTGAAACATCCTGTCTGTGTGTTTTACACCGGACCTGGTTCCGTTTTTATTATTATTCTGTTGGAACATCCTGTCTGTGTGTTTTACACCGGACCTGGTTTCATTATTTATTATGCTGTCGGAATATCCTGTCTGTGTGTTTTACACCGGACCTGGTTCCATTATTTATTATTCTGTCGGAATATCCTGTCTGTGCGTTTACGCCGGACCTGGTTCCATTATTTATTATTCTGTTGGAATAACCTGTTTGTGCGGTCTATCGCATGCATGGTGATTTCTTTTGTTATTCCATTCTTTATTGTACTCAATTGGTTAAGTTTTGACTTCTATACTCCATGAAATTTGTGGAATATCCTTGATAATTGCGTTTCATCCAGTATCTATTCATGAAAATATTCTCCTGATCATTCTTGAATTTTACTCCACAAAGCAGTATCATGTTGACAATTTGGACGTTGTTAATTCTTGGATAAATTAATTCTTGAACTTGTTTTATTGAATTCTTATATCATTGTCATCATCCTCATGTTTATAAAATGTTGAAAGTCATCTGTGGCCTGTAGTGCATAGATGGACTTGGTATGATTATGACTAGGGATTATTCGGTATAATCATGACCGTAATGTTGCAAATGATGTGGTAAAAGTCCTCATTGGCCTGTAGTGCATTGATGGACAGTTGTTGGCATGATCATGACCATTAATGAATATACGAATATCCTTGGCCGTAGTGCAGGGGTGATTCGATGATGTGAATTATTTTATTAAGCTGAGTCTCAGCGATCACAGTGTTGGAAAATCTTTTAAATCATAAAAGATAGTAGAGTTTATTTTCTACTTGACTCTTTTAATGGATTGCTTGTTCCGCTGCAGTTAAACTTGATGTCTATTATATTTTATCAGTTTAACATTGTTGAAGGCTAATGATAATTTATTCTGCATTATCTTAGTCATGATATTTCTTACTGGGCTAGTTGAGCTCACCCTTTCTTTCACTGTTCTCTTCAGGAAATGAGAACGTAGCTGGGGCAAGTCGGGGAACGGAGTGATGGTCCGAATGATAGTATTAGTTAGTAGTCCTCACTATTCTATGTAATGGTGTGTTAATAAATGTAATGAGGACTTCTTTTGAGTATGAATACTCTCTAAAAGATAATATTTGTATTCAAACTCACAGTTTATGTTTTGTCGTATTGTACACGACAGTTGTATTAGTAAGTTGTATTTGTATTTTGTACTATGTATCTGACGACCCAAGATGGGTGATGTATACCTAATTTTGGGGGCGTCACACAAAAGGCTTTAGTAGGGTGTATTCAATTAAGACTTTTAAAAACTTTTAAAGTTTGGTTGTATTCAATCAAGACATTTAAAGACGTTTTTCATGCAAAAGTCACTTAAAACTCCAAAAAAAATGTTAATCAATTAATCCGGAACTTCAATAATTCATAATAAATAGCTCTTTTATCAGAAAAATTCAAACCTTATGTCTTTTTCATAGAAAATTTCATTATCTACAACTTTGCAGAAGAAAATTTTTCCAAATTCTAAACAGAAATTGACCGAAATCCATAAACGGACGATTTTACAGGCTATAATCAAATTTCAGTCAAGAAATGGGGTCCACCGACACACAAAACATGTGTTAATTATTTAATACAATAAAAATACACTTCCTCCTCATATACTCATATACCCCACATTCATTGTAAAAATATCACCATTATTATATTATTAAAATATAATAATATATTTAATTGAATTATTTTATCAGAAAAAGATAAAATATTAATTTTCAACAATTGTCACATTAAAAATTTTCTTCATCTATATCCACATAAAATTAATATTTTCCTCATCACATAAATTAATAATTAATTACTCACAAATAATATTACAGAATCACAATACTGGCAACCAGGCCGTTCCCAGGAAAGAGGGGGCTTTCCAATAAGGATTTCTCCTTACTGGCGCGCAATTAGATGACCAAACCTCTCCTTAGACAGAACTTTCTAGACATTGCCAATAATGTTATCTAATAATATTATTCAGATAATATGAATAATCGCTCCGATAATAGAAAATACTGTGCAGTGACAATTATTGATACAACAATAATATAAAATATCAACGCAACAATTATTGAATCAATAAAATAAAATATTGAACAGTAATTACTGTAATAATTATTGAGTAGTGTCTTCTTAAAAAATTATCATGCTTCGTGAATAGTAACTCGTGAATAGTAACTCATAAATAGTAACTCATGAATAGTAATTATAAGAAAAATTGAATATTTTTATTTCATAAAATTCGGGGTCTTACAATCTCCCCTCCTTATGAAATTTCGTCCCCGAAATTTACGTACCTGGTATTTCAAAGAGTTGAGAATACCTTGCTTTCATTTCAGATTCCATCTTCTCTGTCCTCATGATTTGTCCATTACTCATCTCCTGTATTTCAGATATCATTCTAGAATTCAGCTTCAAAACAAAGGTTAATTGGCATATCACAATTTGTCAACTTAAGTAAAAAAATTCAGCTTAGGTAGGACACACACTAGCAAAGGATATTACTCGTCTCTCCTCTCTTAGTTCTATTCTCTGGTCTCCACCAGAGATCATATACCTAAGCTCTGATACCAAATGTAACGCCCCCAAAATAGGTCCAATCCAACCAATCTATTTTGAGTCGTTAAAAACATGGTACAGAAAATAACTACAACTTTATTACTACAACTGTCGTGTAAAATACAACAACATATATGTTATGAGTTTTGATACAAATATATACCAACTGTGACTCATGTTCTAACCTTGGATAGTACGTCACAATGGCACCTTACATAAAGGTACAATTAATAACTGTTTTAGAAATTAAAATCTTTAGGAAGTGCTCAAGGAAACCTTTGTACATGGGAGGTCTTGCATCTAGGTTATGATAGATATCATATACCCACAGAATTATCCTTGGTTGACCCAATAAACCCCAAAGAAAAATGAGAAGATTACTATCATATTATTTCCAATGGTGAGTCCTCTCTTGACATATCATTATCTCCACCGTCTCTAATTGAGAATTATACTTCAACCAAACTCCAAGATTATATAAGTAGTGCTCGTAGATATACTCAGCAAGTGGATGTGCACAACCTTATCTTATGATAACATGAGGTTGTATGTCATTAGACATCTTGTATGATAGTGGCAAAACACCCTTCCAACATTGGGTTCGCCTTACCCTATTGGATTCACCAAATATAACTACTAAATGATGTATACAACACACTTTTCTGTATTATTTAAGAAAAACTTCCACAGCTAGAGATCACCGTTCTATTTCCCTGTTACCCTCGCTCGACCCAGCTACACCCTTATTACCTGAAAGGAATTGTGAAGCAAAAGGGTGAGCACAACTAGCTCAGTAAGAATATCATGACTAAATATAATTAAATTATCAATAGCATTCGTCAGTAATAAATTAGAGATTTAGAATATATGGTAGATGATAAAAAATTTTAGCCATAGTTGCAGCGGAACGAGCAATCCATTAGAAGAGTCAAATAAACCATAACGTCTATTATCTTCTCCATGTTAAAAATCCATCAATAATGTTTTATCCTTGTAACATCAATCAACAGTTCTGGTCCACAATTATATGAATAACTCATAATCATAATTGTGATTCTAAATTTCTCTTCGCATCCAGGACGAAGATAATTTCATCACATGTCTTAACCTGAAACATCAAAGATCATGGTTATACCAAATCACAGTTCATGTTCATAATCGTACTAATAAATTCATCTTTGCACTACAGGCCAAAGATATTCATCAACAGTTCATTTTTTGCACTACATGCCAAAGATATTCAACAACAGTTCATCTTTGCACTATAGGCCAAAGATATTCAATAAAAGTTCATCTTTGCACTACGGGCCAATGATATTCAACAACAGATCATCTTTGCACTACGGGCCAAAGATATTAATATCTCAAAGAAATATATAATCATTTCAGAATTTATATAAACAATAATTATAACCATGATATTAATATATCAAAGAAATATATAATCATTTCAGAATTTATATAAACAATAATTATAACCATGCTGATCAATTCACCTTTGCACTTAAGCTAAAGATATTCAATTATAACTTCAATGGTCATGATCATACTAGTCAACAATTCATCTTTGCACTACTGGACAAAGAGAACCCATAGTCACGATCATACCAATAATCTATCCATCTTTACACTCAAGTCAAAGAGAAACATCATCATTAGGGTTATAAAAATATTATATATGATAATAAAAATAATATAATCAACATATAGATTTAATCTCAAGAGTAAGATTCATAAATCAATGATTTCATAACACCTTAATACAAATGTTATAAATCACTTAATAATCTCATAATCTAATATTATTAATATTACCACAATATCTTAATCATTTCTTAAACTTATAAACAATTTATTTTAATCATTTATACTTTACTAATTAATGCATTTAATCACCCTAAAATGCCAAACTCATAAGATTTCATCACTAATAACTAAAATCCTCATCAAAAATCTGCATATACCTTATATAGGATTCTCAAGCCATAAAATCCTATTTTCTAATTTTTTTCCTTCACATAACATATTTAATTCATTTACTCATACTTAGTCTATTTTCATGAAAAATACCAAATCAGTATAAATAAATTTTTTTTTCTGGGATTTAGCAAAATATAGTCCCATATTGAACATATATTTTTCTCGAAATTTTTAAAATTTATTTACAGTTTTTCACATGGCCAAAATCGCCGAATATTGAGACATTTATCATAAATTATACTTTAATCCAAAAATTCTGAAATTTACAGAGTATACTTCTATTATATACATGTACTCCCAATAAAAATTTCACCAATTTTGGAGTTAACCACAAGGAGTTATAAGGGTTTACTTTTAAAATAGTCTTTTCTCATAAAATTCATAACTCTTAATCTATACATCCAAAAATCGCCATTTTTGGACACAATCAATAAAACTCATCAAATTATCATTTCAAATTTTTTCAGAATTTTTGAAGGTCGGAAAAAGTACGAAACTGAAAAATATAATAACCCTTAAAATCCTTTACTATCCCTTACCTCAAAAGAGCAGTACTGGAATGTCGGATATAACGCTAAACGAACTTGCACCGTATAGCAACACTCAGGATATCTAAATACTCACAAAATATACTCGATAATATAGAGAGAGAAAATTTCAGTTTCTGGTGTGATTTTTAATTCTAACCTAAGTACCCTATTTATAGAAAAATGCTTAGAACACCAAAGCAGAAATTTTAATAAATAATATTATTATTTTTCTAAAACCTACTACGCACACTAATTGAATCAAGAGATCAGCCACCCACTCAATTAAAGTAACAAAAACGTTTTTCATGCAAAAGTCACTTAAAACTCCAAAAAAATGTTAATCAATTAATCTAGAACTTCAATAATTCATAATAAATAGCCCTTTTGTCAGAAAAATTCAAACCTTATATCTTTTTCATAGAAAATTCTATTTTCTACAACTTTGCAGAAGAAAGTTTTTTTAAATTCCAAACAGAAATTGACCGAAATCCATAAACGGACGATTTTACAGGCTATAATCAAATTTCAGTCAAGAAATGGGGTCCACCGACAAACAAAACATGTGTTAATAATTTAATACAACAAAAATACACTTTCTCCTCATATACTCATATATCCCACATTCATTGTAAAAATATCACTATTATTATATTATTAAAATATAATAATATATTTAAATAAATTATTTTATCAGAAAAAGATAAAATATTAATTTTTAACAATTGTCACATTAATTTTTTTTTTCATCTATATCCACATAAAATTAATAATTTTTTCATCACATAAATTAATAATTAATTATTCACAAATAATATTACAGAATCACAATACTGGCAACCAGACCGTTCCCAAGAAAGAGGGGGCTTTCCAATAAGGATTTGTCCTTACTGGCACGCAATTAGTGTGACGACCCCAAAATAGATCCATTCCATCCAACCTATTCTGAGTCGCCAAATACATGGTACAGAAAATAACTATAACTTTATTACAACAATTGTCGTGCAAAATACAACAACACATATGCTGTGAGTTTGGATACAAATATATACCAAATGTGACTCATGTTCCAACCGTGGACATCACCTCACAATGACACCTTACATAAAGGTATAGTCAAAAACTGTTTTAGAAATTAGAATCTTTGGGAAGTGCTCAAGGAAACCTTCGTACATGGGAGGCCATGCGTCTAGGTTATGATAGATATCATATGGCCACAGAATTATCCTTGGTTGACCCAATAGACCCTAAAGAAAAACGAGAAGATTACTATCATATTCTTCTCAATGGTGAGTCTTCTCTTGACTTATCATTATCTCCACTGTCTCTAATTGAGAATTATACTTCAAACAAACACCAAGATTATATAGGTAGTGCCCATAGATATACTCAGCAAGTGGATGAGCACAACCCTGTCTTATGATGACACGAGGTTGTATGTCATTAGACATCTTGTATGATAGTGACAAAACACCCTTCCAACGTTGGGTTCGCCTCACCCTATTTTCTTCACCAAATATAAATACTAAATGATGACCACCGTTCTATTCCCTTGTTACCCCCGCTCGACCCAGCTACACTCTTATTACCTGAAAGGAATTGTGAAGCAAAAGGGTGAGCACAACTAGCTCAGTAAAGAATATCATGACTAAAGATAAATAAATTATCAATAGTCTTCATCAATAATAAATCAGAGATTTAGAACATATGGTAGATGATAAAAAATTTTAACCATAGTTGCAGCGGAACATGCAATCCATTAGAAGAGTCAAATAGACCATAAAGTCCATTATCTCTTCCATGTTAAAAATCCACCAACAATGTTTTATCCATGTAACATCACTCAATAGTTCCTTTTCACAATCATATGAATAACTCATAATCATAATTGTGACTCTAAATTTTTCTTCGCACCCAGGACGAAGAATATTTTCATCACCTGTCTTTACCTGAAACATCAAAGATCATGGTTATACCAAATCACAATTCCTGTTTATAATCATACTAACAAATCCATCTTTGCACTACGGGCCAAAGATATTCATCAACAAACCATTTTTGCACTACGGGCCAAAGATATTCAACAACAGTTCATCTTTGCACTACAGGCCAAAGATATTCATCAACAGGCCATCTTTGCACTACATGCCAAAGATATTCATCAACAATTCATATTTGCACTACAGGCCAAATATATTCATATCTCAAAGAAATATATAATCATTTCAGAATTTATATAAACAATAATTATAACCATGTTGATCAATTCACCTTTGCACTTAAGCTTAAGATATTCAATTATAAATTCAATGGTCATGATCATACCAGTCACAATTCAACTTTGCACTACAGGCCAAAGAGAACCCTAGTCATGATCATACCAATAATCTACCCATCTTTACACTCTAGTGAAAGAGAATTTCAACATCAGGGTTATAAAAATGTTATATATGATGATAAAAAAATAATATGATCAACATATAGTTTTAATCTCAAGAGTAATATTCGTAACACATGAATAGTAACCCCGACACAAAAGATAGAAATTCTACAATAAAATTCATACCAATATTTCGGTATAATGATATTGAAAGAATAACATTACTTAAATTTATAAACAATTTATTTTAATTGTTTACACTTTACTAATTAATGCATTTAATCATCATAAAATGCCAACTCTTACAATTTCATCATCAATAACCAAAACTCTCATCAAAAATCTGCATATACCTCATATAGGATTCTCAAGCCATAAAATCCTATTTTCCAATTTTCTTTCTTCACAAAACATATTTAATTCATTTACTCATAGCTAGACCATTTTCATGAAAAATACTAAATCAGTTCCAAAAATATTTCTTTTCTGGGATTTAGCATAATATAGTTCCATAGTGAACATATATTTTTCTCAGAATTTTTAAAAGTCATTTACTATTTTTCATATGGCCAAAATAGCCGAATATTTAGACATTTATCAAAAATTGTACTTTTGTCTAAAAATTCTGAAATTTACAGAGTATACTTCTATCATATACATGTACTCCCAATAAAAATTTCATCAATTTTAGAGTTAACCACAAGGAATTATAAGCGATTACTTTTAAAATAGTCTTTTCTCATAAAATTCATAACTCTCAATCTATACATCCAAAAATCACCATTTTTGGACACAATCAAGAAAACTCATCAAAATATCATTTCAAATTTTTCCAGAATTTTTTGAAGATCAAAAAAATTACGAAACTGAAAATCATAACAACCCTTAAAATCCCTTAATATCCCTTACTATCCCTTACAATCCCTTACCTCAAAAGAGCAGTACTTCTGACTGGATATCGGATATGATGCTGAAGAAAACTTGCACTGAATAGCAACTCTCAAAGTATCTAAATACTCACAAAATATGCTTCATAATATAGAGAGAGAAAGAGAGAAAAATTATGTTTCTGGTGTGATTTTCAATTCTAACTTAGCCCTCTATTTATAGGAAAATTTTGGTAGGTTTGACTTGCAACCTGATGGCTTTACCTGCTACTATTCCCACCCACCACATTTAAAATATAATTCAGCACATTTCTTCACCAACCACAAGTGGGGCCCACCAATTCTAGAATTTTCCACCAAAATGATAAACTCCGAAAATTCAACAATTTCTGAACCAGTGATCTCGTAAAATTCATAATAAATCATACGTTCATTTTTAACGGTTCAAAATTGTGGGCATATACTCAACTTATATATGTATAACATATCCAAAAATTACCACGATCCAACGGTCGGATTAAAAATTATAACCCCCGCAAAATATCTCAAAAACCCTGATTTTTAATACCTCCATTCCGACAAAAATACGGATAAAAATCTCAACATTAACTCCTTCATTTTTTAACCACAAAAATATATCCCTCATTTATATCCCCATAAAATAAATATTTTCTTATCACATGAATCAATAATTAATTATTCACAAATAATATTACAGAATCACATTTATGACAACCAGGCCGTTCCCAGGAAAGAGGGGGCTTTCCAATAAGAATTTCTCCTTACTGGCGCGCAATTAGATGACCAAACCTCTCCTTAGACAGAACTTTCTAGACATTGACAATAATGTTATCTAATAATATTATTCAAATAATATGAATTATTGATCTGATAAAGGAAAATACTGTGCAGCAACAATTATTGAAACAACAATAATATAAAATATCAACGCAATAATTATTGAATCAATAAAATAAAATATTGAACAGTAATTACTGTAACAATTATTGAGTAGTGCCTTCTTACGTAAGAATCAATAATTTCAAAAATACTGTGCAATACCGTGTGCTACTGTGCAATAACGCGTATTACTGTATTTTAATCACCGGGTATTCCAACAGTGTTAACGGTAACAACTACGCCGTTATTTGTAAAAACTTAAATTTGTCGTTTTCTTCACCCGACAGTTATTCTGCTATGGGGCCCACAAATAGCTGCGCCGTCGTACGAATATTCCCCGACAGAAAGAATATTCAACGACCAAACGAATATTCCCCGACAACAATGAATATTTTATAACCACTTGCGTATTTTTGAAAAAAATTCATATATCACCCTTAACTTTAACATTTATCAATTTAACCATTTACTGAACAGTAATTATAAGAAAAATTGAATACTTTTATTTCATAAAATTCGGGGTCTTACAATTAGATGACCAAACCTCTCTTTAGACAGAACTTTCTAGACATTGCCAATAATGTTATCTAATAATATTATTCAGATAATATGAATTATTGCTCCGATAATAGAAAATACTGTGCAGTGACAATTATTAATACAACAATAATATAAAATATCAACGCAACAATTATTGAATCAATAAAATAAAATATTAAACAGTAATTACTGTAACAATTATTGAGTAGTGCCTTCTTAAAAAAATCATCATGCTTCGTGAATAGTAACTCGTGAATAGTAACTCATAAATAGTAACTCATGAATAGTAATTATAAGGAAAATTGAATATTTTTATTTCATAAAATTCGGGGTCTTGCAAAGTATAGATATACATATGGTATATCTATACATCTTTACTAATAATAAAAACTACTATCTCATTTGTTAGTAAAACTTTACTTCATCATTCTTTCATTCATCTCCAAATTTGCTAAATAAAAGAAATAGAGAGAGAGCGAGAGAGAGAGAAGAGGGCATTTTCAACAGCCACAAGGAGGTAAAGGGTGAGGGGATTTCATCTTCATACACCCTAGATTCATCAACTATTTTGAAAGATCTAGGAAGGGTAGCCATTAAATCAAGGTAAAATCTCTAGATCTTAAGCTTTTGTTTTCATTTCTTGTGATGGTTTGATGAAATAGAGAGTTGATGTTTTTGAACTTCAAAACTTTAGATCTACATGTTTCCTAGTGTTTCATGTATGAATCTATCCATTTTGAGTGTCAGAATGTTAATCAAAAGAAAAGAAATGAAAACTATGTTTTTAAAAGTTAGAAAACCCTAACTTTAGTATACTTTGAAAAGCTACCATTTGTAATCTACACATTTTTTTTTGCAATCTGTCAAAGAGAGGTGCTAGATATGTAAATTAACTTTTAAACCCAAGTGGTAGAACTCAAATATGATGATTTTATAAGCCATAGTGGCTGTTTTAAGCAAAACTGTCCAGGAAAAGAAAAAAGGGCGAAATAAACTATTTTTGGGCAGTCCATTGCAGGGGTAATTTCGTCCGATTGTTGTGCTCTAAAATTCTAGAAACATTTGGAATGATAATATGATGAGTTAACTGATTGATGTAAAAAGATGGAGATTTTTGGATGTGTAGAATGAAAGTTATAGATTTTACGAAAAAAGACTACTTAAAAAGTAAAAGGGAATAACTCTTAGTGTGTAACTCCAAAAATTGTGAAATTTTTACTAGAAATACATGTACATAACAGGAGCATCCACTAAAAGTTTCAGAATTTTTGGACAAAAACTTAGTTCATGAAAATTGTTGCAAGATCCGACTTTTTTGCCATTTTAAGCATAATAAACGAAACTAAAAAATTCCAGAAAACTTATATTTTCATAATAAGTAATGTTATGTCATAAATGGAAAAAAAAAAGTAATTTTAGAGTATTTTGGTAATTTTTGATGAAATGTTATATTTATAGCATTTTGTGACTATTAAATAAATGAATTAGTAAAGAATAAACAATTAGAATAAATTGAATTTATTAGTTTAATAAATGATTAAAATCTTATTAAGAGCTTAATAATATTAGATTAAGATATTATTAAGTAATTAATAATATTTAGATTAAAAATTAGATTAAAATATTATTAAATGATTAATAATATTAGATTAAAGCTAAATTAAAATATTATTAAATGATTAATAATATTAAATAATGATTTAAAATATTTTTAAATGATTAATAATATTATTAATTGATTAAAATATTATTAAATGATTAATAATATTTGTGAATGGTTAAGATATTAAAGATTGATTAAAATATTATTAATTGATTAATAATATTAGTAAGGGATTAAAATATTATTAAATGATTAATAATATTAAAAAGTGAATAAAATATTATTAAATGATTAATAATATTAGACAAGAGTTTAAGACAATAATTATATGATAATAATATTATCAAGAGATGATAATATTCCTAATGAGTAAGGTATTATTGAATGTTTGATTACATGATTACATGCTAGATAATTTATTATAAGAATAATGGTGTTATGATTTATAATATGATATACTGATTGAAAGAGCAATCTTATTAATGATAGGTCTCTCATAAGAAATTAAATTAGATTGCGTAGCAGTAATCGACGGTACATGCAAGTTCCCTAACTCAAACTTGAGTTATTATATTTCAAGCATACTAGTGGTTTAATTATTTATAATTAGTCCACATCTTTGATTATTGATTTGCACTTAGTGCAAGTTGCATATGCTCATCAGATATGAAAGGCTGATCACCTTCATTACCATAAGATTCAGTTAAATTTTTTTATGGTCATTGTTGACCACTCCGCATTATTAATTCAGTCATTCAATCATTGAAATTGATTCATGCTCTTTCACAATTATATTACATTGTTAAAAACTTGAAAACTTATTCATTTTCAATCATAATATATCCATCTTATATTTAAGCTTAGTCATTCATGCTCTTGCTACATTATGATAACATTTTCAGATTAAGACGAAGGTTCGAAGAAAGACAGAGACAAGGATAAATTCCAAGAGTAACTTATTATGCCTTAACTATTATGTTACCTTAAATAAGTTGATTATGTAAACCTTTTTATTTGTTTAAGGTATGTAATGAGTTGAAGTTGTAGACCTTGGAGAAATGTTGTAGAATCATTTGAAATGAACAATGTATGTTTATATATTCCGCATTAGTTATAAAATGTGTAAGAAGATGTTGTACCGTGACGCACCAGATATGAGGTTTGAGGGACAAGGATTTGGGGGAGCTACATTTGAAATTTTATAAATATATCTGATCTTTTAATTGTTATCTGCTTATTTGAGAATCATCAAATATAAAAGTTATTTATATAAACTTTTATATATCTGCACTGAATTTTATCTGCTTATCTTAGAAGCAAAATTCTGTCAAATATTTTGTAAAAAGGAAAATGGTAGAGTTAGTTTATTTTATGTACCTGTGAGCAAGACGAGTAATTCTTTGACCAATACCAGAGTCTTAGAGAGGTCAATTGGGAGTTGGGTGAGGAATAGGTTGTCGTTTCAAGATCAGATCATAAAGTAGAACTGAACTCAAAGAATATGTGCAACTAAGCTTGAGGAGGGAACGGTGGGCTTGCTGTCCGAGATAGTTAGATGTGTATAGTTGGAAGTTTGCCTTTAAAACTTTGAAAAGGTTTGTCCCCCTGTTTAAGGAGTATTTATTATTGAGAGTAATAAGATTTCAAGTCCTGGAGAGGAGCTTAAGACAAGATAAATCTCTATGCATTGTGTGATTGAATTTTTATTATCTTGTATATTAATTTCTAACACTGCAAATTAATTTACTAAAAATTCAAAAAGGCCTAAGATAAATTTTTAATTAGTAATAATCTATTTAACCCCTCTTTTAGATTATTATTGGGTTTTAACAATTGATGTAATATCGGATTCGTACAAAATATCTCTGATATATGTGTCATAACCCTTTGGAATATCTCGTCTAACAAGCCAGCGTCTGAATGAGATGGTCCAACAATTGCTTTTAAACGCTGACGATGGCTAGAGCTTGCGAAAATAGAAACAACTTTAGAAAATATTTACGAACCGATATAAATTTTGAAAGAACGAGAAATATAAAAGAATGAATACCTCCAAGGAATGTATATGCTGGTACAATCGACACTTATTCGTAATGTTGTTGGGAGAATCCGGAGATGCAACTCAAAGAGTCATCTCCTCATCATGAGATAAGGTAATCTCGGGCAGATGAACGAAATATAAATGCTCGGGATCTTCCATAGAAGCTTGTAACTTAGCTACACGTTGGTCCCAAATATAATGCCCCTGAAACCCGGTCTATCTCTAAACCCGAGTTCGGTGCGTCACGGTACTACCCATTCAACATAACGTTAAGACATGAATGTAATCAATGTATTATTACAATATATCATGACTACAAATTCCAGATTCTAATACCTTTACATCTTCAAATTATAATATTAATAAATATTACATCGCACAAATATTATAATTACAACAAATTATTACATCACAAAATGAAATCCTCTAAGCTTTAATAATTCCATACGCTTAATACCACCTGACTATCCAAGTCCATCCGCTCTAACAACAAAAGTTTTAGAGTTTTGGAAGAGTGAGCATTTAATTGCCCGACAAGTTATAACATTTGAATAAACAACAAAATAAAGAATCAATTCAGTATTATCTAAAAACTTCATTAACGAAACAATAATTGATAAGCAATTCGAATAAACTGGAATAACTTAAATTCCTATCATTCCTAAACATCAATATCTTTAATAACTAGTCCTACCGACTTTCACATTTTTCTTTATTAAAAATATATAATTTGACATCAACAATGTTTATATCATTTTGATAACACAATTTGCTTTTATTTCCATGTAACATCTTAACATGTGCCGAGTTGAAACAATTAGCTTGGACTTAATCATAACTCAACTCATGCATTAAGAGAACTGTAACAACTTAAACAGTTCAATAATAGAACAATTCGTAGCTAAACACCTTGTACAATTATAACATGTTTGCACAAAGACATAAAACTTGCATTCAATTCAATAATCTGAATGAAGTTAAGAAACTTGCTTAATATCAACAATTAAACAGGAAGTAGAAATTTGCTCAATAAAATTCAAGTAAGTTTAGAAAACTTGCCTTAAGCACTGCTTTACAGCTTATGCTATATTACTCTTCAAATGACCTATATATATATATATATATATATATATATATATATATATATCATTAAAGTCGAACATACCAATTTGTTAAGTAAATACTGATTTACTTTAACTTATCTTAGCTTATTTCATAATTTACAATGTTCGAATTTTATAACTCGACACAATATACTTGACTTTATATATCTTGATATATTTCTCTTTTAACTTCGTTCATAGTATTGACTTTAATTCTAAAGTCCCATGATGCTCATATTTCGTGATTTAAGATATCTTAAATAATTCTTTAATTATTTTTTATTACGCTTGTCTTATATAGTTTGAAACAACATAACATAACGTTGCCCGACTACTCGACTTTTGGAAACCAATACACTTTGGTTTACTTCCTACTTCGCCTAAATCATAATTTAGACTTACATTTTAAAGTCCTTCCATAATTTTATTAATTCCATTTCATCTATTATGGTTTCATTTTATGATTTAATTAATACGCCCAACTTTTATTTTTCATTTTTCGTTACAAGTATAAAGCAGACAACTTAACCTGTCTGTTTTAGTTTTAAACTCCATGTCTGTCAATCAAGACAGGACACGAAGTGTCTGCTTCAGCTTAAATTTTTCTTTCATTCTAATCTAGATAATACAACCCGTCTGCTTTAGGGTGTCTACATTAGTTCAAAAATTCCTGATCGAGTAACAAGCAGTTTTTTGTGCTCGTCGCACCTACTTTACAACGTCATAACTCGACCCTCCGTTATCAGAATGAGTTTGTTCTCACATAATTTTCTTCCTTGTTACACTACAAGAAAAAGGTCATTGCCGATGTGTCGTGCCGTCGCCAATGACCCTTCTGCCGTCGGTAATCAGGTCATTGACGACGACAATACTCGTCGCCCCTCCCGTCGCCCTATAGGTCGTCGCCCCTGGCTCCTTTCGCTCGTCGTCGGGAATTAGTTCATTACCGACGGTGGAATTGCCGACGGCTGGCAGTCGGTTATGAGTCATTAGCAACTGCACCAACGACGGACAGACCGCCAGTAATTACCATTAAAAATTTTTAATACTGTAGTCATTACCGACGGGCACGCTATTGCCAATGACTAATCCCCTGTCGCCAATGATCTGTATTTATAATATTTTTGGAACCGTCGCTATAGATCATTCCCGACGGGAAGCCGTCGCCAATGCCCCCGTCGCCAATGCCCTTCTTTAAAAAAATAATTTTAAAAAATTTGCAAAATTTCCCTATTTATTTACATATATATAATTATACCTGTTATAAACTAAAGAAAAACAAATAATTATTCACGAACGCATATTAATAACAATCATATCTTTTGCTATTAACCATCAAATATATAGACAACGTAATGACATATAGATAAAAGTCATACGATGTAGATACAATATATAATCATAAACAATCAATATAGTTAGATACATAAACCATGAACCTAACTAGATACAAAGCTCTAGTCTGTAAAACTCAAAAGCTGTATAAATATATATATATATATATATGAAAGTCAAAATATAAACATAAACTAACTATAACCCAAGATCAGGAATGTCAATATCATCATCGCCGTCATCTATCGTACGACCGTCGGTCCCACCTCTGGTCTGACTACCGGTCCCACCCTTCATAGTCTCATCAGCATCAGTCATCACCATCTCCTCCACGAGCATCGCTTGTGCCGCAACCTCCACCCGCACGAGTCTCATCAACAAGACCCTAAAAAATTAAAATATTAATAACGAAGTCAAAAGTAGAGCATATTTAAATTATTTTAGTTTATGTTCTTCAAGTTTTGGCAAGTTAGGTAAACGGGCTGATAACTTGGCCTTCGTATATCGGAATCGAGTCTCGTAAGTTATAACGCATGCCTAATATCTATGCGGTGCTATGTATGTGTTTGCATATCATTTCGACAACCGAGACGAGTTTTGGTCCCTTTTTTGACTTTTTTCCTAAGTTTTGGCAAGTTAGGCAAACGGGTTGATAACTCGGCCTCTATATATCGGAATCGAGTCTCATAGGTTGTAAAGCGTGTCTAATACCTATGCGGTACTATGTATGTGTCTGCATGTTGTTTCGACGACCGAGGCGGGTTTTGATCTCTTTTTCGACTTTTTTCTTAAGTTTTGGCAAGTTAGGCAAATAGGCTGATAACTCGGCCTTCGTATATCAAAATTGAGTCTCATAAGTTTTAACACGTGCCTAATACCTATGCGGTGCTATGTATGTGTTTGCATATCGTTTCGAAGACCGAGGCGGGTTTTGGTCTCTTTTTTAACTTTTTCCCTAAGTTTTGGTAAGTTAGGCAAACAGACTGATAACTCGACCTCCGTATATCGAAATCAAGTTCTGTAAGTTGTAATGAGTGCCTAATACCTATGTGGTGCTATGTATGTGTTTATGTGTTGTTTCGACGACCGATGCGGGTTTTGGTCTTTTTTTGACTTTTTTCCTAAGTTTTGGCAAGTTAGGCAAACGGACTGATAACTCGGCCTCCGTATATCGAAATCGAGTCCCGTAAGTTTTAATGCGTGCCTAATATCTATGCGGTGCTATGTATGCATTTGCATGTTGTTTCGACGATCGATGCGGGTTTTGGTCTCTTTTTCTTAAGTTTTTGTAAGTTAGGCGAATAGGCTGATAACTCGGCCTCCGTATATCGGAATCGAGTCTCGTAAGTTGTAACATGTGCCTAATACCTATGCGGTGTTATGTGTGTGTGTTTGCGTGTCATTTCAACAACCGAGGCGAGTTTTGGTCTTTTTTTTTGACTTTTTTCCTACGTTTTGACAAGTTAGGCAAACGGGCTGATAACTCGGCCTCTGTATAAAAAATATTATCAAATACGTTCTTCTCAGTATGCATCGGGTCTAAATAATGACAGATGGATAGTGTAGCCCAATAAGACAGGTCAAAGAACATGGATCTGTGTCCAGTTGTGAACCATAAGTTCGCTCTAATATGTGATTCTTCCTTGGAGGTGGAAATTTCAAGTGAGTAATCCAACTCAACACTGCTATCCCAGAAAGATGACCAAGTACTTGACGTTTCTTTGTTTTTTGATTGAATTATCTAGTCATCCGTTGATAACGATGTTTAATTGGCAAAAACTATCTGGATGTTGCAAAGAAACTCATTTTCCCCCTATAGTTGAGCCGCATAGCTTTAACTGACCCCATGCACACGGGACAAGATAAGCCCCCGTGAGTTGGCCATCCACTGATCTCATTCCTAATGCCGGGAAGTCATTTATGGTCCACAGTAAAGCTGCCCTCATGTCAAAGTTCTGTTTAAGAGATACATCATAAGTTTGAACCCCTTTATCCCACATCTTCAACTCATCAACTAACGGACTGAGGTATACATTGATGTATTTACTCGGACTCTTATCACTCGGAATCAGTAAAGGCATGAACATGTAGGGATCTTTCATGCATGTAAGACCCCAACTTTTATAAATAAAGATGAATTTTCTATAAATATCATTTTTGAATATTATGGAGTTAATTTGATATAATGTTATAGTTGTGGGTAATATTTATAAATTTTGCAAAGTACGCAAGTTGTTATATAATATTCGATTGGTCGGGGAATATTCGTTTTAACAGGGAATATTCGTACAATGGCACAATCATTGGTGGACCCCACAACAGAATTATTGTCGGATTGAGAAAACGACAAAAATATTTTATTAAAAATAACGGCGGAAGTTTTACCATTGTTACTGTTGAACTACTCGGTAGTAAAAGTACAATAATACGTGTGGTTGCATAGTAGCACACGGTATTGATTATTAATGCTTATGTGAGAAGTCACTCAGTTTGATTCAATTATTGTCAGTTAATAATATGAATTATTTAGCGATAATGACGTTTTGTTTTATTCGTATTATTAACGTAATAAAACAGAAACATCTTTTTATATAAAACAGAATACTTTATTAAATTTATTCTATAAATAGAATATATTATATTTTATTTAAAAGATTTTTCTTTAAATATGGACCGTCAGATTAAAGTAATCAATCTGGACCGTTCATGGATTAGTTACTATGCATTCTATTTTTCTATAAATAGCAGCTCATTCCTTCATTATTTTTTACGAATTCACTGAACTCTAGAGAGAGAAACTATAGAGAGAGAGAAGAAGAGTATTCTGCTACTTAACTACTTCCTTATTTCAGCTTTTCTTTAAAACGGTAAGGGGTGTTATTCTTTCTTATTCATGAAGAGAACTGTTGTTATTTCATTATTTATTATTCTGTTGGAATAACCTGTATATGCGGTCTACCCTATACTTGGTGACATTCTTCTGTTATTCTGTTGGAACATCCTGTCTGTGTGTTTTACACTGGACCTGGTTCCGTTTTTATTATTATTCTGTTGGAACATCCTGTCTGTGTGTTTTACACCGGACCTGGTTCCATTATTTATTATTCTGTCGGAATATCCTGTCTGTGCGTTTACGCCGGACCTGGTTCTATTATTTATCATTCTCTCGGAATATCCTGTCTGTGCATTTACGCCAGACCTGGTTCCACTATTTATTATTCTGTTGGAATAACATGTCTGTGACGCCCCCAAAATTAGGTATACATCACCCATCTTGGGTCGTCAGATACATAGTACAAAATACAAATACAACTTACTAATACAACTGTCGTGTACAATACGACAAAACATAAACTGTGAGTTTGAATACAAATATTATCTTCTAGAGAGTATTCATACTCAAAAGGAGTCCTCATTATATTTATTAACACACCATTACATAGAATAGTGAGGACTACTAACTAATACTATCATTCGGACCATCACTCCGTTCCCCGACTTGCCCAGCTACGTTCTCATTTCCTGAAGAGAACAATGAAAGAAAGGGTGAGCTCAACTAGCCCAGTAAGAAATATTATTATGACTAAGATAATGCAGAATAAATTATCATTAGCCTTCAACAATGTTAAACTGATAAAATATAATAGACATCAAGTTTAACTGCAGCGGAACAAGCAATCCATTAAAAGAGTCAAGTAGAAAATAAACTCTACTATCTTTTATGATTTAAAAGATTTTCCAACACTGTGATCGCTGAGACTCAGCTTAATAAAATAATTCACATCATCGAATCACCCCTGCACTACGGCCAAGGATATTCGTATATTCATTAATGGTCATGATCATGCCAACAACTGTCCATCAATGCACTACGGGCCAATGAGGACTTTTACCACATCATTTGTAACATTACGGTCATGATTACACCGAATAATCCCTGGTCATAATCATACCAAGTCCATCTATGCACTACAGGCCACAGATGACTTTCAACATTTTATAAACATGAGGATGATGACAATGATATAAGAATTCAATAAAACAAGTTCAAGAATTAATTTATCCAAGAATTAACAACGTCCAAATTGTCAACATGATACTACTTTGTGGAGTAAAATTCAAGAATGATCAGAGAATATTTTCATGAATAGATACTGGATGAAACGCAATTATCAAGGATATTCCACAAATTTCATGGAGTATAGAAGTCAAAACTTAACCAACTGAGTACAATAAAGAATGGAATAACAAAAGAAATCACCATGCATGCGATAGACCGCACAGACAGGTTATTCCAACAGAATAATAAATAATGGAACCAGGTCCGGCGTAAACGCACAGACAGGATATTCCGACAGAATAATAAATAATGGAACCAGGTCCGGCGTAAACGCACAGACAGGATATTCCGACAGAATAATAAATAATGGAACCAGGTCCGGTGTAAAACACACAGACAGGATGTTCCAACAGAATAATAAAAACGGAACCAGGTCCGGTGTAAAACACACAGACAGGATGTTCCAACAGAATAATAATAAAAACGGAACCAGGTCCGGTGTAAAACACACAGACAGGATGTTCCAACAGAATAATAGAAGAATGTCACCAAGTATAGGGTAGACCGCGTATACTGGTTATTCCAACAGAATAATAAAGAATGGAATAACAACAGTTCTCTTCATGAATATAAAAGAAATAATATTCCCTACCGTTTTAAAGACGAGCTGAAATAAGGAAGTAGTTAAGTAGCAGAATACTCTTCTTCTCTCTCTCTATAGTTTCTCTCTATAGTTTCTCTCTCTAGAGTTCAGTGAATTCGTAAGAAATAATGAAGGAATGAGCTGCTATTTATAGAAAAATAGAATGCATAGTAACTAATCCATGAACGGTCCAGATTGATTACTTTAATCTGACGGTCCATATTTAAAGAAAAATCTTTTAAATAAAATATAATATATTCTATTTATAGAATAACTTTAATAAAGTATTCTGTTTTATATAAAAAGATGTTTCTGTTTTATTACGTTAATAATACGAATAAAACAAAACGTCATTATCGCTAAATAATTCATATTATTAACTGACAATAATTGAATCAAACTGAGTGACTTCTCACATAAGCATTAATAATCAATACCGTGTGCTACTATGCAACCACACGTATTACTGTACTTTTACTACCGAGTAGTTCAACAGTAACAATGGTAAAACTTCCGCCGTTATTTTTAATAAAATATTTTTGTCGTTTTCTCAATCCGACAATAATTCCGTTGTGGGGTCCACCAATGATTGTGTCGTTGTACGAATATTCCCTGTTAAAACGAATATTCTCCGACCAATCGAATATTATATAACAACTTGCGTACTTTGCAAAATTTATAAATATTACCCACAACTATAACATTATATCAAATTAACTCCATAATATTCAAAAATGATATTTATAGAAAATTCATCTTTATTTATAAAAGTTGGGGTCTTACAACCTCCCCTTCTTATGAAATTTCGCCCTCGAAATTAGGGTACGTACCTGGTATGTCGAAGAGGTAAGGATACCTTGATTTCATTTCAGATTCTAACTCCCAAGTCATTTCCTCAACATCGTGGTTTCTCCACAAAACTTTGACTTGAGGTATAACCTTGGAGCGTAGAATATGTTCCTTCTTATCCAAGATTTGAACAGGAACTTCTTCATACGTCAAATCTTCCGCTATTTCGTCCGGTTCTAACTCAATAATGTGGTTCGGGTCTTCCACATATTTGCGTAACATGGATATGTGAAAAACGTTATGAACACGAGACATACTTGGCGGTAAAGCGAGTCTATAAGCCACAGTTCCTACTCGATCGAGGATTAAAAATGGACCGATGAATCGAGGATTGAGCTTTCCTCTCTTTCCAAATCTCGTAACTCCTTTCCATGGAGCAACACGTAAGAACACATGATCTCCTACATCAAATTCCACGTCCTTTCGATGAAGATCAGCATAACTCTTTTGTCGATCTTGTGAGGTTTTTATACGTTGTCGGATCGTTTGAATCTTTTCTGTAGTCATACGTACCAACTCCGGTCCCAACAACGTTGCTTCACCCACCTCATCCCAGCATACTGGAGAACGACATTTTCTTCCATACAATGCTTCGAATGGAGCCATGCCAATACTTGCTTGATAACTGTTGTTGTAGGAAAACTCCACCAATGGTAAGAACTTGTCCCAACTTCCCTTGAAGTCAAAGACACAGAGTCTTAATAGATCTTCAAGAGTTTGAATAGTCCTCTCTGATTGTCCGTCCGTCTGAGGATGATATGCTGAACTAAATCGTAACTCCGTGCCCATAGCTTTTTGTAAACTAACCCAAAATCGTGAAGTGAATCTTGGGTCTCGGTCAGAAACTATGGATACTGGCATACCATGCAGTCTTACAATCTCGTTTATGTACATACGAGCAAGACGTTCAAGTGTATAAGTTTCTCGTATCGGTAAGAAATGAGCAGACTTGGTCAATCTATCAACAATGACCCAAATCGCATCAATACCTTGAGAAACCCTAGGAAGACCGGTAACGAAATCCATGGTAATGTGCTCCCACTTCCATTCTGGAATTTCAAGTGGTTGCAATGGACCTTTTGGTACTTGATGCTCCGCTTTGACTCGTTGACAAGTTAGACACCTTGAGATAAACAACGCTATCTCTCTCTTCATATTGCTCCACCAAAATGTATGACGAAGATCATGATACATTTTGGTACTTCCAGGATGGATTGCAAACGGTGTGTTGTGCGCCTCCATCATGATTTCATACTTTAAATCAGGGTTGTTAGGAACACAAAGTCTGGAGTTGACTCGAAGTATTCCTTCTTCATCGATTCTTGCTTCCGGCATAGCACCTTCTTGCACTTTCTTCCTCATACGCATCAGCTCCAGGTCTGTAGCTTGAGCAGCTTTAACTTTATCGATTAAAGTCGGTTCTACTCGTATATTCGCCATCATCACATGGGTCCCTGGAGTCTTTAACTCTATCTCCATCCTTTGCAAATCACACAAAATGGGCCTTTGTGTTGACAATATCGCACTCGTACTTGCATATGATCTTCTACTCAATGCGTCAGCTACCACGTTCGCTTTTCCAGGATGGTATTGAATGGTATGATCATAATCTTTCAACAGTTCAAGCCAACGTCGTTGTCGCATGTTGAGTTCCTTTTGAGTGAAGAAATATTTGAGGCTTTTATGATCCGTAAAGATCTCCACCTTCTCCCCATACAAGTAATGCCTCCAAATTTTAAGTGCAAAGACAACAGCTGCCAACTCTAGATCATGAGTAGGATAATTCCTCTCATATTCCTTGAGTTGTCTTGATGCATAGGCTATGACTTTTCCATGTTGCATGAGAACGCATCCCAACCCTTTGCTCGAAGCATCACTGTAGATGACAAATCCCTCCGAGCCAGATGGTATTGTTAGAACAGGTGCTGAAATGAGTCTCCTCTTGAGTTCTTGAAAACTCTGCTCACATTCTTCGCTCCAACCGAACTTTGTATCTTTCCGAGTCAGCTGAGTTAATGGAGTAGCGATTCGAGAAAATCCTTCCACGAATCTCCGATAATAACCAGCTAAACCAAGAAAGCTACGTACTTCGGTCACTGATTTAGGTTGCTCCCAGCTTTGAATAGCTTCAATCTTTGCCGGGTCAACCGATATTCCACGACTTGATACTACGTGCCCAAGGAATGCTACCTCTTCCAGCCAGAACTCGCATTTCTTCAACTTGGCATAAAGTTTGTATTCACGAAGCTTTTGGAGTACCAGCCTCAAGTGTTGCTCATGATCTTCACGGCTTTTGGAATAAACAAGGATGTCATCGATAAAGACGACCACAAAGTGATCCAAATATTCCTTAAATACCCTGTTCATCATATCCATGAAGGCAGCAGGAGCATTAGTCAATCCAAAAGACATAACTAAGAATTCATAATGCCCATACCGAGTTCTGAAAGCCGTCTTTGGAATATCCTCAGTTCTAACCTTCAGCTGATGATATCCAGAACGAAGATCGATCTTTGAAAAGAATTGTGCTCCTTGCAACTGGTCAAACAGGTCATCAATACGTGGCAATGGGTACCTATTTTTGATGGTGACATGATTCAACTCCCGATAATCAATACAAAGTCGCATACTCCCATCTTTCTTCTTCACGAACAGAACAGGAGCACCCCAAGGAGAAGTACTAGGACGAATAAAACCAATGTCTAACAATTCCTGCAGTTGGGTCTTTAACTCCTGAAGTTCAATAGGAGCCATTCGATATGGGGCTTTGGAAATGGGTTTTGTACCGGGTTCAAGGTCGATACAAAATTCAATTTCACGCTCTGGGGGTAGGCCAGGAAGTTCTTCGGGAAATACGTCAGGAAATTTATTAACAACAGAAATATCATTCAAAGCTGACGTATTTTTGTTTAGATCTGTGACATGAGCTAAGAAAGCTTGACATCCGTTTTTCAATAAACGAATAGCTTTATGGCTTGAGATGACAGCGATTGATTTTAATGGTTTGGTTGCTTGAATTCGCATAATAGGTCGATTAGGAATATGAAAGCTAACAACCTTACGAAAACAATCAATTTTTGCATGATGAGTAGTTAACCAATCAATCCCTAGAATCACGTCAAATGCAAGTATTTTTAATGAAATCAGATCGACAGGTAATGTGTGGGTACCAACTTGAACCAAACAAGACTTATAAACCGTGGATGTAATGAAGGTTTCTCCCAATGGAGTTTCAACTGCTAAGTCAAAGTCTAATTTCTCCGGAATCAAATTTAATCGATGAGCGCAAGTAGGAGAAATAAAAGAATGGGTAGAACCGGTATCAAATAAAGTATAGACTTCGTTAGAGTTTATGATAAGCTTACCCGTGATGACCTCATTCGGGTTCCTTGCTTTCTGGGAGTTCACAACAAACGCTCTCCCTTGCACAACCGGTTTTGACTTTTCTGGGACGGCCTTTGGTGCCTCCATCCTAGCTGAATTTGTCTTCGGTAAACGACAAAATCGGGCTAAATGACCTTCTCTTCCACAATTATAACATGCTTTGGACGGCATCGCGCAGTTTGGACTGATGTGCCCCTCCCCTCCGCATTTGAAACATATGATAGGTGGTCGTTCTCCTTCCTTAACGACAGGTGCTGGTGCTGACGTCTTTCCATCATTGTTGAATCTCCTCTTCTTGAAATGCCCATTCTTATTGTTTTGGCCCTGATTACCACCGAAGTGGTTACCATTTCTGGCCTGTTGATTCCCTCCACGCTTGTTGTCACCGCTTCGATGACTGCTTCACTGGTATTATCATTTTGCCGGCTGCTCTCTTTTGGTTGCGTTGTCTCGTTATCGCGCTCCACCAACTGAGCCCTATTTACAACATCTGAATACAAACACAGTTTATGAGAAACAAGATGTTGACGTATCTCCGGCTTCAAACCTCTTAAAAACATCCGCGTCATTCTTTCTTCATTATCCACCAGGTGGGACGCAAACCGGGATAACTCCGCAAATTTTGCCTCGTACTGCGACACGGTCATATTATTCTGCTCCAATTTGATGAACTCCACCTCCTTCATGTGACGAATACTCTCGGGAAAGTATTTGTCGTTAAACAGCTCTTGGAACTTCTCCCAAGACATCTTCAGTGCGGCAGGTTGAGTACGCTTTATCGATTCCCACCAGTAATCTGCCTCTCCTCGCAACATAAAGGCGGCAAAGGGAACCTTTTGCTCCTCGGAGCAACCCAAGACATCAAATATCTTGGTGATCTGCTTTATCCATGTTTCAGCTACAAGTGGTTTGGGTTCTCCCTTAAACTCCGGTGGTCCCAGCTCCTTAAACTGTTTAGCGGTGACCGCCTGAGAGTTTCCAGTATTTCCACCTACGTTGTGGACAGGAGCCGCTTTCACCTGTTGTTGCATGAATTGCATAAAGCCTCTGAACATTTGATCATTCATCATTTGGTCAGTGTTGTTGTTTGCATGAGGATTGTCACCTTCCTGATGCACATTATCCTGATTATTGATATGTGGTGAATCAACAGTCGCCTGTGCTCCATTGCTATTCTCAACATTCTCAGATGCCATTTTCAGATACTGCCACAAAATAAAAATTAATTGATATGTCATATTTTATCCTTATATTATGACCGACCAATTAAATACCATGCAAATAAACTTAGGTAGGTCATACTAGCGAAGGAATTCCCCGTCTCTCCCCTCCTAGTTCTATTCTCACATCTTAGCCAGGGATCATATCCCTAAGCTCTGATACCAACTGTGACGCCCCCAAAATTAGGTATACATCACCCATCTTGGGTCGTCAGATACATAGTACAAAATACAAATACAACTTACTAATACAACTGTCGTGTACAATACGACAAAACATAAACTGTGAGTTTGAATACAAATATTATCTTCTAGAGAGTATTCATACTCAAAAGGAGTCCTCATTACATTTATTAACACACCATTACATAGAATAGTGAGGACTACTAACTAATACTATCATTCGGACCATCACTCCGTTCCCCGACTTGCCCAGCTACGTTCTCATTTCCTGAAGAGAACAGTGAAAGAAAGGGTGAGCTCAACTAGCCCAGTAAGAAATATTATGACTAAGATAATGCAGAATAAATTATCATTAGCCTTCAACAATGTTAAACTGATAAAATATAATAGACATCAAGTTTAACTGCAGCGGAACAAGCAATCCATTAAAAGAGTCAAGTAGAAAATAAACTCTACTATCTTTTATGATTTAAAAGATTTTCCAACACTGTGATCGCTGAGACTCAGCTTAATAAAATAATCCACATCATCGAATCACCCCTGCACTACGGCCAAGGATATTCGTATATTCATTAATGGTCATGATCATGCCAACAACTGTCCATCAATGCACTACGGGCCAATGAGGACTTTTACCACATCATTTGTAACATTACGGTCATGATTACACCGAATAATCCCTGGTCATAATCATACCAAGTCCATCTATGCACTACAGGCCACAGATGACTTTCAACATTTTATAAACATGAGGATGATGACAATGATATAAGAATTCAATAAAACAAGTTCAAGAATTAATTTATCCAAGAATTAACAACGTCCAAATTGTCAACATGATACTACTTTGTGGAGTAAAATTCAAGAATGATCAGGAGAATATTTTCATGAAAAGATACTGGATGAAACGCAATTATCAAGGATATTCCACAAATTTCATGGAGTATAGAAGTCAAAACTTAACCAACTGAGTACAATAAAGAATGGAATAACAAAAGAAATCACCATGCATGCGATAGACCGCACAGACATGTTATTCCAACAGAATAATAAATAATGGAACCAGGTCCGGCGTAAACGCACAGACAGGATATTCCGACAGAATAATAAATAATGAAACCAGGTCCGGCATAAACGCACAGACAGGATATTTCGACAAAATAATAAATAATGGAACCAGGTCCGGTGTAAAACACACAGACAGGATGTTCCAACAGAATAATAAAAACGGAACCAGGTCCGGTGTAAAACACACAGACAGGATGTTCCAACAGAATAATAATAAAAACAGAACCAGGTCCGGTGTAAAACACACAGACAGGATGTTCCAACAGAATAATAGAAGAATGTCACCAAGTATAGGGTAGACCGCGTATACTGGTTATTCCAACAGAATAATAAAGAATGGAATAACAGAAGTTCTCTTCATGAATATAAAAGAAATAATATTCCCTACCGTTTTAAAGACGAGCTGAAATAAGGAAGTAGTTAAGTAGCAGAATACTCTTCTTCTCTCTCTCTATAGTTTCTCTCTATAGTTTCTCTTTCTAGAGTTCAGTGAATTCGTAAGAAATAATGAAGGAATGAGCTGCTATTTATAGAAAAATAGAATGCATAGTAACTAATCTATGAACGGTCCAGATTGATTACTTTAATCTGACGGTCCATATTTAAAGAAAAATCTTTTAAATAAAATATAATATATTCTATTTATAGAATAACTTTAATAAAGTATTCTGTTTTATATAAAAAGATGTTTCTGTTTTATTACGTTAATAATACGAATAAAACAAAACGTCATTATCGCTAAATAATTCATATTATTAACTGACAATAATTGAATCAAACTGAGTGACTTCTCACATAAGCATTAATAATCAATACCGTGTGCTACTATACAACTACACGTATTACTGTACTTTTACTACCGAGTAGTTCAACAGTAACAATGGTAAAATTTCCGCCGTTATTTTTAATAAAATATTTTTGTCGTTTTCTCAATCCGACAATAATTCCGTTGTGGGGTCCACCAATGATTGTGTCGTTGTACGAATATTCCCTGTTAAAACGAATATTCCCCGACCAATCGAATATTATATAACAACTTGCGTACTTTGTAAAATTTATAAATATTACCCACAACTATAACATTATATCAAATTAACTCCATAATATTCAAAAATGATATTTATAGAAAATTCTTCTTTATTTATAAAAGTTGGGGTCTTACACTGTCTGTGCGGTCTATCGCATGCCGGGTGATTTCTTTTGTTATTCCATTCTTTACTATACTCAGTTGGTTAAGTTTTAACTTCTATACTCCATGAAATTAGTGGAATATCCTTGATAATTGCGGTTCATCCAGTATCTTTTCATGAAAATATTCTTCTAAGCATTCTTAAATTTTACTCCACAAAGCAGTATCATGTTGACAATTTGGACGTTCTTAATTCTTGGATAAATTAATTCTTGAACTTGTTTTATTGAATTCTTATATCATTGTCATCATCCTCATGTTTATAAAATGTTAAAAGTCATCTGTGGCCTGTAGTGCATAGATGGACTTGGTATGATTATGACCAGGGATTATTCGGTATAATCATGACCGTAATGTTACAAATGATGTGGTAAAAGTCCTCATTGGCCCGTAGTGCGTTGATGGACAGTTGTTGGCATGATCATGACCATTAATGAATACACGAATATCCTTGGCCGTAGTGCAGGGGTGATTCGATGATGTGAATTATTTTATTAAGATGAGTCCCAGCGAACACAGTGTTGAAAAACCTTTTAAATCATAAAAGATAGTAGAGTTTATTTTCTACTTGACTCTTTTAATGGATTGCTTATTCCGCTACAGTTAAACTTGATGTTTATTATATTTTATCAGTTTAATATTGTTGAAGGCTAATGATAATTTATTCTGCATTATCTTAGTCATAATATTTCTTATTGGGCTGGTTGAGCTCACCCTTTCTTTCACTGTTATCTTCAGGAAATGAGAACGTAGCTGGGGAAAGTCGGGGAACGGAGTGATGGTCCGAATGATAGTATTAGTTAGTAGTCCTCACTATTCTATGTAATAGTGTGTTAATAAATATAATGAGGACTCCTTTTGAGTATAAATACTCTCTAGAAGATAATATTTGTATTCAAACTCACAGTTTATGTTTTGTCGTATTGTACACGACAGTTGTATTAGTAAGTTGTATTTGTATTCTGTACTATGTATCTGACGACCCAAGATGGGTGATGTATACCTAATTTTGGGGGTGTCACAATGCACATCGAAGGGGGGAGGTTATACACAACAATAATCACCGGCCAAGTTGAGTATGGCTTGGTGTAAGGCCCATTAAACGGATTAAACCCAACCGTAGCAAGTCCACGCCTAACATTGCAAACCTCTTCAGCAAACAAGGGGTGATTTTTATCAAAAATTTTCCACTCAAGCCCATATACCGGGTGCGTCAGTTGACCTTCGACTATGTCCCGTGTAGAGTGCCATCTCATATACTCGACGGTATGTGTTGACATGAACAACTGCTGAAGCCTCGATGCAATGGGAAAGTAACGTAAGGTTTTTCTCGGCAGATCTTTTCCCTTTTTCTTACGCTGTTCACAGTAACTACTTGTACCACAAATATCACATGACCTCTTATCTTTATTGACATCATCGTAATACAACATATAGTTATTCTCACAAGCATCAATATTCTTCTTATACCCTAGATTGAGTCTTTTGACCATTTTCTTTACATTATAGTACGACTCCAGTAACTTATTACTTGCAGGTAAGCACTCCTTCATAATATTTAGCAATTCATTAAAACCTCTCGCTACAGTTATGCTCGTTCTTGAAGTGTAAAAACTTAGTCACGACAGATAAGACTGTGTGCTTTTCATGCCCGTCATACAGTGGCGTCGCTACTTCATGCAATATCTCATAGAAACCCTTAGCCCAGTCATTCGGTTCTTGTTCGACACTATTGCCATCCCTGTCTGTATTCCACTGGAAGTATGAACCAGCAACTTCGACTATCATGTTAGTACATTCAAAGGTTTCATCACCTCTGGATTCCGGTTCTGATTCATGTTCATCCAACCAGGTTTCCCCATGATAGATCCATGTCGTATAACCCTGCTTGAACCCATACGAAGTCGCACATGACATCACTCCTTTCCTTCCACACTTCATCCACATTCCTCTTACAAGGACATCTGATCTCATCGTCGCTGACTTGCTCAAATGCGAAATTGAGAAACTGTTCAACACCACTACGATACTCAGAGCTAAGCCCACTCTTATTAGTGGCTACCGTACGCTCCATCCAACTTCAATCAACAGACATCTTGGACAATTGTCTGCTATATATATGTAAAGTTAGACAAACAAAATCAAGTCTCCAAGTTAATGTATATGCAAGCGTATGAGTTTCCTAACTTCATCTCCCACTCTAAGGGGTCAGGCTTTTATCCCATTCCAGGATGTGTTGCCTCACTGATGCCAACAACTTGAACACATCTTTAAATTTTTCAAAAATTTCGGCAGCACCTCCCCATGGTCTTCAAGTACACAAAATAGACTAACACATCGTAGTCTAAATATGAAAATTCAAAAAATATAAAGACGTGCTCAAGTCGTTAACACCGACCTAAGTGAGATCAAAACATACAAGAACAGTCCCAAAACGGGGACTATTTGAGATTCACTCATACTATGTGAATCTCAAACGGGTTTCTAAGCTTCCTAAACTATATGAAAATATATGTGCATGTGAAATTAGATTCTTTTCCTAGAACAAAAAGAACTACTAGTAAAAATCTTTCATGTTTTCTTCGACCAAATTGTTCAAATCCTTTCAAGCTGCTAAACACACTAAAAAAAACTTATCAACATACTTTTAATAGAAGAAAACTTATCAACATACACCAAGGAAAAACACACCAATATTATCCATATGACTAGATTATCTAGTAATTTGATATATACTCACGTAGAATATTACTTTTAGAACTAGTGAGGAGTCATATTCACTTAAAAAAGAAGTCTTAACACTAAACGGTTCTTTAGTCTATACTTGTTGCACAATTTAAAAGAATCACCTAAACAAAATTAAGTTTTGCCTAAATCCCTATTTTAATATATATATATATATATATATATATATATATATATATATATATATATATATATATAATGTTTTGCCTAATTGATTAAATTTGATATAAAACCTTAATATTACCATTTTAAAATTCATATAAAAGATGAAAGAAAAATAAAGTCTGTGAATAGGACATTTGATCTCATATGTAAAAATATAGTATGAATCATTGCCGTTTCCGGATTGATTAATTAGTTGTTGAGGTTTTTGTTGCTTTAAAGTTTAATGCAGAAGACACAAATAAAATTGAACAAAGTTTCAAACTTGAGATGCCTTTAAATATAATTATATAAACTGCCTAGTTCCTGGAGGTACACATTAAGATTAGAAAGTTGTCCAATAGATTCCTCTAAAGTTCAACACCTCCAACACGCACAAATTCAAAGGTAAGAGTAACTACATTCTGAACTAATTTGACCACATGAAGTATAGTCCTCATTTAAGAAATAAATGAATCGCATATGTAGGGAACTAAGAATCAGACATTCTGCACCATCCCCCTTCTATACGAACACATAAAGTGGACTCTTTTGTAATATTTATTTATTTTTGGAGAAGTTATGCATAAATATTATAAATATAAAAGCATCATGTCAAAGTGTTCACTGATATTCATAAAACTCAGGGGTCTAAAGAAACTCAATATATCTATCAAAGTGCACTAAATAATAAAATTCTACATCATCAAGAAAGGAAATATTCTCATTGTCTAATATAATCTTGGCTAATGATTGAAAGAATCACTTTCATATATCCTCTCTTTCAAGAATACAATACAATTGAAAGAACTGGGCCAAGGCTCCATCAGGACAAACAACTAACAAATTAGGAATTGTTGTTAAAGATAAATTATTCCTGAATTGTAAAATAATAAAATTTTACAATTTGATATATCAGAACTACTTTAGCCCTAATTCTAGAATTCATTTTAATCAACATATTCCAGATTTAATCTTAATGAACATATATCAAAAAACATCTAAAAGGAAGCTATCGAAGAATGGATTCACAATAAAATTATAAGGTACACGAATTAATGAATAGTCATCTTAGTGAAAGAAATATGAGATAAATTCGATCACCCCCAGAATACATCATTTATACTTGAGTACTACCAGCATACAAACCCAAGAATATGAAAGAATAAAAACATATAACATAAAGGGGGATTTCTCTTACTGTCATAAATTTACAACATTAATGAACCCTAATAAGTTTCACGAAGATGCTGAGAAAAATCGTACCTGCTGAAGATTGGAGGATTGAATAACAGTTGCCAAAGAAAGAGGGAAAAACCTTCACCAAATCAGTTAGCCACAGTCGCCCAAATTAGATAGCTAGTCAAGCCTTAATTCGTCCAAATTAGTTTGCCTTGGAATTGCCTTCGTTAGCCGCCGCTAAGGGTGTAAACGAGTCAAACCGGAGTGAATAGAGAGCTATTCGAATTTGACTCAAAATGATAAATTCGTACTCGAATTCGATCCGACTCAACTCGAATATTTATTCAAATTACTCGCGAGCATCAAATCCAAGCTCGAATTCGAATCTCCACATAATAACTAGTTTTATAATAAATATAATTATAAATTGAATTTGTTATTTTACTTAAAAATGAGAAAATATATTTATTATTACACTTTACAAATATAAAATCAAAATTAAAATTAAAAACAAAACAACACAAAATAATAACTAATTATTCTAATTTGATTTAAATTTGTATATATTATAAGAGAATGTATCGAACGTCTAATCGAATATGTATTAACCGAGTATGTATCGAATCACAATCAAGAATTCGAGTAGTTTGAATCTTAAACGAGTCGAGTATAACATTGCTCAGATTCTACTCATATTTTTATTCGAATTATTTTTAATGCTCAGATTTGGATCATATTATTAACGAATTCAAGTCTCGTTCGTATTTTTTTGAGTCGAGCCCGAATCGAGCTCGAACTGTGTTGACTCATTTATGGCCTTAGCCGTCGCGGCCGCTGACAGCGACTATAGTCACCTGTAAGTTCGATGACGAGGGAATGAGGGAGAGAGAGAGTGTTCTAGCCTTTTGGCGCTGAAATTTGGGTCTCAAAAATTTTGATCGTTGCCGTTGAGGTAGGGCTTAAAATTATAAAGTCATTCTCAATGGGCACGTCGTCGATAATAACCCCCGTCGAGAAAGAGTAATTCATGACGGTATTGCTGTTGTTCATAACATTTTACTCCCGTTGCCAATGAGTTTTCCTCCCCCGCGAAATTATAGCGCCAAAATAATGTTAGTGACAACAATATATCCATTCAAAATGCTGGATTTGGAGGGAACTGGTCATTGACGATGGCGGCCAGTGGCGACGGCCACCCCGTCGTAAATCACTCCATTAGCGACGGCAGTAACGCCGTCGCCAATGACCATTATTAATTTTGTAGTGTTACATTTAATACATATCCCACCAGGTGGAAGTTTTTTCCAGGTTCATTATCTGGCCAAAGCAGTGACACAAAAGTCCCTCCCTGAAACAGTTTTCCAGTTTTTTGGCAGTTTGGACTAGTCTCCTTTCGAAGGGCATATTTCCCACCTCCAGACTCGGAATGAAGTAATTCTTATGTCCACGTAGTCTTTACTTAACGTACTACGTAACCTCTAAAACAAAAAAAATTTCCAGCAAACCATTTGAAACAGAAAACTGCTCAAGGGTTAGGGGTTATACTAATTTCGTTTTAAACTTGTTTTACTTAAAAAATTCGCCATAACTTCGTTCAAAAAGCTTATACTTCCGTTCCAATTGAGTGATGTTCATGACTCATAAGAGTATAACATGACACCCTAGAACTTAATTTTTACATTTCATAAGCTACCTCAAAAGGCCATCAAAACAAACCCCTTTTTACAATCCACTATTAGTCCGTTCTTGTATTCCTTTACGTATAGGTTTGTATTTTCATTTTTGTTTTCACTTTTCATGAAATTTAACAACAGTTTACAAGGTTATATCTCACAAAAACCTTATAACTCTAACATTCTTCATGATCTTCCATTAACAATAACCCCTCTATATAAAACTTATAAAAGGAAAATGTTAGAGTTAGGGTTTATTATTTACCTTCTTCTTGATTCTTCTTCTTCTTCCTTAAGCTTATGGTTAATCAAAGCTCCAAGTTAATCCTTGCTCCTCATTTTCTCTTCTTCTATCCGTCCATCTCTCTCTCTCTCTCTCTCTCTCTCTCTCTCTTCTCTTTTGTTCTTTCTTTTGTCTTGCTCTCTTTTTCTTTCTTTTCTTACATGATGATGAAAAGGAAATGAAATGGCCAAGTGTTGGTTGATTTATTAAATCACCCAACACTTAACCTAACCAAACTTTAATTAACTAACCTAACTTTAATTAAACTAACTAAAGTTAGACAACTTAAGGGCATGTTTGTCTGATTTAATTGAATGAAGGAGAAGTCATTAATTGCTAGCTTAATTGGATAAAAACTTACCAAAAATAGTAATTAAGTCACCACGTTGCCCCCCCCCCCATTTTTGCCCATACTAGGCCACCTCTCCTTCTTTCCCTTCCTAAATGCATTTAATCACATGTTTGATTTTTAAAAGCAAGAATCATGGCTATCATCTCCTCAATCAAGTGACACATGTAATTTTCAAGACTTTGGCTCCAAAACTTGCCTCACTTGGCTCCATCTCCAAGCCATGGCTCACACACCTTGGCTGAATCCAAGAAAAATTATATTCACTCTAGCTAAACTATTTTAATTTCCAAGCCAAGTCATTTTAATTCTCAGGCTTCGCGTGGTTTGATTATTTCTTAACTTATTAATTTCTTCTAATTTCTTTTTAGTTAGTTACTCTAAGTTTCACATTTAGTCAAAATATTGACTTTCTTCTTTTCAAGTTTCGTTTTCACCTTCCGTCCCCATTTTACAAACAAACAATATGTCAAAGTTCGAAAATTCAAAAAATATGAAAATGCCTTTTTAGCATGAATAGTGATTTTACGTCTTTTCCAATAAAAATATTTTTATTGGAGATTTCGTCTCCTTTTTCCAAATAAACGCTATGTCGTAATTCGAAAAGCTCAAAAAATGAAAAAATGTTTTCTGCGTTTTATGAATAGTGATTTAGCGTTTTTCTTATAAAAAATATTTTCACCCAAAAACTCTCAACACTCGTACATAATCACGTAACACATAAACTAGGTCATTAATTGACCTAAATCACATAACACATAATAATATCGACAAAATTTTATTTTATTAGATATTCACAATAAAAACCTATTACAAGGTCATCCGATTTCTCATGTCGTCACACCGAAACTTCTGAAATCAATCTTATAATTTATCGTCTACATATTAGTCATTTAAATAATTTAATCAACTACCTAATATTTAAATAATTTTATACTGTAGTGTCTAATCGATTACCCGTATAACTAATGTTGCGGGAGACATAGTGGGTGTGTCCTTCGACGTATGGGCTCTATCCTAAAGCTCAATAAGGGTAAGAGGTCGGCACAAAGTCCTCTGCATGACCTAATAAATACATTCATATATCATTTAATTAGTAACTAATAACAACATTAAAATTAAGAACTAAACACACACACATACCTCCTTGCATTCCTCGAATGACTGGGAGCCAGTGGTATGTACCATTCTAAGCTTACTGCGATTTTTCTTCATCTATTCGAATTTCTTCTTAAAATCATCCTTCTCCTAGTAAAAGCACATATCCGCTCATGCATCATCAAATATATGGAGCAGATGATGATCACGGAGTCTACTCATGCGGTGGTCTTCAATATCCCGGGCAGCCATCTGTCTCAACTCGTACAACCACCCTGGGTAGTTCTTTACGACATGAGCAGTAATGACCACATCACCGTCGGAAAGTAAAACATCATCCTCATGTTTATAATAAGTTTCTGAAAAAAACAATGATACATTAGAAATAATATCCCGTTAAACTAATATGCTTATATACTGTTCAACTTATGTAAATTTGAATTACGTGAAACTCATGCAACATATTCTCCATAAAGTAAGCATCGTACTACGTATACTAGGAAGGAAGGAGAAGTATATACCGTGGAGAGTGGCCTTAGCCACATGTTTTAATATACTACAATATAAATTAAGTTAGTACATAATACATTGTGCCAACAAATTAAATTAGTAAATAAAATATGTTATTAATGGTACATACTAATAGGAGCCGATTGAAACCGGGCAGACATGTGAAACTGCCGGTGAACGGCCAAATAAACCGAGGTTAGTCCCCCAGCGACGTTGACGAATGTTATGTGTAAGTATAATATATACATTGTGTAAATATAACATATAGATGAATGCAAATGTAAATAAAACTAAATCAATTTGATATCAAATATACTTACTAGATGATGTGGGCCCACCCTAAGTACCATCACCAAAACTTGCATGGCCACCACCACGGCGACCAGTACCCCCACTATGTCTAGCCATATATATACTACTGAAAAAATCATTGTAAATAAGTCGAGTTACAAAAATAACAATTTTTAATTATGTAAATTATAAATAATACATAAAGAACTTAACACTTACTACAATGAGATGATATCCTAAACTACGTCATCAAATCCATCATTTTAACATCTATCTCGTCATGTGATTTTGTCTCTTCCTTTTCATCATAAATTTCTTCGTCGTTATTATCTTTGACAACGACATAGTCATTCACGACTACATCTTCTTCGGATTCCAAATCATTGGGTTCGTCAATGGCATCATATACGAGCACATCGTCAATATTTAATATTATGTGGTTGGGGTTGCTAACATTTTCTAGCAACGCCTCTTCATGTTCAGCCAGACTCGTACCATCAAATACTCGAGTCTTCGTTGTGACAACTTTATCTCAATGACTTCTAGAATTGATGACATTAGGTGCATAGTACAATTGAGTCTCTTGACTGGCTAACACGAATACGTCATCAAACTGTAACTTTGACTTTATGTCTACTTTGACGATTCTATTACGGTCAATATCAAACCAACAACACTCAAATCTAACTACGTTTTTAACCTAGGATAATTGCCACAACCACTTCTTCTAAACCTCTATAATAATTGGACTCAGAATCTTTGTAAAATCTTCCTAATATGACAATACCAGAGTTGACTGATGTTGATTCATTCGAGTCATCGACCTTGAATCTGTGTCCATTCACGATGCACCTGGAAAATGAACTTACAAGTTTGTAGGCCTCTTGAATGACATCTCTAAAATGCTCATAAGCGTTATCTTTTTAAACCTTTCTCATAAACCACTGTTGAAAATTTTCTGTAGTGAATACTTTCCAACTGTGATGCATTTAGCCCTAGGTTAGAAGCAAACGCTTCGTCTTCAAATGAACTGAAAAATTATTATCACGGTGTCATTTACAAGTTTATCATGCTTCTAAAAGCTTTGACAAATACAAATATTAGTTTTATTATATTATATTAGTTTTATTATATTTTATTTTACTTAGTAGTAGAACTAGGTAAATGTCTTAAACTATTATATTACATTATTTTATATTGTATTATATTAAATTTAATTTATTATATTATATTCTATATAATTTATATTTATTTTATTTTAATTTATTATATTGTATTATACTACATTTTATTATATTATATTATATTATATTTTTATTGATTGATTTATTTTATTTGTTATTAATTTATTTATTTTTAAGTTATTTATTTTATTTTAATCTATTTTAATTTAATTTGATTTATTTATTATTTAATTGTAATATTATATTATATTATAATTTATTTGATTATATTATAATGCTACTTATTTTATTTTTTAACATTATATTATATATATTATATTATATTTATTTAGCAGTGAAAAACTAATTAATGTTACTTTTTTTATTTTACTAGTTAACTAGTTATAACAAATATTTTATTATTTTCATTTTATTTTATTTCCTTTTTATTTTTGAAAATACTGAACTAAGTATATGCTATTTAGTTTATTTTAATAGTTAACTAATTATAATAAGTATTTTATTATTTTTATTTTATTTGAATTCTTTTTTATTATATTATATTATACTATGTAACTTAATTCCAACAAACATTCCATCGGAAAATACGTCGGAAATAGCCATACCACGCCCATTTCGGCAACTGTGTAACAAAAGAAAGGGAATAGCTAGATAACTAAAACCAAAATCTGTTTCCAATAAAAATCTATAAACATGCACTAAATAAGAACAAAATTTGTTCCCAATCAGCAACATATTATAATAAGCAACCAGCAATCTCATTTTGCCCAAATCAAATCTCGTAGCCACATTTGAAATTAAACTTTAACTTAGAATTAGCAATCAAAACCCACATCAAAGTCTAATCCCTAGTCAGATTTCATATTATACAAACCCACAAAAACATATTTTATTTCATATTATACAAACACATAAATCAACCCCTAATGTAATGTTAAAAACATCAAGAGAAATGAGGGAATGATTGACCTTTATATGTCGTTGCCACAGTTGCAGTTGTCGCTACTAGACGTCACCCCGCTACCGGGCCACCAAGCTTTTTTTCTTTTTCAAAATATTGGTGATACAGCGGAAGACAGTAAAGATAATAGAAACAATCACAGAAATTGAATCCACGTACTTTACAATTACAAGAATTCATAAAATTTGGGATAAAATTGACTAAATAGCTAAGTATTTCATAAATCAGAGTAATAATAATAAGTAGTTCCTAATTACATCAGCTTTGCACCATATTTATACTACTAAAAGGAACCCTAATCCTATAAGGAAATAACAAATTGATTTGGAATCAAAAACCTACCTAAAAAACTTTCTAATTACAATAGAATTGAAAAACTTCCTAAAATTACTAATTAAAAATTAAAACTATCTGACTACTAATTAATAAATAAAAATATATCAAATATTTAAATTTTTCATAAAATACCAAAATATAAATTATATCGAATCTTGACAGATAACTCTTCCCGTGTCATTCCCCTTTTCTTGGAGAAAATTCGACCTCGAATTTTAAAATGAAGTAATATCAAGCACCAACAATTAGATACCATATAGTCATGATGTTGTTTCTCAAGGAAAAATTTTGGAAATAATTTTGAAACAATCAAAGTCGTCATATTAACGTGCACTTGCAACAAATGATTAGGGATGATGAAATCAAAATTTTCCAACTTGTCGAACACAGAATTATGAACAGTCTCATGATCAATCTCAATTTTTACGATGTCCGTATCCTTATGTCGCGTTGACTCCAAATCATGATCCGCTTCAATCACTAAACTTGATTTGTCTTTAATTATAATCTCTTCCTTAACTTCCTCCTTCTTGTCTTCTACACTCTCTATTAGAACTGACAAATCACATGGAACGGAAAAATCACACTTTCTATTAGAAATAGGATTGATGACACTACAACTTCTTGAAGATTTTTCCTTCTAGTTATGATATTCTTGCAACACCTACTAACTTCATTAAAAAAAGAAATATTATTTTAACGCACTTCTCTAACTCTTCTTTTCTCAACTTGATACTGATGTTTCAATCCGACAAGTCTGTATTGTGTTTCTTCTAATTCCTCCAAAATATCATCATATTGGGGTAACAATTTTTACGATGATGAACAAAGATATCATAATCAAACCAATCACATTCACTCTTAAGGAAGTCAATATAATCTCATACTTGTTCAATCTGTGCCTTTGTAGCTTTAGACATTTTCGATACACCATATGCACCAAACTCATCCTTCTCATCATAATTAAATTCATCTCTCCTACGTTCTTGTCCATGCCCCCTATGGTTGATATGTAGCTTGTTATCTCCGCCAGTGCCACGATCATCACCTTGACGCATGTCGACCCTACCGAATAGTGCCCTTTCGATCTTTTCTAACCTTTCGTTGAATGTCACTGCTAAATTTTTGGAACTAAATTCCAAGCTATTGATTCTACCGATTACGGTCCCAGTTGCGGCCTCTAGATTCTGCAACGTAGTCCAGATGACCGCCATCCCCTTGTATTTACAAGAAGGTGGGTTGTCTTGCACACATTCAGCCGCCATCAATTCACAGGCTTGAATCCTTGCTCTGACATAGTGGAAAACAGTAAAGATAATAGAAACAATCACATGAATTGAATCTACGTACTTTGCAATCATAGAAATTCACAAAGTTTGTTATAAAATTGACTAAATAGCCAAGTATTTCATAAACCAGAGTAAAAATAATAAGTTGTTCCTAATTACATCAGTCTTGCACCATATTTATACTACTAAAAGGAACCCTAATCCTATAAGGAAATAACAAATTAATTTGGAATCAAAAACCTACCTAAAAAGCTTCCTAATTACAATAAAAATGAAAAACTTCGTAAAATTACTAATTAAAAATTAAAACTACCTAACTACTAATTAATAAATAAAAATATATCAAATATTTAAATTTTTCATAAATACCAAAACATAAATTATATCGAATCTTGGCCGATAGTTCTTCCCGTGTCACTAGGGATTCAATCTAGCTGGGGTTTGTGTGAGTGAGAAGCAGAGGAAGGGAGCTAGGGTGGTCGCCGACGAAAAGAGAGAACGGACGAAGGGAGGGAGGTTGCCAGCGAGAGGAGCTAGGGGACGGAGGAAATGAGAGGTGCCGCCGCCGAGATAAGGAGAAAAATGAGGAAATGAGAGGATAAGCTAGACACGATCTGACCAATTAAAAGAGTATTTTCGTCGAAAATATTTTTATCGGAATTATATTATTTTCAATGAAAATTTCGTCGAAAATATATAAGCTTTTGTCAAAAATATTATTCGTGCTGGCGCCAAAAGTTTACGGTCTTGGGGTTCCTTAATTCCGATAGAATTATGTCGAAATTAAATTAATTCCGAAAGAATTATGCTCGACAGAATATTTTGTCGAAATTAACTTAAGTTGGACGAAATGTATTCCTTTGAAAATAATTGTGTCAGAATTAGTCGATTTTCTTAATGTGTAGAAGAAGACTAGCTAGGTAGTTAGTTTGCGTGACATGCAATACGGCCTTAATTTATGGGAAATTAGGGTATAGTATGTACGTAAGTATGGCTCTTTAATCTGTTGCTTTAAGCGCACAAGATTAATGCATCCATTCGCCTACTATGGCCGCCACTTCGCCACATTCCCTTAACCATATCTATCTAGGTTTGTTATTATGTTGCGTACATTAATAAATATTCTTTGTCCACATGAGTACTTTAGAACCCATATTATTACAATTCAAGTTTAGTACTCCCTCCACCCTTTATCCAATTTTATTTGTTTTAATTATTTTTTTAAGGTAAGATTGACTAATTTTAAAATAAATAATTAAACAAATGTATATGAACAATTTGTGGACCCAGATGTTACTTGACTATTATTTGGTGTGTCCACATGGGCAATTAAATTAAAAAAATATTTTTAAAATTTTTGGTTAAAAGTCAACTTGTTTAGACTAAATTTGTGACAACTTGTGAAAAATAAACAATTCAATGAGTTGACCGTTAAAAATTGCAGTACGTTGATATATTTATAAATGTAGATGGAGAAACGTGAATTTAACCCCTTTCATTTGTGACTTGCATGACCCGGACCCCTCCTTTAAACAAATAATAAACAAATAAAGCTTATTTACGACGTTATTATTGCTATCAAAAGAAAAAAGGTGAATATCTAACCCCAGATTTCTGACTAATCAAACAAAAGGGAAACTTTTCATGTTTTTAGCCCCTTTTTTTACTTTAGAAACCAATACAAGTGGAAATTAAAGGAAAGGAAAAAGTTGGTGCGTTTCAGCATTTGGTCGACCCGAAAGAAAGAACAAAGGACAACCAGTACTCCATCCGTCCTATTTGCGAATTTACAAATATAAAGAAATAAGTTTATCAGTTCATTTCCTATATTTTCAACACTTGCTGGCTTACGTACAGATTGTTATGCCTACAAATCATGTGGAAGAAGGGTATATATGGTAAAATGATACTCTTGTCTAAAATTTGACTAAATTATATTTACTTCGTGTTTGACGCTTACTTTTCCGCTAAGAGGTCTTTAATTAATTACCTAATGGTTAGGAGTGAGATTAGGAAAGTCTGATACCTCTAAATTTCAAGTTTAATTGTCAACGTTGAGTCGTATCTATTTATTATTGTAAAGATGCATTTTCCCTGCTCGTATGATTTTCCTTTCTTATTGTTAGGGCATAATTTTGTGGGTGCGAACGATTCGGTGGGACTCACATTACGTGACAAAAATATCTACTGTTGTAAGAAGTTTATTCACATAAGACTCATATCCCTACTCGGGGACGGAGGTAGTACATCAAAGCGGTGTGAGTGAACTATAAATACACTATCAGGTAATGACATTTTATCTACTTTACACACTAAAACAATTACGTGTCTCCATTATTGACGTTTTGTGGTATGTACTTACTCTTACACCGGAACTATCCCTTGACGGCCTCGGTCGTCAAGCTTCTCAGTGTGCTTAGCTTGTTTCCTTTTCTGTACAGATTTTGGCTCGCTATCGGATGATTTGGCAAGCAGACAGATTTTGACATTAACGCTTATAATATTATTATGAGGCTAATATATTTTATTATTGATATTAATTTCTTTATTTGTAATTGCATTAATTGCTCCAAAAGTGAGGATGTAAACAAAACAAAAAACCTCAGCTTTCAAATATACGATGGAATTTTCAAACTCATCCATTACAAGTCTCACATCAGCTCATTTTGTTATTCGAAATCCACATTTACAAAATTACATATAAATCAAACTTATGTACTTCACTAGGCCAATACCAAATCTCTTCCTTTCATATCCTTAAATCCAAATGCTACCTTAGCATTATACTGCTGACGACTAGCTGTTCATAGTATTTAAGCTATGTTTGGTAACTTTATTTCAAATTTTAAAATTAAAATCGTGTTTTAAATTTTAAGTAAATTTCAATTCTATATATTGTATATAAACTTGCTTTCTATTTCAATATCCAACTTTAGTATTCAGTTAATTATCAATCCTATTTTCACTCTTTTCAATATTTAGGACAATTAAGTAATTCGGATCATATTAATTAACTTCCTCTGAGCCTTGTTATCTTCTACAAATAGCTAGTAGGTTCCATGAATATCTTGATACATCACGCTGCTAATCTTCAGCCCTGATACTTTTAAGATTAATAGAATTTAACAAAAAGAAATTAGAGATAACAAATAGATGACCAAGTTATAATACGTAACGAGGCTATATAATATATTAATTCGTTTCAAAATATAGGATCAATTTTGATTTTTTAAAGTCGGTATAAGATATGTATAAATTTAAAATTAATATGAATTCATTTAATTATATTCTATAAAATTATGAAAATCATAACATATATACGTAAAAGATACTATATATTAATTACAAGATTTTTAGAAATATCACAAATTTTATATATTGATCAAAAACGAACCTTGTCTTACAAATCTTACCTGGTTGGGGCAATTAATTTTTGTTGTTGGGGCAGTAGTTTTTGAAACAATCAGGGTCAAATCCCGAGTCCAGAACAAATTTTGGGTCAAATCCCAAGTCCGGATCGAATGAAATCTATTCAAATAAGGTCCTTAAACCACTATCTTCTATGATCCCACCACAGGATCAGGATCGAATGAAATCCATTCAAATAAGGTCCTTAAACCACTATCTTCTATGATCCCACCACAGGCTCACCCAAAAGGTACTATTGGTAGTAGCTTATTTCAGCCTTCGTGATACCATATGAAACAACCCCTAATAGTATCTTCTTGGGTCATCATAGCCCACTACAAGCTCACTCAAAAGGACAACCCCTAATAGTGTCTTCTTGGGTCATCATAGCCCACTACAAGTTCACTCAAAAGGTCATGACTTGTACTATTGGTAGTAACTTATTTCCTTATATGCAGATAAATTTTTTTCTTATATTTCGATGTGGGACTAGGGTGTTACAGTTTTGGCCAACTATGATGGGATTTTTGACACTACTCATCACAACATGCTGAAAAAGAACACCCCTAATAAATCCATTACTAGACCTTGTCCATGTCTTTATCCTCACAGTACCCTTCAGTATTTCGGAATGCAACTGTTTTAACGGTTAGAATTTGGATGCCCGGTTCTTCCAAATTAAATCCCAACCAAGACTTCCTATACTGTAATATTATAACAATTACATTAATTAACTTAAACATACAATAATACAAAAAAAAAATTGAATATGTCGATCAAATAGTCTCATCTTTGTCCAAAATAGAGTTAAATTTTAAAACAACGATTTTTAAGAAAAGACGCTATTGTTCTTAAAAATGTATGATCCCTAACGTACATTTGCTAGAAATGCAGCAATGACATGATAATATTAAAGATATATATATATATATATATATATATATATATATATATATATATATATATATATATATATATATATATACACACACACACACACACACATCATATGTACGTATAGATAATGCATGATATATTAAAAACTTGATATACTTAATTTATAGTTTAAAACTAAAAATGTATACCTAATTCTGAAAGAAACTAAAAAAATGTATTTTTAGGTTTGGAACATAATAAAAAAGAAAATATAAAATATTCAACTACTTAGATAATCCGTACACGATTAACTAAGTAACTGGTTTTGCTAATGAAAATAATTATGTATAATTAATTAATATAAACCTTATGCCGGGTCCGCAGGAAAGGCTTTCGATCCATGTGTTAGTAGTGCCGGGGCTTAATGAGATACAATCATCTCCGGTACCAATTTGAGAGATAAATATGCTGACTTCCGAATTGCACGTGAATTCCATCAGTATTTGGGCTGTTGCCCGGAGCTGAGATCTTTATTCCTTTTAGTTTGACATTCCGGTAGCCATAGACCACTCCGTGGAACATTTGACTGTTTAGTGAGGTTAATCCAGTCACAATTATATTGTTCGAGTTGTAGAAGGCCAAGGTCTGCAATGTTTCATGAGATAAAATCAACTCTTATAATGCATGGAAATTATTTAACCATATAATATTCAATTTTTTTTAATAAAAGAAATGGAAGAATCTTGCATCTTTGTTTATAATAAATGTATCGAACTGAACTGCATTATTAATCTGTTGGAGGGAATTATTGCGTTTTAGAATTATGCAATGCGATTCGGTAATGTTCTCGAATTATAATAAGTTTATACTGCTTTTTAATTTAGCATGAGAATTTGTTTAGGTTGTGCTTGATAGACACATAATTCATACATTTTATTATCCTTAATTTTGTCCTTTTAATTATATTAATCTATTTAATTAATATGTTTTTATTTTATTTTGTGGGATTTAATATTTGCTGTAATAAAGTCAAAATCTAATTGGTGATCAAGCGATATTTCATGCACTTATTCATATAAGGAAATATCCAAGAAAAATCCTACAACAAAAGGAAAGAGGTGGAGTAATCTTGGTGTGCAAGTCAAATTCAACAAAAGAAAAGAAAATCTATCTAGAAAATCTCTTTGACAAGTTAATTGTCACTAGGAAGTTGAAATTTACATGGAAATGGAACAAAAGAGACTAAATTCAATGAATCTAAATTAGGGCATAAATTTATTTTTCTATAAATAGGTCTCTTGTTTTAGAGAAGAGGAGATTGTATTAGTTTAGGTTAAGAGTAGGAGTAGATTAAATTACTTAATCATTGCACATTCGTTGGATGATCGTTAATTAAAAGGAGTTTTCTTATTTATTTTAATCTTCTTCTTTTCTTTATTTTAGTTAGTTTAATTATTTTTCATGTCTAGCTATTTCTTTCATCTAGAATGAAAATAAAATTAAATAATTATTCATGATAATATTTTTCATCTCTTCTATTATTTATGCTTTTATGTTTAATTAATTTTGCCTTCATAATTTGTTATTGAAAGACCTTTGTTTTATAGTTCTTATGTGATTTTAAATTAATTAAGAGGTTTTGATAGATTATTAAGTTAAGATATGAGTTTTTCATAATTCATGCTTACTCGAAGAAGTTTTGACGGGTTATAATTAATTCTTAAATTTTCATAGTCTATACTTACCCACGTTAATTATAAAATTATTAAATTAAAAGGAAGGGAGATCAAAATCATAGTTGAGTTATAAAAATAGAAGAGATTGAATTATATGGTATGCTTATTATTTAATGAATTCAGATTCCTAGATTGCTTCCTCGTTATTAGTTTTTATATTCTAGATAATCAATTTTCAATTTTTATTTCTAATTCGCCTAAAATAGATATTAAGGATACATTAAAATTAATATAGTCTATGTGGGTTCGACTTGTACTTGTCAGTTCTTCAATTTAACACTGTGCAATTGCAGTTAAATATTTTTATCACATCAAATTTTTGGCGTTGTTGCCGGGGACTAGACTTAATTTTATATTCCTTAATTTTTATTTATTCGAATTAGTTTTTTCTTTAATTTCTAATATTATTATTTTTTTTATTTTTTTTATTTTTCAAGATTATCGAAGCGGATCAACGGTGCAGAAAGACAAGAGTAGTTTTGCGTTTTTCCTGATATATTGTATATTATAACTAAAAAAATAGTAGCTTGGTTTTTTTTAGTTTTTATTGTTAGTTAGAATACTAATTGTCGCATTCATGCATTCACTCACGTAGAGTACATCCCGTTTAGATTTTTTTTGTCAAATATAAACTGTGGTGACTGCTGGAGGATTGAGGTACGTCAAAACTTCTCTTTCTGTCGTAATTCATATAATTTTAGGACATTTTATTTGTTTATAGCTAGTTTTTCTTATTATTTTATTTGTGTATTTTCAAATTTAATCTAATATTAAAGGCACAATCCGTAACAAGATAAGGTGAAGATTTTATCACCCTTCCTTGGCCCACAAACAACCAAACTTGCATTATGCATAACATTGACCTAATAAAATCAAGTAGACGTTGACCCCTAGGACTTTCGAGTTGAATTAGGACAAGAAACTCCAAGAGGAGGCTAAATTTTAAAATAATCAAACTGTTGGTGTCTAGGCAAGTGGTTCAAAAAGTAAACGTCTAAAGAACGTGTGGTTATTCAATTAGTCACCGTACCAACGGAGAGACTCCCACCTTTCTTACATTTACCTGACTAGTGGTGTGATTAATTTTGAATTTGGTGGATCTTAAAGTGTAACTTGGAACACTTAGGAGTTATTGTACCGTCCCCAAATTCGGGCCCCTTTAACCTCGGACATGATGCGTCACGATACAACATCTTCTTACACATTTTATAACTAATGTTGAATATATATAAACTTACATTTTTCATTTCAAATAATTTTACAACATTTTCCCAAGGTCTACAACCTTATCTCATTACATACCTTAAACAATTAAAAAAGTTTACATAATCAACCTATTTAAGGTAACATAATAGTTAATCGTATAATAAGCTAGCTACTATTGGAATTTATCCCTATCTCGGTCTTTCCTCGAACCTTCGTCTTAATCTAAAAATGTTATCATGATATAGCAAGAGTGAGCAACTACTTTGCCCATACAGCAAGTTTAAATATAAGAAGGATATATAATGATTGAAAATGAATAAGTTTTCAAATTTTCAACAATATAATATAATTGTGAAAGAGCATAAATCAATTTCAATTAATGATTGAATGACTAAATCAATAATCCGGAGTGGTCAACAATGACCATGAACAAATTTAACTGAACCATATGGTAATCAAGGTGATCAGCATTTCATACCGGATAAACATATACAACATGCACTAAGTGCGAATCAATAATCATAGATGTGAAATAATCAACAATAATTATCCACTAACATACTTTGAAATAATAACTCGAGTTTGAGTTAGGGAACTTGTCTTGCTCGTCTATTACTGCTACACAATCTAATTTTAATCTCTTAGAAAAGATCTATTATTAATAAAATTGATCTTTCAATCAGCATATCATATCTTAACTCAACTATTCTTAAAATAAATTATCTAACATTTAGTCACATAATCAAACATTAGATAATTCCTTAACTTATTAGTAATATTATCATTTTTTGATAATATTTTAATTATTTAATCATTATCTTAAAACTCTCGTTTAATATTATTAATCATTTAATAAGATTTTATTTACTTCTTAATATTATTAACCATTTAATAATATCTTAATCACTTCTTAAGATCATTTAATAATATCTTAATCATTTACAAATATTATTAATCATTTAATAATATTTTAACTACTTACTAATAGTATTAATCATTTAATAATATTTTAATCATTTATAAATATTATTAATACTTTAATAATATTTCAATCACTTAGTAATATTATTAATCATTTAATAATATTTTATTCATTTATAAACAATTTAATTTAATTGTTTATCTCTTACTATTTAATTTATTTAACACACATAACATGCCATTTATATAACATTTTATTAAAAATGACCAAAATACCCTCATAAAGTCTTATTATATCTGTGGGCAAAGAAATCGCGCCTTGCTAGTTAGGGTTTTGTATTAGCTGAGGAGGAGAGAAATCCACGAAGAGCACGGAATTGGTTGATTGATTAAAGAGGGGAGAAGAACATGTGGGTGATTACTCCAACGACACGTGGCAGAACCCCTAGAATCCAGGAACAATGTTAGGGTTATTGGAATTTCAAGAGCCTTCTTCTTGAGTCCTTCCACTCTTAGAATCCGAAAACCTTGTTAGGGTTATTAGGATTCCAAGAGTCTTCTTGAGTGTTCAGAGAGAATGTACAGGTCCTTCGATCTTCCAAGAGTCCAAGTCTTGTGTCTGAAGAGAGGTCCCCTTCCCAATGGAATGGAAGGGGTATTTATAGGGTTTTTTGAAAAGTGGTTATGTTTCAGAAAAATTCCAGAAATACCCTCTAATCATCAGAGTAATGCCCAGATCGTCCTGTCCTTCTAGCCCACCAATCTAAGCCCTCAATCAATTTCCAAAACAAGCCGCCTCTACGAGTCTTCTGCCTCGGGACACGTGGAGGCTTCTTCCGGGTCTAGCACATTTATTTTTGACTTTTTCGTCTTCATTCTATTAGGTTATGCAAACCCTAATTTGCACATTTAATAAGGTCGTGGAACCCTAATTGTGCATTTAATTCAATTAGGTCATGTGAACCCAAATTTTGCACTTGGGCCCACATTTGTCCGCTACGCGAGAGTCGCATTCCCAAATAGATGATCGTGCAAGAATACTTCAAGCCGTTGAACGATTTGCGGGACTTCACTTTACATGGTCCTAGGGAACCCCTAGGGAGCCAAACCCTTAAGGTTAAACCCTAGGGAGGCAAAACCTAGCAGGGCTCTACCTTGGACATATTGGTAAATCCTCCAAAAATATTTCAATAACTTGCCCAAGATTTTTTTCCTTATTTTTTTTGGAAATTAAAAAAAGAAGAAATAATCAAACATCCCCAAATAAAATTCAATCTAATAGAATTCTTCTTTTGGTAAATCAAATCTTTCCTTTTTATCAAATATTAATTTTATTTTGGAAATAAAATCAAATCTTTCTTTATAAAATCAAATCTTTCTTTATTTGATCTTAAAAGTAAGGGAGATTTTTTTTAAATTTTTTTTTAAATCAAATCAAATCAAATCTTATTTTTTCTGGAAATAAAATAAAATCTTATTTTATTTTTTCAAAAAATAAATAAAACCTTTACTTATCTTATTTTTTAAGAAGTAAGGAGTCGATATTCATAATCCATGACCACATGTCTTGCATCCAAATTAAAGTAGGAAGTTCTGTTGCCACATTACTTGGGTGCAGCTTTTATTTGCCATAAGAAAGGACCCATTGAAGCTATGCATCCAAATTGCAGTAGAGACTTATTGAAGATATGCATGCTATTCTACTAACAGCTATCAAAGTTGCTAGGTACTAATAGCCATCAAAGCTGCTTGCGTGCAATTACTTTTTGTAGTAGGCCTTGATCATTGTTATGTTCTTGCCACGTGTTCAGAAATTGTGCTCCAAATAAATGAAAACAAACAGACTTCTTTATCTTTGAATTCTTCTTGATTACTTTATCTATTTGTCTTTTCAGGTAATTGTAGCCTTTCTTCTATTTTTTGATCCCCATCACCTTGATCATATCTTGGTTTTTTCGCTCGAAATTCATCAGAAAAAGGCTATAATTTTCACGGCGAAGAAGCACTCGTTCTAAGCAATTGATTGGTAGAGCAACAGGACCTCAAAGGTATGAAGGAACAGCCCCTAGATGGTCGAAGCCTATATGGCCGAACCCTATAGGTTCTTTTTTTATATGGGATGAAGGGAACAACCCCTAGGTGGCCGAAGCCTACATGGGCGAACCCTATAGATTTAAGGATGAAGGGAATAGCCCCTAGGTGGCCGAAGCCTACATGGTTGAACCCTATAGATTTAAGGATGAATAGAACAGCCCCTAGGTGGCCGAATACATGGTAGAACCCTATAGATTTAAGGATGAAGGGAACAGCCCCTAGGTGGCCGAAGCCTACATGGTTGAACCCTATAGATTTAAGGATGAAGAGAACAGCCCCTAGGTGGCCGAAGCCTAATGGCCGAACCCTATAGGTTTTTTTTAAGGACTCTCCAATCTTTCTTTTGTATTTCGAGCCCCATTACCTTGACTACATCTTGGTTTTTTCCCTTGAATAATAAAGAAAGATTTGGCGTTTTTTCAACGAAAAACACGAAGGAAGAAAAACTGCTCTACATGCAGCGAATACACCCCAGATAGCTGAACCCTAGGGGGCGAACCCTAAGGGGGAATCAATGTTTAGAAGAAAAAAACTGAAGTACGGGAGGAACAGTTACTATTTGGATCATAACTGTTGATCTATTTGGAGTTTCGGGGCCCGTAATATATCAAAACGAAGCTAGCGACGAGCCCTTCCATGTCATATGTCGTTATAAGTCCAAAAAAGGCTCCAAAGGATGCCTTTTTATTGTTCGAAGTTTTTTTAAAAAACATTTCGAGAAATTTTTTCTTGCATAATTGTTATTCCTAACTCTTTTTGACATTGTTTCTTCTTCTTTTCAGGTGTTTTGAAGCTTAAATCTCAGACTTTCCTATTTGTCATGGTGAGCACTTCAAGTTTAAATGCCTCCTTTCCTTGCTCTTTTGATCCCTTATGCTGAATTCTTTTTTCTTGCAAGCCCTCCCTTTTGAACATTCTGCAGACTTGGGAACAACCAAGGAGGCCCCGTTTCTCAATGATTGGGGAAGGACTCCCCTCCTTTGGTCTTTTTGACGTCTTTTGGAAGTAAGTCCAGACTTATGACCATATAACTTTTCCTCCACGAGATTCATCGTTGCATCCAGCTATGCAGGGACATTCATATCCACCAAGACCATGGTGCTCCTCTACATGCATATTCATCATTTCTTGGGGGGAATACACCTCTACTCTGGAGGATGTCTATGCCATCTACCAGTAAGCATTTTTCCCCTGTGCGTGAGTCACGCCTTTGGTGAGATGATCGCATAAAATATTTTTAAGTGTTGAAGTCTTGATTCCAGTTTCTAAACACTTCGCGGGGCTAGATGTTTTTGCAAGCCTCGAAAACGAAAGTCCTAGGAGAGGGAACCTCTAGGGAGCAAACCCTAGGAGGGCGAGCCCTAGAGGAGCTCTCCCAGGATATCTAGGAAAATCTTCGATCTAATCCTTCACCACATGATGTAATCCTTCGAGTCTTGATGCTAAGGATTCTTTGTCTGATGTAAGCTCGGATGGCCGGTTGTGGGTGGTGCTACGCTTTCTTCACACCTTTCTATAACTTCATCACATGATAGTTTTAAGAGTACCGATGAGACTCTTGCTTCTTTGAGAAGGAATCCTTCTGAGACTATTACTGATGTTCATCCTCCCAAGGAGGATTTCACCAAGTTGGTGATTGCTAGGAAGGATATTGTAGATAGCACTTTGGGTATGTTGAATGACCTTCCATCTCCCGTGGCCTCTCCTAACTCTCCTTGGACATGTCTCCCTTCAATGCTAGGTTGGATCTCTTTATTTTCAATCATCATGTTGTTGCACTTCGTTCGGAAGTCACTTCACGTCACCATGAGAATGACTTACTTTATGTAGAGCTTTAGGAGCTTCAAGATTCCATGGATAAATTGAAGACCAAGCTTTTGGGAAATTGAGTTAGTTGCCCAAGACCTTGAAGGCTTGATAGCCGTGAAGGCCTGATAGCCTCAAAGGCCTGATAGCATTGAAGGCCTGATAACCTCGAAGAGATGATATCCTCGAAGGCCTGATAGCCTCGAAGACTTGATAGCCTCGAAGGCCTGATAGCATTGAAGGCCTGATAGCCTTGAAGACCAAGCTTTAGCTATTCCCCTCTCTTCTGTTTGACAGGTCATGGCCTTTAGATCATGAACTTTCGTAGTTTTTTCTATTTCCTGTATCAGAAAATTCATGTACATATATTTCATTCATCAAATTGTAGTTTCTTTAACCTTGTTGATTACTTTTAATTTGAATGATTCCTTAAAACTCAATATTTATCATTGAATCTCATGTTATTCAAATTAATACTTCAAGACAACAATAGGTATTATAAATAAACAAACATGAATTTTGTCAAAAACATGTATATATATTTTTCACAAACCAACACTTAAATTCATACTTTTTTTTAAGAAATCAAAAAAAACATTCAAGTATAAGTGAAAGTTTGTCAATTCATTGATAGTTAAATTGCTTTTACCAAAAAGCATAACGTTTCATATAATAAATCTTGTTTTTGTCGAAGAAAGCATAACATTCACCACATTTAGAGATAAAGTGTAACTTTTTCGAGGTTGAGGGATTATACTCAGGCGCCTCAATTACTTTTAAAGTTGAAAGTATAACTTTTCGGGTCTGAGGACTTATAGTCAGGTGCCTCATTCACTTTTGATGATAAAGTGTAACACTCAGTTGCCTCGTCACTTGGGCCGTCCAATTTCTTGGCAAGTGCAGTCTACGAGAACTTGAAATCGGGTGCCTCGTCACTTTGGTAGTCCAATTTTTTGGCAGGTGCAGTCTACGAGGACTTAAAATCGGGTGCCTCGTCACTTGGATCGTCCAATTTCTTGGCAAGTGCAGTCTACGAGGACTTGACCACCATTTAGAGTGGACCACCATCTGGGGTGGATTTTTTTTAATTAGTCAATTCTTGTGCCTCCTCCCTTGGTTATCCAATTATTTGGTAAGGGATACTCCTAAAGTCTTAAACCAATATCTTGGGTGGATTTTTAATTCATCTGTAGTTTAGAGTTCTTTCGATGGTAGAGCCAGTATTTGGGTTCTTGACTTTCGAGACTGCACCATGGGTGATAGTGTTGCACGTTTCTTCTCCTTGTTCAATCTCCCCGGCCGCCAGCTTCTCATGGTATATCCTCCACAGACTGTAACAGTCCATAGTGGAATGTCCTGCGTATTATTGGTATACACAGAAGTCTGGTCTTCTTTTCATCTCTTTCGTCACAACCAACCGGGGCCTTGGAGGTTTCACCACTCCATGCTCGACCCAGTGTTCGTACAGGCTCCTGAATGTCTTCTTGCTGCATGTGATAGCCTCCGAAACTGGCATTCTGGTTTACTTATCCCCATACTATTCTCTGCTTCACTCAAATTTCTCATTCTTCTCCCTCTTACCCCCTTGTGGTTTTGATTGAGAATCCACCAAAGCCACAGTTGTTGTCCTCTTGTTCTTCCATGTAACCATCGCATGGATGGTGGGAAATGTCATGATTCTTCCCAAGTCTTGTGCAAACAATGAGAGGGTTGCAAATGAATCACAAGCCTTGGTAATGAGGTGGGGCTTGAAGGCGTCTAAAGCACCATTGTTGCATATGTTAACCAAGTTCTTTTCTTCAATTGGCTCTGCACACTTCTGTGCTTGGGCCCTAAACCTATCCACGTAATCTGACAGCTCCTCGTTTGGCTTCTGCTTGAATCGCATAAGCTCTACGATGGTTACCTGTTTCTGCACATAGAATTTTTTTTAAAAAATTACAATTTTAAATCATCCCAATCATGGACTGATCCCTTCTCCAAGTTGTAGTACCAATTGAAGGCATTATCCATCAAAGTCTTATTGAATTCCCTCATCAACAAATTGTGATTGTTCATTTCATCATATCCTAACCATGGAGACATCGACTCCACGAACCTGGAAATGTGTTCCCTGGCATTTCCATTCTCCCCATTGTATTTTGGAAATTGCGGGGGATGCTCGATATACCCTGCCGGGTAAGGTTGTCTCCGAATATGTGTCGAGTAGGGTGGAGTAAAGTCTAACTCCAAAGGTCGGGATGTCTGCTTGTGAAGTTGATTGATCACATCGATCATATCATCCTTTGTCACATATTGGCTCGTGGTATGGACTCTCTGTGGTGTTGTGATGTATGGCGGCATTGGTCATGTGTATGGTACAAAAATTGGTTGATGTACACTGGCATCAAGTAAATTCTGTATCGATTGTGCTTGTGGGTTGGTTTGTTAGGCGAGGCTTGGGATGGTTGGTATTCGCACTTGTGAAACTGCGGGGATAGTGGTCAAAATGATGTTTGTTTGAGGCTGGCTGACTTACAGTCTGAGTTGTGGCACGTCACCACTGTTCTGAGGTTCCAAGTGGATGATTAGAACATATTGTTTCTCCGTCAATGGAGGTGCAATCTGATTCTCCTTATTGTTGCTATCGATGTTGTTGTCCTCCACTCCTGCATGTTCTCCCTGTGAATTGTCTGGGAACATAGCCTTGAAAGCGGGAATCTCCATCAACTGTTGGCGAAAGTTTCCCATTTCCTCTGTATCTCCAGCATCAACTGTTGGCGAAAGTTTCACCTCCTTGTGTGACGCCCCCAAAATTAGGTATACATCACCCATCTTGAGTCGTCAGATACATAGTACAGAATACAAATACAACTGATTAATACATCTGTCGTGTACAATACGACAAAACATAAACTGTGAGTTTGAATACAAATATTATCTTCTAGAGAGTATTCATACTCAAAAGGAGTCCTCATTACATTTATTAACACACCATTACATAGAATAGTGAGGACTACTAACTAATACTATCATTCGGACCATCACTCCGTACCCCGACTTGTCCCAGCTACGTTCTCATTTCCTGAAGAGAACAGTGAAAGAAAGGGTGAGCTCAACTAGCCCAGTAAGAAATATTGTGACTAAGATAATGCAGAATAAATTATCATTAGCCTTCAACAATGTTAAACTGATAAAATATAATAGACATCAAGTTTAACTGTAGCGGAACAAGCAATCCATTAAAAGAGTCAAGTAGAAAATAAACTCTACTATCTTTTATGATTTAAAAAGTTTTTCAACACTGTAATCGCTGAGACTCAGCTTAATAAAATAATCCACATCATCGAATCACCCCTGCACTACGGCCAAGGATATTCGTGTATTCATTAATGGTCATGATCATGCCAACAACTGTCCATCAATGCACTACGGACCAATGAGGACTTTTACCACATCATTTGTAACATTACGGTCATGATTATACCGAATAATCCCTGGTCATAATCATACCAAGTCCATCTATGCAATACAGGCCACAGATGACTTTCAACATTTTATAAACATGAGGATGATGAAAATGATATAAGAATTCAATAAAACAAGTTCAAGAATTAATTTATCCAGGAATTAACAACGTCCAAATTGTCAACATGATACTGCATTGTGGAGTAAAATTCAAGAATGCTTAGAAGAATATTTTCTTGAAAAGATACTGGATGAAACGCAACTATCAAGGATATTCCACAAATTTCATGGAGTATAGAAGTCAAAACTTAACCAACTGAGTATAATAAAGAATGGAATAACAAAAGAAATCACCATGCATGCGATAGACCGCACAGACAGGTTATTCCAACAGAATAATAAATAATGGAACCAGGTCCGGCGTAAACGCACAGACAGGATATTCCGACAGGATAATAAATAATGGAACCAGGTCCGGTGTAAAACACACAGACAGGATGTTCCAACAGAATAATAATAAAAATGGAACCAGGTCCGGTGTAAAACACACAGACAGGATGTTCCAACAGAATAATAAACGGAACCAGGTCCGGTGTAAAACACACAGACAGGATGTTCCAACAGAATAATAGAAGAATGTCACCAAGTATAGGGTAGACCGCGTATACTGGTTATTCCAACAGAATAATAACGAATGGAATAACAGAAGTTCTCTTCATGAATATAAAAGAAATAATATTCCCTACCTTAAAAGAACTGGATATTGGAAAAGTGATGTAGCAGAATACTTTTAGTCTCTCTCTCTCTTATTCTCTCTATACTTTCTCTCTCTATAGCTTGAATGAATTCGTGAAAAATAATAAAGCCCTAGGCCTCTATTTATAGAAAAACTGAGGGTGGCTCTTGGTCTTAACGAAGGGTCAAATGACTCTTGGTCTTAACGAAGGGTCAAATGACTCTTGGTAATATTGAAGGGACAACTACTATTGACGAAAGTAATTACTATTGACCAAGGTAAATACTATTGACGAAGGTAATTACTATTGACCAAGGTAAATACTATTGACCAAGGTAATTACTATTGACCAAGGTAAATACTATTGACGAAGGTAATTACTATTGACGACGGTAATTACTATTGACGACGGTAATTACTATTGACGAAGAGACTCTTAGATGATGACATATGGCCCCCCATAAAATAACCAAACTTACCACAACGTCTCAATAATATAACATATTATACAGATGATACTATGACAATAATTTAATAGATATGATGCAGCAATTACTGTAGCAATAATTGAGTATAGCTGAGTGACTTCTCACGTAAGCATCAATAATCAATACCGTGTGCTACTATGCAACCACGCGTATTACTGTACTTTTACTACCGAGTAGTTCAACAGTTTTAACGATTTTAACGGTAACACCTCAGCTGTTATTTTTATAGAAAGATAATTCTGTCGTTTTCTCAATCCGACAATAATTCCGTTGTGGGGTCCACCAATGATTGTGCCGTCGTACGAATATTTCCCGACAAAAAGAATATTCCCCGACCAAACGAATATTTTATAACAACTTGCTTACTTTGCAAAATTTATAAATATTACCCACAACTATAACATTATATCAAATTAACTTCATAATATTCAAAAATGATATTTATAGAAAATTCATCTTTATTTATAAAAGTTGGGGTCTTACAACCTCCCCTTCTTATGAAATTTCGCCCTCGAAATTAGGGTACGTACCTGGTATGTCGAAGAGGTAAGGATACCTTGATTTCATTTCTGATTCTAACTCCCAAGTCATTTCCTCAACATCGTGGTTTCTCCACAAAACTTTAACTTGAGGTATAACCTTGGAGCGTAGAATATGTTCCTTCTTATCCAAGATTTGAACAGGAACTTCTTCATACGTCAAATCCTCCGCTATTTCGTCCGGTTCTAACTCAATAATGTGGTTCGGGTCTTCCACATATTTGCGTAACATGGATATGTGGAAAACGTTATGAACACGAGACATACTTGGCGGTAAAGCGAGTCTATAAGCCACAGTTCCTACTCGATCGAGGATTAAAAATGGACCGATGAATCGAGGATTTAGCTTTCCTCTCTTTCCAAATCTCGTAACTCCTTTCCATGGAGCAACACGTAAGAACACATGATCTCCTACATCAAATTCCACGTCCTTTCGATGAAGATCAGCATAACTCTTTTGTCGATCTTGTGAGGTTTTTATACGTTGTCGGATCGTTTGAATCTTTTCTGTAGTCATACGTACCAACTCCGGTCCCAACAACGTTGCTTCGCCCACCTCATCCCAGCATACTGGAGAACGACATTTTCTTCCATACAATGCTTCGAATGGAGCCATGCCAATACTTGCTTGATAACTGTTGTTGTAGGAAAACTCCACCAATGGTAAGAACTTGTCCCAACTTCCTTTGAAGTCAAAGACACAGAGTCTTAATAGATCTTCAAGAGTTTGAATAGTCCTCTCTGATTGTCCGTCCGTCTGAGGATGATATGCTGAACTAAATCGTAACTCCGTGCCCATAGCTTTTTGTAAACTAACCCAAAATCGTGAAGTGAATCTTGGGTCTCGGTCAGAAACTATGGATACTGGCATACCATGCAGTCTTACAATCTCGTTTATGTACATACGAGCAAGACGTTCAAGTGTATAAGTTTCTCGTATCGGTAAGAAATGAGCAGACTTGGTCAATCTATCAACAATGACCCAAATCGCATCAATACCTTGAGAAACCCTGGGAAGACCGGTAACGAAATCCATGGTAATGTGCTCCCACTTCCATTCTGGAATTTCAAGTGGTTGCAATGGACCTTTTGGTACTTGATGCTCCGCTTTGACTCGTTGACAAGTTAGACACCTTGAGATAAACAACGCTATCTCTCTCTTCATATTGCTCCACCAAAATGTATGACGAAGATCATGATACATTTTGGTACTTCCAGGATGGATTGCAAACGGTGTGTTGTGCGCCTCCATCATGATTTCATACTTTAAATCAGGGTTGTTAGGAACACAAAGTCTGGAGTTGACTCGAAGTATTCCTTCTTCATCGATTCTTGCTTCCGGCATAACACCTTCTTGCACTTTCTTCCTCATACGCATCAGCTCCAGGTCTGTAGCTTGAGCAGCTTTAACTTTATCGATTAAAGTCGGTTCTACTCGTATATTCGCCATCATCACATGGGTCCCTGGAGTCTTCAACTCTATCTCCATCCTTTGCAAGTCACACAAAATGGGCCTTTGCGTTGTTAATATTGCACTTGTAACCGCATATGATCTTCTACTCAATGCGTCAGCTACCACGTTCGCTTTTCCAGGATGGTATTGAATGGTATGATCATAATCTTTCAACAGTTCAAGCCAACGTCGTTGTCGCATGTTGAGTTCCTTTTGAGTGAAGAAATATTTGAGGCTTTTATGATCCGTAAAGATCTCCACTTTCTCCCCATACAAGTAATGCCTCCAAATTTTAAGTGCAAAGACAACAGCTGCCAACTCTAGATCATGAGTAGGATAATTCCTCTCATATTCCTTGAGTTGTCTTGATGCATAGGCTATGACTTTTCCATGTTGCATGAGAACGCATCCCAACCCTTTGCTCGAAGCATCACTGTAGATGACAAATCCCTCCGAGCCAGATGGTATTGTTAGAACAGGTGCTGAAATGAGTCTCCTCTTGAGTTCTTGAAAACTCTGCTCACATTCTTCGCTCCAACCGAACTTTGTATCTTTCCGAGTCAGCTGAGTTAATGGAGTAGCGATTCGAGAAAATCCTTCCACGAATCTCCGATAATAACCAGCTAAACCAAGAAAGCTACGTACTTCGGTTACTGATTTAGGTTGCTCCCAGCTTTGAATAGCTTCAATCTTTGCCGGGTCAACAGATATTCCACGACTTGATACTACGTGCCCAAGGAATGCTACCTCTTCCAGCCAGAACTCGCATTTCTTCAACTTGGCATAAAGTTTGTATTCACGAAGCTTTTGGAGTACCAACCTCAAGTGTTGCTCATGATCTTCACGGCTTTTGGAATAAACAAGGATGTCATCGATAAAGACGACCACAAAGTGATCCAAATATTCCTTAAATACCCTGTTCATCATATCCATGAAGGCAGCAGGAGCATTAGTCAATCCAAAAGACATAACTAAGAATTCATAATGCCCATACCGAGTTCTGAAGGCAGTCTTTGGAATATCCTCAGTTCTAACCTTCAGCTGATGATATCCAGAACGAAGATCGATCTTTGAAAAGAATTGTGCTCCTTGCAACTGGTCAAACAGGTCATCAATACGTGGCAATGGGTACCTATTTTTGATGGTGACATGATTCAACTCCCGATAATCAATACAAAGTCGCATACTCCCATCTTTCTTCTTCACGAACAGAACAGGAGCACCCCAAGGAGAAGTACTAGGACGAATAAAACCAATGTCTAACAATTCCTGCAGTTGGGTCTTTAACTCCTGAAGTTCAATAGGAGCCATTCGATATGGGGCTTTGGAAATGGGTTTTGTACCGGGTTCAAGGTCGATACAAAATTCAATTTCACGCTCTGGGGGTAGGCCAGGAAGTTCTTCGGGAAATACGTCAGGAAATTTATTAACAACAGAAATATCATTCAAAGCTGACGTATTTTTGTTTAGATCTGTGACATGAGCTAAGAAAGCTTGACATCCGTTTTTCAATAAACGAATAGCTTTATGGCTTGAGATGACAGCGATTGATTTTAATGGTTTGGTTGCTTGAATTCGCATAATAGGTCGATTAGGAATATGAAAACTAACAACCTTACGAAAACAATCAATTTTTGCATAATGAGTAGTTAACCAATCAATCCCTAGAATCACGTCAAATGCAAGTATTTTTAATGAAATCAGATCGATAGGTAATGTGTGGGTACCAACTTGAACCAAACAAGACTTATAAACAGTGGAGGTAATGAAGGTTTCTCCCAACGGAGTTTCCACAGATAAGTCAAAGTCTAATTTCTCCGGAATCAAATTTAATCGATGAGCGCAAGTAGGAGAAATAAAAGAATGGGTTGAACCGGTATCAAATAAAGTATAAACTTCTTTAGAGTTTATGATAAGCTTACCCGTGATGACCTCATTCGGGTTCCTTGCTCTCTGGGAGTTCACAACAAACGCTCTCCCTTGCACAACCGGTTTTGACTTTTCTGGGACGGCTTTTGGTGCCTCCATCCTAGCTGAATTTGTTTTCGGTAAACGACAAAATCGGGCTAAATGACCTTCTCTTCCACAATTATAACATGCTTTGGACGGCATCGCGCAGTTTGGACTGATGTGTCCCTCCCCTCCGCATTTGAAACATATGATAGGTGGTCGTTCTCCTTCCTTAACGACAGGTGCTGGTGCTGACGTCTTTCCATCATTGTTGAATCTCCTCTTCTTGAAATGTCCATTCTTATTGTTTTGGCCCTGATTACCACCGAAGTGGTTACCATTTCTGGCCTGTTGATTCCCTCCACGCTTGTTGTCACCGCTTCGATGACTGCTCTCACTGGTATTATCATTTTGCCGGCTGCTCTCTTTTGGTTGCGTTGTCTCGTTATCGCGCTCCACCAACTGAGCCCTATTTACAACATCTGAATACAAACACAGTTTATGAGAAACAAGATGTTGACGTATCTCCGGCTTCAAACCTCTTAAAAACATCCGCGTCATTCTTTCTTCATTATCCACCAGGTGGGACGCAAACCGGGATAACTCCGCAAATTTTGCCTCGTACTGCGACACGGTCATATTATTCTGCTCCAATTTGATGAACTCCACCTCCTTCATGTGACGAATACTCTCGGGAAAGTATTTGTCGTTAAACAGCTCTTGAAACTTCTCCCAAGACATCTTCAGTGCGGCAGGTTGAGTACGCTTTATCGATTCCCACCAGTAATCTGCCTCTCCTCGCAACATAAAGGCGGCAAAGGGAACCTTTTGCTCCTCGGAGCAACCCAAGACATCAAATATCTTGGTGATCTGCTTTATCCATGTTTCAGCTACAAGTGGTTTGGGTTCTCCCTTAAACTCCGGTGGTCCCAGCTCCTTAAACTGTTTAGCGGTGACCGCCTGAGAGTTTCCAGTATTTCCACCTACGTTGTGGACAGGAGCCGCTTTCACCTGTTGTTGCATGAATTGCATAAAGCCTCTGAACATTTGATCATTCATCATTTGGTCAGTGTTGTTGTTTGCATGAGGATTGACACCTTCCTGATGCACATTATCCTGATTATTGATATGTGGTGAATCAACAGTCGTCTGTGCTCCATTGCTATTCTCAACATTCTCAGATGCCATTTTCAGATACTGCCACAAAATAAAAATTAATTGATATGTCATATATTATCCTTATATTATGACCGACCAATTAAATACCATGCAAATAAACTTAGGTATGTCATACTAGCGAAGGAATTCCCCGTCTCTCCCCTCCTAGTTCTATTCTCACATCTTAGCCAGGGATCATATCCCTAAGCTCTGATACCAACTGTGACGCCCCCAAAATTAGGTATACATCACCCATCTTGGGTCGTCAGATACATAGTACAGAATACAAATACAACTGATTAATACATCTGTCGTGTACAATACGACAAAACATAAACTGTGAGTTTGAATACAAATATTATCTTCTAGAGAGTATTCATACTCAAAAGGAGTCCTCATTACATTTATTAACACACCATTACATAGAATAGTGAGGACTACTAACTAATACTATCATTCGGACCATCACTCCGTACCCCGACTTGTCCCAGCTACGTTCTCATTTCCTGAAGAGAACAGTGAAAGAAAGGGTGAGCTCAACTAGCCCAGTAAGAAATATTATGACTAAGATAATGCAGAATAAATTATCATTAGCCTTCAACAATGTTAAACTGATAAAATATAATAGACATCAAGTTTAACTGTAGCGGAACAAGCAATCCATTAAAAGAGTCAAGTAGAAAATAAACTCTACTATCTTTTATGATTTAAAAAGTTTTTCAACACTGTAATCGCTGAGACTCAGCTTAATAAAATAATCCACATCATCGAATCACCCCTGCACTACGGCCAAGGATATTCGTGTATTCATTAATGGTCATGATCATGCCAACAACTGTCCATCAATGCACTACGGGCCAATGAGGACTTTTACCACATCATTTGTAACATTACGGTCATGATTATACCGAATAATCCCTGGTCATAATCATACCAAGTCCATCTATGCAATACAGGCCACAGATGACTTTCAACATTTTATAAACATGAGGATGATGACAATGATATAAGAATTCAATAAAACAAGTTCAAGAATTAATTTATCCAGGAATTAACAACGTCCAAATTGTCAACATGATACTGCATTGTGGAGTAAAATTCAAGAATGCTTAGAAGAATATTTTCTTGAAAAGATACTGGATGAAACGCAACTATCAAGGATATTCCACAAATTTCATGGAGTATAGAAGTCAAAACTTAACCAACTGAGTATAATAAAGAATGGAATAACAAAAGAAATCACCATGCATGCGATAGACCGCACAGACAGGTTATTCCAACAGAATAATAAATAATGGAACCAGGTCCGGCGTAAACGCACAGACAGGATATTCCGACAGAATAATAAATAATGGAACCAGGTCCGGTGTAAAACACACAGACAGGATGTTCCAACAGAATAATAATAAAAACGGAACCAGGTCCGGTGTAAAACACACAGACAGGATGTTCCAACAGAATAATAAACGGAACCAGGTCCGGTGTAAAACACACAGACAGGATGTTCCAACAGAATAATAGAAGAATGTCACCAAGTATAGGGTAGACCGCGTATACTGGTTATTCCAACAGAATAATAACGAATGGAATAACAGAAGTTCTCTTCATGAATATAAAAGAAATAATATTCCCTACCTTAAAAGAACTGGATATTGGAAAAGTGAAGTAGCAGAATACTTTTAGTCTCTCTCTCTCTTATTCTCTCTATACTTTCTCTCTCTATAGCTTGAATGAATTCGTGAAAAATAATGAAGCCCTAGGCCTCTATTTATAGAAAAACTGAGGGTGGCTCTTGGTCTTAACGAAGGGTCAAATGACTCTTGGTCTTAACGAAGGGTCAAATGACTCTTGGTAATATTGAAGGGACAACTACTATTGACGAAAGTAATTACTATTGACCAAGGTAAATACTATTGACGAAGGTAATTACTATTGACCAAGGTAAATACTATTGACCAAGGTAAATACTATTGACCAAGGTAATTACTATTGACCAAGGTAAATACTATTGACAAAGGTAATTACTATTGACGACGGTAATTACTATTGACGACGGTAATTACTATTGACGAAGAGACTCTTAGATGATGACATATGGCCCCCCATAAAATAACCAAACTTACCACAACGTCTCAATAATATAACATATTATACAGATGATACTATGACAATAATTTAAGAGATATGATACAGCAATTACTGTAGCAATAATTGAGTATAGCTGAGTGACTTCTCACGTAAGCATCAATAATTAATACCGTGTGCTACTATGCAACCACGCGTATTACTGTACTTTTACTACCAAGTAGTTCAACAGTTTTAACGATTTTAACGGTAACACCTCAGCTGTTATTTTTATAGAAAGATAATTATGTCGTTTTCTCAATCCGACAATAATTCCGTTGTGGGGTCCACCAATGATTGTGCCGTCGTACGAATATTTCCCGACAAAAAGAATATTCTCCGACCAAACGAATATTTTATAACAGCTTGCTTACTTTGCAAAATTTATAAATATTACCCACAACTATAACATTATATCAAATTAACTTCATAATATTCAAAAATGATATTTATAGAAAATTCATCTTTATTTATAAAAGTTGGGGTCTTACACCTTGAGCATCTCCAATTGCACAACATTTGCCTGCTCTCCACTTTCTTCCTCGCTTTGCTTTCACGTGCATGTCTGCCTGACATTCACTAGTTGTTGATCTGTCATGTATGGTGATGTTGAACTTCCTTCCGAGGCATATTCAAGGATGGGTTGATCGAGATTTATATTCATGCCTTGGAAAGCTTGACTTGTTTACCTTAGAACTGGATCCGGTGAGGTAATGCTATTTGTTGGTGAAGCTCTTACTGTTGTTCCCCCACTTCGAGTTGTGAGCATACCCTTCACGAATTCTACACCTCCCCAGCAGATTCGCCAAAGAAATATGGGCAAAGAGATCGCGCCTTGCTAGTTAGGATTTCGTATTGGCTGAGGAGGAGAAAAATCCACGAAAAGCACGGAATTGGTTGATTGATTAAAGAGGGGAGAAGAACAGGTGGGTGATTACTCCAACGACAACCTCTAGAATCCGGGAACCATGTTAGGGTTATTGGGATTCCAAGAGCCTTCTTCTAGAGTCCTTCCACTCCTAGAATCCAGAAACCTTGTTAGGGTTATTGGGATTCCAAAAGTCTTCTTGAGTGTTGAGAGAGAATGCCCAGGTCCTTCGATCTTCCAAGAGTCCAAGTCTTGTGTCTGAAGAGAGGTCCCCTTCCCAATGGAATGGAAGGGGTATTTATAGGGTTTTCTGAAAAGTGGTCATGTGCCAGGCACATGTTTTCAGGGAAATTCCAGAAACACCCTTTAATCATAAGAGTAATGCTCAGATCGTCCTGTCCTTCTAGCCACAAATCTAATCCCTCAATCAATTCACAAAACGAGCCGCCTCCACGAGCCTTCTGCCTCGGGACACGTGGAGGCTTCTCCCGGGTCTAGCACATTTATTTTCGACTTTTCCGTCTTCATTCCATTAGGTTATGCAAACCCTAATTTACACATTTAATGAGGTCGTAGAACCCTAATTGTGCATTTAATTCAATTAGGTCATGTGAACCCTAATTTTGCACTTGGACCCACAATATCATATAATGATCATTTAATCATTAAAATCACATTTCCAAGTTTTATAACTCAATATAACTTAATTTTCTCATTTATTCTTAACTCATTCATAGGCATTAAAAATACCAAACTAACTTATTATTTTTTTATATTCTGGGGAATATCAGTATATGATATTTTAGTTATCAAATAAATTTCTTGCAATTTTCGAAATCCGTTTGCTATTTTTAAATAGGCTAAAACAGTCCAAAATAGCAACATTTATCATAAATTATCCCTTTGTCCAAAAATTTAAAATTTACACTATAGATTCCTGTTATTATACACAAGCTCATGTAAATGTTTCACATTTTTCTAAGTTATACAACTCGAATTATAACAGTTTACTTTTA
>CM029023.1:140019972-140032786 GCA_016801055.1 Panax notoginseng
ATTGATCATGTCACATTTAATGAGTTGGTTGAAAAACTCTATAAACCTGAAGCTCCATACCCTGAAAGACTTATTCTTAAAAAACTACCTAGTGATTTTTTGGATCAACCCATTAAAGTAAACATGATCCAAGAGTTGTTAATGACCCAAGAAATAATTGAAAATAGACTATTGATTGAAAAAGATCCAATTGATTTTTTCTTAAATCATCTTGACCAAAATTGGAATGAATTTGAATATTTAGATAAGGTCAATGAGCTGTTGAGATCCACTACAAATAAGTCAACTAAATTAGATCATGTATTTTAACCAATTTTTCCATCCTTTGAACATGATAGTGAAAGTTTCCTTGAGGTAGACTTTAAGCATAATTATGATGAAAATTCTGACTATTTTCAATTTCCTAGACCTCGTGAAAATAATAAAAAGTTGCCACTCACTTACCCATTTGTAGCATTCATTTTTAGTCACATACTTTTTAGGATATATGAAATTCGTAAGTATGTACATTTGTTTTCTTTCTCACCACATTTTCTTGCAGAACAAAAGCCTCCGTATACAAGGTACAATTCTTTCATTTCTTTGTTCTCTATTTTTCATTTGAATGCATTGAGGACAATGCATGATTTAGGTATAGGGGAGTTTGTTTGTATTATTGTATTATATTTTTTTTTCTTTTTTAGGAAAATATAATAAAAAACACGAAAAAAATGAAAAAAATGGATTTTTTTTTTTAACTTTTTATGAGTTGGATTAACTCTAATAAGTGTTTGTGGAGTAAAAATTCATGAATAAAGTTAAAAGATTTAGAACTCTTGAACCTTTGATTAGATACGAAATTTTAGTTTGAAATATCATCTGCAATAAAATTGATTTCATAAGCATTTTTGCACTTTACATTTACACTAATTCTTAGTTGTGGGGTATAAACTATGATTGATGTAATTTCAAAACAAAATTGAAATAAAAAAAAAGTTGAAAAAGAAAAAGAAAAAGAAATAAATAATTGTTTCAATGTCAATTGAACGAAATAATTGTGTATCCAAGCCTCAGGAAGCATCGATATTCGCGCTAAAAAGTGTGATGGATAAAAGTAGCTTGACTAGTCTAATTTTGTGGCATTTATTACTCGAGTTAGTAACCCCTTAGGGCTGTCTTTACACCTAGTGCCCTAAAGTCAACTAGTTTGGGAGTCATTGGTCCAACGCTAGCTACATGAGTAAATTTGAAAAGCCTAAGAAAACGAGATATTGCACAAGTCAAAGAAAAAAATATAAAAAAACGAAAGAATAAGAAAAAGAAAAATAAGTTTACTTGATTTTCATAGGAAAAATGCTTAATAAAAGTTACATCATATACACATGCATGCATTACATGGAATTAATTTTTAGAAGGATGGTGTCTAAAATGAAGATTTAGCATTTTTGATAAGTTGAAATGTGATTTTGAATTTAATCTTGTTTATGTACAATGCCTATGGATATTTAGAAGTTTTCTTTCAATTTTATAACTAGTTGAACCCAAAAATATTTTTAAATTTTGTGGGAATATATATTCACTGCAAACCCTCACAAGGCACAACTCGTCCATTTGGGGTAATCTTGGAGATTAAAGGCTTGTTGCACAAGCTAAGTGTAATCGTGTTAATTTCCTACGAAAATGGGGTAATATAGTTTTTGTTTTTATTTTCTTATTTTACTCGAGAATGGGGTAAAATTTGTTGGTCTGGTAAATGATCTATTTTGTCGAGTTCCTTAGAAAGTTGTCTTGCGCCCCTAGGTATTCTTTACCTTCGTAGAAGATTGAATTAAAGATTAAGAAAAGAAGTTTCAAACTTTTTGTGAGTACTACATTTTCCTAGATAAAAGAACTATCTAAGGACTATAAGTGTTAGACCTAGACCTATAGATTTTTTGCTTACTAACCATATATTATCATGTACTCCCTCCGTCCCTAATTATTTGACGTTTTAGAGTTTTTTATTTGTCCTTAATTATTTGACGTTTGTTCAAATCTAGGGAAATTATTGATAATTTTTCCAAAATTAACCCTCATTACTCTACCCATTTTTTTGATACTTTAAACTATTTAAACTCTTTCTCTCTCCTTATCTCAACAAAACTCTCCTTATCCTAACAAAAAATTTAAGGGTATTATAGACAATTGAGTACTATATTTAATGTTTTCTAATCATTATCTTAATTTTTTTTGTCCACCTCTAAAACGTCAAATAATTAGGGACGATGATATCATAAGCTTAATAAAATAAATAATATAATGATTTATATAAACATATCTTTGAGTACATATGCATATCTTTGAGTATATAAACATATCTTTGAGTATTTTATATAAACGTCTTGGATGATATTATATTCTTTGAACAAACAGAGTGCAACTTCTCATGCACTGTAGATTCAACAGTAGCACAATAAAGTTTCCCCCCATTACTCCTTGAGAAGTGTAATTAAGCTGGTTTGTTCTATCTCTTCATGAAATCGGAAACATCATCGATTGAAAAGCCCTAGGCATTTCAGATGGTGCTTCTGTTTTTGCAAAACCAACTGTCATAGAGTGAAAGGTTGCCAAATGAAGACATTTTTTTACTCATAGCTTTATCTGACTTAAGGTCTGCATGTAACAAATGTTCAATAGAGATTGTACGTACCTAAGGTATCATTGATCAGATAATCAACAAAGAACTTCTGAATTTCCTACAAAATCAATAAATTAAAAGAAAATATGATAGACAAAGGGAAAACAGTGAAAATACTAGCTTAGTAAATTACCCCTGAGACCTTACTCATGGTAACTCAGCTTAGCGATGGAATCGGTCGCTATAGGGCGGTCGATGAGATATCGGTCGCTAATAGTGGTCACTGGTATCCACACAGCAACCAGATTATGTATGACTACTTTTAGCGACAGCAAGCGGTCACAAATACGAATCTGTGATCGAGTGCGATAGCAGATAGTATGGTGATAGATAAGTCTTTTTCTTGTAGTGGATATTCAAAAAATCAATATAATAAATTGAGGTGATCAAGCATATATGTTTGTTTTGTGGAATTAACTAAAATTATGGTTATGATTGGCTAGCTATCTACCTAGCTGTCTTTCATTAAACATTTTTTTATTTTAAATTATTTCTATTCTATTTTACCTCTTTCCCTTATTAGCTAGGTCTCTCTTATTTTATTTTAGGATAATGCTAGGGTTCTCAATTTTTATTTTTTTGATCTCAAATGACATGACATGTGACGCCCCCAAAATTAGGTATACATCACCCATCTTGGGTCGTCAGATACATAGTACAGAATACAAATACAACTTACTAATACAACTGTCGTGTACAATACGACAAAACATAAACTGTGAGTTTGAATACAAATATTATCTTCTAAAGAGTATTCATACTCAAAAGGAGTCCTCGTTACATTTATTAACACACCATTACATAGAATAGTGAGGACTACTAACTAATACTATCATTCGGACCATCACTCCGTTCCCCGACTTGCCCCAGCTACGTTCTCATTTCCTGAAGAGAACAGTGAAAGAAAGGGTGAGCTCAACTAGCCCAGTAAGAAATATTATGACTAAGATAATGCAGAATAAATTATCATTAGCCTTCAACAATATTAAACTGATAAAATACAATAGACATCTAGTTTAACTGCAGCGGAACAAGCAATCCATTAAAAGAGTCAAGTAGAAAATAAACTCTACTATCTTTTATGATTTAAAAGATTTTCCAACACTGTGATCGCTGAGACTCAGCTTAATAAAATAATCCACATCATCGAATCACCCCTGCACTACGGCCAAGGATATTCGTATATTCATTAATGGTCATGATCATGCCAACAACTGTCCATCAATGCACTACGGGCCAATGAGGACTTTTACCACATCATTTGTAACATTACGGTCATGATTATACCGAATAATCCCTGGTCATAATCATACCAAGTCCATCTATGCACTACAGGCCACAGATGACTTTCAACATTTTATAAACATGAGGATGATGACAATGATATAAGAATTCAATAAAACAAGTTCAAGAATTAATTTATCCAAGAATTAACAACGTCCAAATTGTCAACATGATACTGCATTGTGGAGTAAAATTCAAGAATGCTTAGAAGAATATTTTCATGAAAAGATACTGGATGAAACGCAATTATCAAGGATATTCCACAAATTTCATGGAGTATAGAAGTCAAAACTTAACCAACTGAGTACAATAAAGAATGGAATAACAAAAGAAATCACCATGCATGCGATAGACCGCACAGACAGGTTATTCCAACAGAATAATAAATAATGGAACCAGGTCCGGCGTAAACGCACAGACAGGATATTCCGACAGAATAATAAATAATGGAACCAGGTCCGGTGTAAACACACAGACAGGATGTTCCAACAGAATAATAATAAAAACGGAACCAGGTCCGGTGTAAAACACACAGACATGATGTTCCAACAGAATAATAATAAAAACGGAACCAGGTCCGGTGTAAAACACACAGACAGGATGTTCCAACAGAATAATAGAAGAATGTCACCAAGTATAGGGTAGACCGCGTATACAGGTTATTCCAACAGAATAATAAAAAATGGAATAACAACAGTTCTCTTCATGAATAAGAAAGAATAACACCCCTTACCGTTTTAAAGAAGAGCTGAAGTAAGGAAGTAGTTAAGTAGCAGAATACTCTTCTTCTCTCTCTCTATAGTTTCTCTCTATAGTTTCTCTCTCTAGAGTTCAGTGAATTCGTAAGAAATAATGAAGGAATGAGCTGCTATTTATAGAAAAATAGAATGCATAGTAACTAATCCATGAACGGTCCAGATTGATTACTTTAATCTGACGGTCCATATTTAAAGAAAAATCTTTTAAATAAAATATAATATATTCTATTTATAGAATAACTTTAATAAAGTATTTGTTTTATATAAAAAGATGTTTCTGTTTTATTACGTTAATAATACGAATAAAACAAAACGTCATTATCGCTAAATAATTCATATTATTAACTGACAATAATTGAATCAAACTGAGTGACTTCTCACATAAGCATTAATAATCAATATCGTGTGCTACTATGCAACCACACGTATTACTGTACTTTTACTACCGAGTAGTTCAACAGTAAAAATGGTAAAACTTCCGCCGTTATTTTTAATAAAATATTTTTGTCGTTTTCTCAATCCGACAATAATTCCGTTGTGGGGTCCACCAATGATTGTGTCGTTGTACGAATATTCCCCGACCAATCAAATATTATATAACAACTTGCGTACTTTGCAAAATTTATAAATATTACCCACAACTATAACATTATATCAAATTAACTCCATAATATTCAAAAATGATATTTATAGAAAATTCATCTTTATTTATAAAAGTTGGGGTCTTACAACCTCCCCTTCTTATGAAATTTCGCCCTCGAAATTAGGGTACGTACCTGGTATGTCGAAGAGATAAGGATACCTTGATTTCATTTCAGATTCTAACTCCCAAGTCATTTCCTCAACATCGTGGTTTCTCCACAAAACTTTGACTTGAGGTATAACCTCGGAGCGTAGAATATGTTCCTTCTTATCCAAGATTTGAACAGGAACTTCTTCATACGTCAAATCTTCCGCTATTTCGTCCGGTTCTAACTCAATAATGTGGTTCGGGTCTTCCACATATTTGCGTAACATGGATATGTGAAAAACGTTATGAACACGAGACATACTTGGCGGTAAAGCGAGTCTATAAGCCACAGTTCCTACTCGATCGAGGATTAAAAATGGACCGATGAATCGAGGATTGAGCTTTCCTCTCTTTCCAAATCTCGTAACTCCTTTCCATGGAGCAACACGTAAGAACACATGATCTCCTACATCAAATTCCACGTCCTTTCGATGAAGATCAGCATAACTCTTTTGTCGATCTTGTGAGGTTTTTATACGTTGTCGGATCGTTTGAATCTTTTCTGTAGTCATACGTACCAACTCCGGTCCCAACAACGTTGCTTCACCCACCTCATCCCAGCATACTGGAGAACGACATTTTCTTCCATACAATGCTTCGAATGGAGCCATGCCAATACTTGCTTGATAACTGTTGTTGTAGGAAAACTCCACCAATGGTAAGAACTTGTCCCAACTTCCTTTGAAGTCAAAGACACAGAGTCTTAATAGATCTTCAAGAGTTTGAATAGTCCTCTCTGATTGTCCGTCCGTCTGAGGATGATATGCTGAACTAAATCGTAACTCCGTGCCCATAGCTTTTTGTAAACTAACCCAAAATCGTGAAGTGAATCTTGGGTCTCGGTCAGAAACTATGGATACTGGCATACCATGCAGTCTTACAATCTCGTTTATGTACATACGAGCAAGACGTTCAAGTGTATAAGTTTCTCGTATCGGTAAGAAATGAGCAGACTTGGTCAATCTATCAACAATGACCCAAATCGCATCAATACCTTGAGAAACCCTAGGAAGACCGGTAACGAAATCCATGGTAATGTGCTCCCACTTCCATTCTGGAATTTCAAGTGGTTGCAATGGACCTTTTGGTACTTGATGCTCCGCTTTGACTCGTTGACAAGTTAGACACCTTGAGATAAACAACGCTATCTCTCTCTTCATATTGCTCCACCAAAATGTATGACGAAGATCATGATACATTTTGGTACTTCCAGGATGGATTGCAAACGGTGTGTTGTGCGCCTCCATCATGATTTCATACTTTAAATCAGGGTTGTTAGGAACACAAAGTCTGGAGTTGACTCGAAGTATTCCTTCTTCATCGATTCTTGCTTCCGGCATAGCACCTTCTTGCACTTTCTTCCTCATACGCATCAGCTCCAGGTCTGTAGCTTGAGCAGCTTTAACTTTATCGATTAAAGTCGGTTCTACTCGTATATTCGCCATCATCACATGGGTCCCTGGAGTCTTTAACTCTATCTCCATCCTTTGCAAATCACACAAAATGGGCCTTTGTGTTGACAATATCGCACTTGTACCGCATATGATCTTCTACTCAATGCGTCAGCTACCACGTTCGCTTTTCCAGGATGGTATTGAATGGTATGATCATAATCTTTCAACAGTTCAAGCCAACGTCGTTGTCGCATGTTGAGTTCCTTTTGAGTGAAGAAATATTTGAGGCTTTTATGATCCGTAAAGATCTCCACCTTCTCCCCATACAAGTAATGCCTCCAAATTTTAAGTGCAAAGACAACAGCTGCCAACTCTAGATCATGAGTAGGATAATTCCTCTCATATTCCTTGAGTTGTCTTGATGCATAGGCTATGACTTTTCCATGTTGCATGAGAACGCATCCCAACCCTTTGCTCGAAGCATCACTGTAGATGACAAATCCCTCCGAGCCAGATGGTATTGTTAGAACAGGTGCTGAAATGAGTCTCCTCTTGAGTTCTTGAAAACTCTGCTCACATTCTTCGCTCCAACCGAACTTTGTATCTTTTCGAGTCAGCTGAGTTAATGGAGTAGCGATTCGAGAAAATCCTTCCACGAATCTCCGATAATAACCAGCTAAACCAAGAAAGCTACGTACTTCGGTCACTGATTTAGGTTGCTCCCAGCTTTGAATAGCTTCAATCTTTGCCGGGTCAACCGATATTCCACGACTTGATACTACGTGCCCAAGGAATGCTACCTCCTCCAGCCAGAACTCGCATTTCTTCAACTTGGCATAAAGTTTGTATTCACGAAGCTTTTGGAGTACCAGCCTCAAGTGTTGCTCATGATCTTCACGGCTTTTGGAATAAACAAGGATGTCATCGATAAAGACGACCACAAAGTGATCCAAATATTCCTTGAATACCCGGTTCATCATATCCATGAAGGCAGCAGGAGCATTAGTCAATCCAAAAGACATAACTAAGAATTCATAATGCCCATACCGAGTTCTGAAGGCAGTCTTTGGAATATCCTCAGTTCTAACCTTCAGCTGATGATATCCAGAACGAAGATCGATCTTTGAAAAGAATTGTGCTCCTTGCAACTGGTCAAACAGGTCATCAATACGTGGCAATGGGTACCTATTTTTGATGGTGACATGATTCAACTCCCGATAATCAATACAAAGTCGCATACTCCCATCTTTCTTCTTCACGAACAGAACAGGAGCACCCCAAGGAGAAGTACTAGGACGAATAAAACCAATGTCTAACAATTCCTGCAGTTGAGTCTTTAACTCCTGAAGTTCAATAGGAGCCATTCGATATGGGGCTTTGGAAATGGGTTTTGTACCGGGTTCAAGGTCGATACAAAATTCAATTTCACGCTCTGGGGGTAGGCCAGGAAGTTCTTCGGGAAATACGTCAGGAAATTTATTAACAACAGAAATATCATTCAAAGCTGACGTATTTTTGTTTAGATCTGTGACATGAGCTAAGAAAGCTTGACATCCGTTTTTCAATAAACGAATAGCTTTATGGCTTGAGATGACAGCGATTGATTTTAATGGTTTGGTTGCTTGAATTCGCATAATAGGTCGATTAGGAATATGAAAGCTAACAACCTTACGAAAACAATCAATTTTTGCATGATGAGTAGTTAACCAATCAATCCCTAGAATCACGTCAAATGCAAGTATTTTTAATGAAATCAGATCGACAGGTAATGTGTGGGTACCAACTTGAACCAAACAAGACTTATAAACCGTGGATGTAATGAAGGTTTCTCCCAATGGAGTTTCAACTGCTAAGTCAAAGTCTAATTTCTCCGGAATCAAATTTAATCGATGAGCGCAAGTAGGAGAAATAAAAGAATGGGTAGAACCGGTATCAAATAAAGTATAGACTTCGTTAGAGTTTATGATAAGCTTACCCGTGATGACCTCATTCGGGTTCCTTGCTCTCTGGGAGTTCACAACAAACGCTCTCCCTTGCACAACCGGTTTTGACTTTTCTGGGACGGCCTTTGGTGCCTCCATCCTAGCTGAATTTGTCTTCGGTAAACGACAAAATCGGGCTAAATGACCTTCTCTTCCACAATTATAACATGCTTTGGACGGCATCGCGCAGTTTGGACTGATGTGCCCCTCCCCTCCGCATTTGAAACATATGATAGGTGGTCGTTCTCCTTCCTTAACGACAGGTGCTGGTGCTGACGTCTTTCCATCATTGTTGAATCTCCTCTTCTTGAAATGCCCATTCTTATTGTTTTGGCCCTGATTACCACCGAAGTGGTTACCATTTCTGGCCTGTTGATTCCCTCCACGCTTGTTGTCACCGCTTCGATGACTGCTTTCACTGGTATTATCATTTTGCCGGCTGCTCTCTTTTGGTTGCGTTGTCTCGTTATCGCGCTCCACCAACTGAGCCCTATTTACAACATCTGAATACAAACACAGTTTATGAGAAACAAGATGTTGACGTATCTCCGGCTTCAAACCTCTTAAAAACATCCGCGTCATTCTTTCTTCATTATCCACCAGGTGGGACGCAAACCGGGATAACTCCGCAAATTTTGCCTCGTACTGCGACACGGTCATATTATTCTGCTCCAATTTGATGAACTCCACCTCCTTCATGTGACGAATACTCTCGGGAAAGTATTTGTCGTTAAACAGCTCTTGGAACTTCTCCCAAGACATCTTCAGTGCGGCAGGTTGAGTACGCTTTATCGATTCCCACCAGTAATCTGCCTCTCCTCGCAACATAAAGGCGGCAAAGGGAACCTTTTGCTCCTCGGAGCAACCCAAGACATCAAATATCTTGGTGATCTGCTTTATCCATGTTTCAGCTACAAGTGGTTTGGGTTCTCCCTTAAACTCCGGTGGTCCCAGCTCCTTAAACTGTTTAGCGGTGACCGCCTGAGAGTTTCCAGTATTTCCACCTACGTTGTGGACAGGAGCCGCTTTCACCTGTTGTTGCATGAATTGCATAAAGCCTCTGAACATTTGATCATTCATCATTTGGTCAGTGTTGTTGTTTGCATGAGGATTGTCACCTTCCTGATGCACATTATCCTGATTATTGATATGTGGTGAATCAACAGTCGCCTGTGCTCCATTGCTATTCTCAACATTCTCAGATGCCATTTTCAGATACTGCCACAAAATAAAAATTAATTGATATGTCATATATTATCCTTATATTATGACCGACCAATTAAATACCATGCAAATAAACTTAGGTAGGTCATACTAGCGAAGAATTCCCCGTCTCTCCCCTCCTAGTTCTATTCTCACATCTTAGCCAGGGATCATATCCCTAAGCTCTGATACCAACTGTGACGCCCCCAAAATTAGGTATACATCACCCATCTTGGGTCGTCAGATACATAGTACAGAATACAAATACAACTTACTAATACAACTGTCGTGTACAATACGACAAAACATAAACTGTGAGTTTGAATACAAATATTATCTTCTAGAGAGTATTCATACTCAAAAGGAGTCCTCATTACATTTATTAACACACCATTACATAGAATAGTGAGGACTACTAACTAATACTATCATTCGGACCATCACTCCGTTCCCCGACTTGCCCCAGCTACGTTCTCATTTCCTGAAGAGAACAGTGAAAGAAAGGGTGAGCTCAACTAGCCCAGTAAGAAATATTATGACTAAGATAATGCAGAATAAATTATCATTAGCCTTCAACAATGTTAAACTGATAAAATATAATAGACATCAAGTTTAACTGCAGCGGAACAAGCAATCCATTAAAAGAGTCAAGTAGAAAATAAACTCTACTATCTTTTATGATTTAAAAGATTTTCAACACTGTGATCGCTGAGACTCAGCTTAATAAAATAATCCACATCATCGAATCACCCCTGCACTACGGCCAAGGATATTCGTATATTCATTAATGGTCATGATCATGCCAACAACTGTCCATCAATGCACTACGGGCCAATGAGGACTTTTACCACATCATTTGTAACATTACGGTCATGATTATACCGAATAATCCCTGGTCATAATCATACCAAGTCCATCTATGCACTACAGGCCACAGATGACTTTCAACATTTTATAAACATGAGGATGATGACAATGATATAAGAATTCAATAAAACAAGTTCAAGAATTAATTTATCCAAGAATTAACAACGTCCAAATTGTCAACATGATACTGCTTTGTGGAGTAAAATTCAAGAATGCTTAGAAGAATATTTTCATGAAAAGATACTGGATGAAACGCAATTATCAAGGATATTCCACAAATTTCATGGAGTATAGAAGTCAAAACTTAACCAACTGAGTACAATAAAGAATGGAATAACAAAAGAAATCACCATGCATGCGATAGACCGCACAGACAGGTTATTCCAACAGAATAATAAATAATGGAACCAGGTCCGGCGTAAACGCACAGACAGGATATTCCGACAGAATAATAAATAATGGAACCAGGTCCGGTGTAAAACACACAGACAGGATGTTCCAACAGAATAATAAAAAACGGAACCAGGTCCGGTGTAAAACACACAGACAGGATGTTCCAACAGAATAATAATAAAAACGGAACCAGGTCCGGTGTAAAACACACAGACAGGATGTTCCAACAGAATAATAGAAGAATGTCACCAAGTATAGGGTAGACCGCGTATACAGGTTATTCCAACAGAATAATAAGAAATGGAATAACAACAGTTCTCTTCATGAATAGAAAGAATAACACCCTTACCGTTTTAAAGAAGAGCTGAAGTAAGGAAGTAGTTAAGTAGCAGAATACTCTTCTTCTCTCTCTCTATAGTTTCTCTCTATAGTTTCTCTCTCTAGAGTTCAGTGAATTCGTAAGAAATAATGAAGGAATGAGCTGCTATTTATAGAAAAATAGAATGCATAGTAACTAATCCATGAACGGTCCAGATTGATTACTTTAATCTGACGGTCCATATTTAAAGAAAAATCTTTTAAATAAAATATAATATATTCTATTTATAGAATAACTTTAATAAAGTATTTTGTTTTATATAAAAAGATGTTTCTGTTTTATTACGTTAATAATACGAATAAAACAAAACGTCATTATCGCTAAATAATTCATATTATTAACTGACAATAATGGAATCAAACTGAGTGACTTCTCACATAAGCATTAATAATCAATACCGTGTGCTACTATGCAACCACACGTATTACTGTACTTTTACTACCGAGTAGTTCAACAGTAACAATGGTAAAACTTCCGCCGTTATTTTTAATAAAATATTTTTGTCGTTTTCTCAATCCGACAATAATTCCGTTGTGGGGTCCACCAATGATTGTGTCGTTGTACGAATATTCCCCGACCAATCGAATATTATATAACAACTTGCGTACTTTGCAAAATTTATAAATATTACCCACAACTATAACATTATATCAAATTAACTCCATAATATTCAAAAATGATATTTATAGAAAATTCATCTTTATTTATAAAAATTGGGGTCTTACATGACATAATGAATCATAAAATATTATTTTGTGACATAATCAGTTATATGAGATTACTCAATCAATATATTGATAACAAGTATTTGAAACACTTTTAACAAAAATAATTGAATACTGTTAGTATTTTCTTTTATTTTATTTATAAATAGTTTCTCTTTAACAGAAGAAATTTGATACTTAATTGTTAATCATTTCAAGTCAACAAAGGAATATTGATACATAGCCATGAATTAATGCAAAATCATTTTATTTTATTTTATTTTTTAAGACGTTTAACTTAATGGTCAATATAAAGTTGATCCCTTGACTCAATTTTCTTAATCCGTATAAATGGCTTGGTACGTATTACTTAAATTATTCATCACGTAGTGTGGATGGTGAGA
>CM029023.1:140032886-140359123 GCA_016801055.1 Panax notoginseng
AATGAATTCAGATTCCTAGATTGCTTCCTCGTTATTAGTTTTTATATTCTAGATAATCAATTTTCAATTTTTATTTCTAATTCGCCTAAAATAGATATAAGGATACATTAAAATTAATATAGTCTATGTGGGTTCGACTTGTACTTGTCAGTTCTTCAATTTAACACTGTGCAATTGCAGTTAAATATTTTATCACATCAAATATTTTGGCGTTGTTGCCGGGACTAGACTTAATTTTATATTCCTTAATTTTTATTTATTCGAATTAGTTTTTTCTTTAATTTCTAATATTATTATTTTTTTTATTTTTTTTATTTTCAAGATTATCGAAGCGGATCAACGGTGCAGAAAGACAAGAGTAGTTTTGCGTTTTTTCCTGATATATTGTATATTATAACTAAAAAAATAGTAGCTTGGTTTTTTTTAGTTTTTTATTGTTAGTTAGAATACTAATTGTCGCATTCATGCATTCACTCACGTAGAGTACATCCCGTTAGATTTTTTTTGTCAAATATAAACTGTGGTGACTGCTGGAGGATTGAGGTACGTCAAAACTTCTCTTTCTGTCGTAATTCATATAATTTTAGGACATTTTATTTGTTTATAGCTAGTTTTTTCTTATTATTTTATTTGTGTATTTTCAAATTAATCTAATATTAAAGGCACAATCCGTAACAAGATAAGGTGGAGATTTTATTACCCTTCCTTGGCCCACAAACAACCAAACTTGCATTATGCATAACATTGACCTAATAAAATCAAGTAGACGTTGACCCCTAGGACTTTCGAGTTGAATTAGGACAAGAAACTCCAAGAGGAGGCTAAATTTTAAAATAATCAAACTGTTGTGTCTAGGCAAGTGGTTCAAAAAGTAAACGTCTAAAGAACGTGTGGTTATTCAATTAGTCACCGTACCAACGGAGAGACTCCCACCTTTCTTACATTTACCTGACTAGTGTGTGATTAATTTTGAATTTGGTGGATCTTAAAGTGTAACTTGGAACACTTAGGAGTTATTGTACCGTCCCCCCAATTCGGGCCCCTTTAACCCTCGGACATGATGCGTCACGATACAACATCTTCTTACACATTTATAACTAATGTTGAATATATATAACTTACATTTTTCATTTCAAATAATTTTACAACATTTTCCAAGGTCTACAACCTTATCTCATTACATACCTTAAACAATTAAAAAAGTTTACATAATCAACCTATTTAAGGTAACATAATAGTTAATCGTATAATAAGCTAGCTACTATTGGAATTTATCCCTATCTCGGTCTTTCCTCGAACCTTCGTCTTAATCTAAAAATGTTATCATGATATAGCAAGAGTGAGCAACTACTTTGCCCATACAGCAAGTTTAAATATAAGAAGGATATATAATGATTGAAAATGAATAAGTTTTCAATTTTTCAACAATATAATATAATTGTGAAAGAGCATAAATCAATTTCAATTAATGATTGAATGACTAAATCAATAATCCGGAGTGGTCAACAATGACCATGAACAAATTTAACTGAACCATATGGTAATCAAGGTGATCAGCATTTCATACGGATAAACATATACAACATGCACTAAGTGCGAATCAATAATCATAGATGTGAAATAATCAACAATAATTATCCACTAACATACTTTGAAATAATAACTCGAGTTTGAGTTAGGGAACTTGTCTTGCTCGTCTATTACTGCTACACAATCTAATTTTAATCTCTTAGAAAAGATCTATTATTATAATAAAATTGATCTTCAATCAGCATATCATATCTTAACTCAACTATTCTTAAAATAAATTATCTAACATTTAGTCACATAATCAAACATTAGATAATTCCTTAACTTATTAGTAATATTATCATTTTTTGATAATATTTTAATTATTTAATCATTATCTTAAAACTCTCGTTTAATATTATTAATCATTTAATAAGATTTTATTTACTTCTTAATATTATTAACCATTTAATAATATCTTAATCACTTCTTAAGATCATTTAATAATATCTTAATCATTTACAAATATTATTAATCATTTAATAATATTTTAACTACTTACTAATAGTATTAATCATTTAATAATATTTTAATCATTTATAAATATTATTAATACTTTAATAATATTTCAATCACTTAGTAATATTATTAATCATTTAATAATATTTTATTCATTTATAAACAATTTAATTTAATTGTTTATCTCTTACTATTTAATTTATTTAACACACATAACATGCCATTTATATAACATTTTATTAAAAATGACCAAAATACCCTCATAAAGTCTTATTATATCTGTGGGCAAAGAAATCGCGCCTTGCTAGTTAGGGTTTTGTATTAGCTGAGGAGGAGAGAAATCCACGAAGAGCACGGAATTGGTTGATTGATTAAAGAGGGGAGAAGAACATGTGGGTGATTACTCCAACGACACGTGGCAGAACCCCTAGAATCCAGGAACAATGTTAGGGTTATGGAATTTCAAGAGCCTTCTTCTTGAGTCCTTCCACTCTTAGAATCCGAAAACCTTGTTAGGGTTATTAGGATTCCAAGAGTCTTCTTGAGTGTTGAGAGAGAATGTACAGGTCCTTCGATCTTCCAAGAGTCCAAGTCTTGTGTCTGAAGAGAGGTCCCCTTCCCAATGGAATGGAAGGGGTATTTATAGGGTTTTTTGAAAAGTGGTTATGTTTCAGAAAAATTCCAGAAATACCCTCTAATCATCAGAGTAATGCCCAGATCGTCCTGTCCTTCTAGCCCACCAATCTAAGCCCTCAATCAATTTCCAAAACAAGCCGCCTCTACGAGTCTTCTGCCTCGGGACAACGTGGAGGCTTTCTTCCGGTCTAGCACATTTATTTTTGACTTTTTCGTCTTCATTCTATTAGGTTATGCAAACCCTAATTTGCACATTTAATAAGGTCGTGGAACCCTAATTGTGCATTTAATTCAATTAGGTCATGTGAACCCAAATTTTGCACTTGGGCCCACATTTGTCCGCTACGCGAGAGTCGCATTCCCAAATAGATGATCGTGCAAGAATACTTCAAGCCGTTGAACGATTTGCGGGACTTCACTTTACATGGTCCTAGGGAACCCCAAGGGAGCCAAACCCTTAAGGTTAAACCCTAGGGAGGCAAAACCTAGCAGGGCTCTACCTTGGACATATTGGTAAATCCTCCAAAAATATTTCAATAACTTGCCCAAGATTTTTTTTCCTTATTTTTTTTGGAAATTAAAAAAGAAGAAATAATCAAACATCCCCAAATAAAATTCAATCTAATAGAATTCTTCTTTTGGTAAATCAAATCTTTCCTTTTTATCAAATATTAATTTTATTTTGGAAATAAAATCAAATCTTTCTTTATAAAATCAAATCTTTCTTTATTTGATCTTAAAAGTAAGGGAGATTTTTTTTTAAATTTTTTTTTTAAATCAAATCAAATCAAATCTTATTTTTTCTGGAAATAAAATAAAATCTTATTTTATTTTTTCAAAAAATAAATAAAACCTTTACTTATCTTATTTTTTAAGAAGTAAGGAGTCGATATTCATAATCCATGACCACATGTCTTGCATCCAAATTAAAGTAGGAAGTTCTGTTGCCACATTACTTGGGTGCAGCTTTTATTTGCCATAAGAAAGGACCCATTGAAGCTATGCATCCAAATTGCAGTAGAGACTTATTGAAGATATGCATGCTATTCTACTAACAGCTATCAAAGTTGCTAGGTACTAATAGCCATCAAAGCTGCTTGCGTGCAATTACTTTTTGTAGTAGGCCTTGATCATTGTTATGTTCTTGCCACGTGTTCAGAAATTGTGCTCCAAAATAAATGAAAACAAACAGACTTCTTTATCTTTGAATTCTTCTTGATTACTTTATCTATTTGTCTTTTCAGTAATTGTAGCCTTTCTTCTATTTTTTGATCCCCATCACCTTGATCATATCTTGGTTTTTTCGCTCGAAATTCATCAGAAAAAGGCTATAATTTTCACGGCGAAGAAGCACTCGTTCTAAGCAATTGATTGGTAGCAACAGGACCTCAAAGGTATGAAGGAACAGCCCTAGATGGTCGAAGCCTATATATGGCCGAACCCTATAGGTTCTTTTTTATATGGGATGAAGGGAACAACCCCTAGGTGGCCGAAGCCTACATGGGCGAACCCTATAGATTTAAGGATGAAGGGAATAGCCCCTAGGTGGCCGAAGCCTACATGGTTGAACCCTATAGATTTAAGGATGAATAGAACAGCCCCTAGGTGGCCGAATACATGGTAGAACCCTATAGATTTAAGGATGAAGGAACAGCCCCTAGTGGCCGAAGCCTACATGGTTGAACCCTATAGATTTAAGGATGAAGAGAACAGCCCCTAGGTGGCCGAAGCCTAATGCCGAACCCTATAGGTTTTTTTTTAAGGACTCTCCAATCTTTCTTTTGTATTTCGAGCCCCATTACCTTGACTACATCTTGGTTTTTTCCCTTGAATAATAAAGAAAGATTTGGCGTTTTTTCAACGAAAAACACAAGCGAAGAAAAACTGCTCTACATGCAGCGAATACACCCCAGATAGCTGAACCCTAGGGGCGAACCCTAAGGGGGAATCAATGTTTAGAAGAAAAAAACTGAAGTACGGGAGGAACAGTTACTATTTGGATCATAACTGTTGATCTATTTGGAGTTTCGGGCCCGTAATTATCAAAACGAAGCTAGCGACGAGCCCTTCCATGTCATATGTCGTTATAAGTCCAAAAAAGGCTCCAAAGGATGCCTTTTTATTGTTCGAAGTTTTTTTAAAAAACATTTCGAGAATTTTTTCTTGCATAATTGTTATTCCTAACTCTTTTTGACATTGTTTCTTCTTCTTTTCAGGTGTTTTGAAGCTTAAATCTCAGACTTTCCTATTTGTCATGGTGATCACTTCAAGTTTAAATGCCTCCTTTCCTTGCTCTTTTGATCCCTTATGCTGAATTCTTTTTTCTTGCAAGCCCTCCCTTTTGAACATTCTGCAGACTTGGGAACAACCAAGGAGCCCCGTTTCTCAATGATTGGGGAAGGACTCCCCTCCTTTGGTCTTTTTGACGTCTTTTGGAAGTAAGTCCAGACTTATGACCATATAACTTTTCCTCCACGAGATTCATCGTTGCATCCAGCTATGCAGGGACATTCATATCCACCAAGACCATGGTGCTCTCTACATGCATATTCATCATTTCTTGGGGGGAATACACCTCTACTCTGGAGGATGTCTATGCCATCTACCAGTAAGCATTTTTCCCCTGTGCGTGAGTCACGCTTTGGTGAGATGATCGCATAAAATTTTTTTAAGTGTTGAAGTCTTGATTCCAGTCTCTAAACACTTCGCGGGGCTAGATGTTTTTTGCAAGCCTCAAAAACGAAAGTCCTAGGAGAGGGAACCTCTAGGGAGCAAACCCTAGGAGGGCGAGCCCTAGAGGAGCTCTCCCAGGATATCTAGGAAAATCTTCGATCTAATCCTTCACCACATGATGTAATCCTTCGAGTCTTGATGCTAAGGATTCTTTTTGTCTGATGTAAGCTCGGATGGCCGGTGTGGGTGGTGCTACGCTTTCTTCACGCCTTCTATAACTTCGTCACATGATAGTTTTAAGAGTACCGATGAGACTCTTGCTTCTTTGAAAAGGAATCCTTCTGAGACTATTACTGATGTTCATCCTCCCAAGAGGATTTCACCAAGTTGGTGATTGCTAGGAAGGATATTGTAGATAGCACTTTGGGTATGTTGAATGACCTTCCATCTCCCGTGCCTCTCCTAACTCTCCTTGGACATGTCTCCCTTCAATGCTAGGTTGGATCTCTTTATTTTCAATCATCATGTTGTTGCACTTCGTTCGGAAGTCACTTCACGTCACCATGAGAATGACTTACTTTATGTAGAGCTTTAGGAGCTTCAAGATTCCATGGATAAATTGAAGACCAAGCTTTTGGGAAATTGAGTTAGTTGCCCAAGACCTTGAAGGCTTGATAGCCGTGAAGGCCTGATAGCCTCAAAGGCCTGATAGCATTGAAGGCCTGATAACCTCGAAGAGATGATATCCTCGAAGGCCTGATAGCATTGAAGGACTAATAGCCTCGAAGACTTGATAGCCTCGAAGGCCTGATAGCATTGAAGGCCTGATAGCCTTGAAGACCAAGCTTTAGCTATTCCCCTCTCTTCTGTTTGACAGGTCATGGCCTTTAGATCATGAACTTTCGTGTTTTTTTCTATTTCCTGTATCAGAAAATTCATGTACATATATTTCATTCATCAAATTGTAGTTTCTTTAACCTTGTTGATTACTTTTAATTTGAATGATTCCTTAAAACTCAATATTTATCATTGAATCTCATGTTATTCAAATAAATACTTCAAGACAACAATAGGTTATATAAATAAACAAACATGAATTTTGTCAAAAACATGTATATATATTTTTCACAAACCAACACTTAAATTCATACTTTTTTTAAGAAATCAAAAAAAACATTCAAGTATAAGTGAAAGTTTGTCAATTCATTGATAGTTAAATTGCTTTTACCAAAAAGCATAACGTTTCATATAATAAATCTTGTTTTTGTCGAAGAAAGCATAACATTCACCACATTTAGAGATAAAGTGTAACTTTTTCGAGGTTGAGGGATTATACTCAGGCGCCTCAATTACTTTTAAAGTTGAAAGTATAACTTTTCGGGTCTGAGGACTTATAGTCAGGTGCCTCATTCACTTTTGATGATAAAGTGTAACACTCAGTTGCCTCGTCACTTGGGCCGTCCAATTTCTTGGCAAGTGCAGTCTACGAGAACTTGAAATCGGGTGCCTCGTCACTTTGGTAGTCCAATTTTTTGGCAGGTGCAGTCTACGAGGACTTAAAATCGGGTGCCTCGTCACTTGGATCGTCCAATTTCTTGGCAAGTGCAGTCTACGAGGACTTGACCACCATTTAGAGTGGACCACCATCTGGGGGATTTTTTTTTAATTAGTCAATTCTTGTGCCTCCTCCCTTGGTTATCCAATTATTTGGTAAGGGATACTCCTAAAGTCTTAAACCAATATCTTGGTGGATTTTTAATTCATCTGTAGTTTAGAGTTCTTTCGATGGTAGAGCCAGTATTTGGTTCTTGACTTTCGAGACTGCACCATGGGTGATAGTGTTGCACGTTTCTTCTCCTTGTTCAATCTCCCCGCCGCCAGCTTCTCATGGTATATCCTCCATAGACTGTAACAGTCCATAGTGGAATGTCCTGCGTATTATTGGTATACACAGAAGTCTGGTCTTCTTTTCATCTCTTTCGTCACAACCAACCGGGCCGGGGCCTTGGAGGTTTCACCACTCCATGCTCGACCCAGTGTTCGTACAGGCTCCTGAATGTCTTCTTGCTGCATGTGATAGCCTCCGAAACTGGCATTCTGGTTTACTTATCCCATACTATTCTCTGCTTCACTCAAATTTCTCATTCTTCTCCCTCTTACCCCCTTGTGGTTTTGACTGAGAATCCACCAAAGCCACAGTTGTTGTCCTCTTGTTCTTCCATGTAACCATCGCATGGATGGTGGGAAATGTCATGATTCTTCCCAAGTCTTGTGCAAACAATGAGAGGGTTGCAAATGAATCACAAGCCTTGGTAATGAGGTGGGGCTTGAAGGCGTCTAAAGCACCATTGTTGCATATGTTAACCAAGTTCTTTTCTTCAATTGGCTCTGCACACTTCTGTGCTTGGGCCCTAAACCTATCCACGTAATCTGACAGCTCCTCGTTTGGCTTCTGCTTGAATCGCATAAGCTCTACGATGGTTACCTGTTTCTGCACATATAAATTTTTTTTAAAATTACAATTTTAAATCATCCCAATCATGGACTGATCCCTTCTCCAAGTTGTAGTACCAATTGAAGGCATTATCCATCAAAGTCTTATTGAATTCCCTCATCAACAAATTGTGATTGTTCATTTCATCATATCCTAACCATGGAGACATCGACTCCACGAACCTGGAAATGTGTTCCCTGGCATTTCCATTCTCCCCATTGTATTTTGGAAATTGCGGGGGATGCTCGATATACCCTGTCGGGTAAGGTTGTCTCCGAATATGTGTCGAGTAGGGTGGAGTAAAGTCTAACTCCAAAGGTCGGGATGTCTGCTTGTGAAGTTGATTGATCACATCGATCATATCATCCTTTGTCACATATTGGCTCGTGGTATGGACTCTCTGTGGTGTTGTGATGTATGGCGGCATTGGTCATGTGTATGGTACAAAAATTGGTTGATGTACACTGGCATCAAGTAAATTCTGTATCAATTGTGCTTGTGGGTTGGTTTGTTAGGCGAGGCTTGGGATGGTTGGTATTCGCACTTGTGAAACTGCGGGGATAGTGGTCAAAATGATGTTTGTTTGAGGCTGGCTGACTTACAGTCTGAGTTGTGGCACGTCACCACTGATTTTGAGGTTCCAAGTGGATGATTAGAAATATTGTTTCACCGTCAATGGAGGTGCAATCTGTTTCCCTTATTGTTGCTTTCGATGTTGTTGTCCTCCACTCCTGCATGTTCTCCCTGTGATTTGTCTGGGAACATCGCCTTGAAAGCGGAATCTCCATCAACTGTTGGCGATGTTTACCATGTCTATGTATCTCCAGCATTCAACTGTTGGCGAAAGTTTCACCTCCTTGTGTGACGCCCCCAAAATTAGGTATACATCACCCATCTTGAGTCGTCAGATACATAGTACAGAATACAAATACAACTGATTAATACATCTGTCGTGTACAATACGACAAAACATAAACTGTGAGTTTGAATACAAATATTATCTTCTAGAGAGTATTCATACTCAAAAGGAGTCCTCATTACATTTATTAACACACCATTACATAGAATAGTGAGGACTACTAACTAATACTATCATTCGGACCATCACTCCGTTCCCCGACTTGTCCCAGCTACGTTCTCATTTCCTGAAGAGAACAGTGAAAGAAAGGGTGAGCTCAACTAGCCCAGTAAGAAATATTATGACTAAGATAATGCAGAATAAATTATCATTAGCCTTCAACAATGTTAAACTGATAAAATATAATAGACATCAAGTTTTAACTGTAGCGGAACAAGCAATCCATTAAAAGAGTCAAGTAAGAAATAAACTCTACTATCTTTTATGATTTAAAAGTTTTTCAACACTGTAATCGCTGAGACTCAGCTTAATAAAATAATCCACATCATCGAATCACCCCTGCACTACGGCCAAGGATATTCGTGTATTCATTAATGGTCATGATCATGCCAACAACTGTCCATCAATGCACTCGGACCAATGAGGACTTTTACCACATCATTTGTAACATTACGGTCATGATTATACCGAATAATCCCTGGTCATAATCATACCAAGTCCATCTATGCAATACAGGCCACAGATGACTTTCAACATTTTATAAAACATGAGGATGATGACAATGATATAAGAATTCAATAAAACAAGTTCAAGAATTAATTTATCAGGAATTAACAACGTCCAAATTGTCAACATGATACTGCATTGTGGAGTAAAATTCAAGAATGCTTAGAAGAATATTTTCTTGAAAAGATACTGGATGAAACGCAATATCAAGGATATTCCACAAATTTCATGGAGTATAGAAGTCAAAACTTAACCAACTGAGTATAATAAAGAATGGAATAACAAAAGAAATCACCATGCATGCGATAGACCGCACAGACAGGTTATTCTAACAGAATAATAAATAATAGAACCAGGTCCGGCGTAAACGCACAGACAGGATATTCCGACAGGATAATAAATAATGGAACCAGGTCCGGTGTTAAACACACAGACAGGATGTTCCAACAGAATAATAATAAAAAATGGAACAGGTCGGTGTAAAACACACAGACAGGATGTTCAACAGAATAATAAACGGAACCAGGTCCGGTGTAAAAACACACAGACAGGATGTTCCAACAGAATAATAGAAGAATGTCACCAAGTATAGGGTAGACCGCGTATACTGGTTATTCCAACAGAATAATAACGAATGGAATAACAGAAGTTCTCTTCATGAATATAAAAGAAATAATATTCCCTACCTTAAAAGAACTGGATATTGGAAAAGTGATGTAGCAGAATACTTTTAGTCTCTCTCTCTCTTATTCTCTCTATACTTTCTCTCTCTATAGCTTGAATGAATTCGTGAAAAATAATAAAGCCCTAGGCCTCTATTTATAGAAAAACTGAGGGTGGCTCTTGGTCTTAACGAAGGGTCAAATGACTCTTGGTCTTAACGAAGGGTCAAATGACTCTTGGTAATATTGAAGGGACAACTACTATTGACGAAAGTAATTACTATTGACCAAGGTAAATACTATTGACGAAGGTAATTACTATTGACCAAGGTAAATACTATTGACCAAGGTAATTACTATTGACCAAGGTAAATACTATTGACGAAGGTAATTACTATTGACGACGGTAATTACTATTGACGACGGTAATTACTATTGACGAAGAGACTCTTAGATGATGACATATGGCCCCCATAAAATAACCAAACTTACCACAACGTCTCAATAATATAACACATATTATACAGATGATACTATGACAATAATTTAATAGATATGATGCAGCAATTACTGTAGCAATAATTGAGTATAGCTGAGTGACTTCTCACGTAAGCATCAATAATCAATACCGTGTGCTACTATGCAACCACGCGTATTACTGTACTTTTACTACCAAGTAGTTCAACAGTTTTAACGATTTTAACGGTAACACCTCAGCTGTTATTTTTATAGAAAGATAATTCTGTCGTTTTCTCAATCAGACAATAATTCCGTTGTGGGGTCCACAATGATTGTGCCGTCGTACGAATATTCCCGACAAAAAGAATATTCCCCGACCAAACGAATATTTTATAACAGCTTGCTTACTTTGCAAAATTTATAAATATTACCCACAACTATAACATTATATCAAATTAACTTCATAATATTCAAAAATGATATTTATAGAAAATTCATCTTTATTTATAAAAGTTGGGGTCTTACAACCTCCCCTTCTTATGAAATTTCGCCCTCGAAATTAGGGTACGTACCTGGTATGTCGAAGAGGTAAGGATACCTTGATTTCATTTCTGATTCTAACTCCCAAGTCATTTCCTCAACATCGTGGTTTCTCCACAAAACTTTAACTTGAGGTATAACCTTGGAGCGTAGAATATACTCCTTCTTATCCAAGATTTGAACAGGAACTTCTTCATACGTCAAATCCTCCGCTATTTCGTCCGGTTCTAACTCAATAATGTGGTTCGGGTCTTCCACATATTTGCGTAACATGGATATGTGGAAAACGTTATGAACACGAGACATACTTGGCGGTAAAGCGAGTCTATAAGCCACAGTTCCTACTCGATCGAGGATTAAAAATGGGCCGATGAATCGAGGATTTAGCTTTCCTCTCTTTCCAAATCGTAACTCCTTTCCATGGAGCAACACGTAAGAACACATGATTTCCTACATCAAATTCCACGTCCTTTCGATGAAGATCAGCATAACTCTTTTGTCGATCTTGTGAGGTTTTTATACGTTGTCAGATCGTTTGAATCTTTTCTGTAGTCATACGTACCAACTCCGGTCCAACAACGTTGCTTCGCCCACCTCATCCCAGCATACTGGAGAACGATATTTTCTTCCATACAATGCTTCGAATGGAGCCATGCCAATACTTGCTTGATAATGTTGTTGTAGGAAAACTCCACCAATGGTAAGAACTTGTCCCAACTTCCTTTGAAGTCAAAGACACAGAGTCTTAATAGATCTTCAAGAGTTTGAATAGTCCTCTCTGATTGTCCGTCCGTCTGAGGATGATATGCTGAACTAAATCGTAACTCCGTGCCCATAGCTTTTTGTAAATTAACCCAAAATCGTGAAGTGAATCTTGGGTCTCGGTCAGAAACTATGGATACTGGCATACCATGCAGTCTTACAATCTCGTTTATGTACATACGAGCAAGACGTTCAAGTGTATAAGTTTCTCGTATCGGTAAGAAATGAGCAGACTTGGTCAATCTATCAACAATGACCCAAATCGCATCAATACCTTGAGAAACCCTGGGAAGACCGGTAACGAAATCCATGGTAATGTGCTCCCACTTCCATTCTGGAATTTCAAGTGGTTGCAACGGACCTTTTGGTACTTGATGCTCCGCTTTGACTCGTTGACAAGTTAGACACCTTGAGATAAACAACGCTATCTCTCTCTTCATATTGCTCCACCAAAATGTATTATGAAGATCATGATACATTTTGGTACTTCCAGGATGGATTGCAAACGGTGTGTTGTGCGCCTCCATCATGATTTCATACTTTAAATCAGGGTTGTTAGGAACAAAAAGTCTGGAGTTGACTCGAAGTATTCCTTCCTCATCGATTCTTGCTTCCGGCATAACACCTTCTTGCACTTTCTTCCTCATACGCATCAGCTCCAGGTCTGTAGCTTGAGCAGCTTTAACTTTATCGATTAAAGTCGGTTCTACTCGTATATTCGCCATCATCACATGGGTCCCTGGAGTCTTCAACTCTATCTCCATCCTTTGTAAGTCACAAAAAATAGGCCTTTGCGTTGTTAATATTGCACTTGTAACCGCATATGATCTTCTACTCAATGCGTCAGCTACCACGTTCGCTTTTCAGGATGGTATTGAATGGTATGATCATAATCTTTCAACAGCTCAAGCCAACGTCGTTGTCGCATGTTGAGTTCCTTTTGAGTGAAGAAATATTTGAGGCTTTTATGATCCGTAAAGATCTCCACTTTCTCCCCATACAAGTAATGCCTCCAAATTTTAAGTGCAAAGACAACAGCTGCCAACTCTAGATCATGAGTAGGATAATTCCTCTCATATTCCTTAAGTTGTCTTGATGCATAGGCTATGACTTTTCCATGTTGCATGAGAACGCATCCCAACCCTTTGCTCGAAGCATCACTGTAGATGACAAATCCCTCCGAGCCAGATGGTATTGTTAGAACAGGTGCTGAAATGAGTCTCCTCTTGAGTTCTTGAAAACTCTGCTCACATTCTTCGCTCCAACCGAACTTTGTATCTTTCCGAGTCAGCTGAGTTAATGGAGTAGCGATTCGAGAAAATCCTTCCACGAATCTCCGATAATAACCAGCTAGACCGAGAAAGCTACGTACTTCGGTTACTGATTTAGGTTGCTCCAGCTTTGAATAGCTTCAATCTTTGCCGGGTCAACAGATATTCCACGACTTGATACTACGTGCCCAAGGAATGCTACCTCTTCCAGCCAGAACTCGCATTTCTTCAACTTGGCATAAAGTTTGTATTCACGAAGCTTTTGGAGTACCAACCTCAAGTGTTGCTCATGATCTTCACGGCTTTTGGAATAAAAAGGATGTCATCGAAAATACGACCACAAAGTGATCCAAATATTCCTTAAATACCCTGTTCATCATATCCATGAAGGCAGCAGGAGCATTAGTCAATCCAAAGACATAACTAAGAATTCATAATGCCATACCGAGTTCTGAAGGCAGTCTTTGGAATATCCTCAGTTCTAACCTTCAGCTGATGATATCCAGAACGAAGATCGATCTTTGAAAAGAATCGTGCTCCTTGCAACTGGTCAAACAGGTCATCAATACGTGGCAATGGGTACCTATTTTTGATGGTGACATGATTCAACTCCCGATAATCAATACAAAGTCGCATACTCCATCTTTCTTCTTCACGGACAGAACAGGAGCACCCCAAGGAGAAGTACTAGGACGAATAAAACCAATGTCTAACAATTCCTGCAGTTGGGTCTTTAACTCCTGAAGTTCAATAGGAGTCATTCGATATGGAGCTTTGGAAATGGGTTTTGTACCGGGTTCAAGGTCGATACAAAATTCAATTTCACGCTCTGGGGGTAGGCCAGGAAGTTCTTCGGGAAATACGTCAGGAAATTTATTAACAACAGAAATATCATTCAAAGCTGACGTATTTTTGTTTAGATCTGTGACATGAGCTAAGAAAGCTTGACATCCGTTTTTCAATAAACGAATAGCTTTATGGCTTGAGATGACAGCGATTGATTTTAATGGTTTGGTTGCTTGAATTCGCATAATAGGTCGATTAGGAATATGAAAAACTAACAACCTTACGAAAACAATCAATTTTTGCATAATGAGTAGTTAACCAATCAATCCCTAGAATCACGTCAAATGCAAGTATTTTTAATAAAATCAGATCGATAGGTAATGTGTGGGTACCAACTTGAACCAAACAAGACTTATAAACAGTGGAGGTAATGAAGATTTCTCCCAACGGAGTTTCCACAGATAAGTCAAAGTCTAATTTCTCCGGAATCAAATTTAATCGATGAGCGCAAGTAGGAGAAATAAAAGAATGGGTTGAACCGGTATCAAATAAAGTATAAACTTCTTTAGAGTTTATGATAAGCTTACCCGTGATGACCTCATTCGGGTTCCTTGCTCTCTGGGAGTTCACAACAAACGCTCTCCCTTGCACAACCGGTTTTGACTTTTCTGGGGCGGCTTTTGGTGCCTCCATTCTAGCTGAATTTGTTTTCGGTAAACGACAAAATCGGGCTAAATGACCTTCTCTTCCACAATTATAACATGCTTTGGACGGCATCGCGCAGTTTGGACTGATGTGTCCCTCCCCTCCGCATTTGAAACATATGATAGGTGGTCGTTCTCCTTCCTTAACGACAGGTGCTGGTGCTGACGTCTTTCCGTCATCGTTGAATCTCCTCTTCTTGAAATGTCCATTCTTATTGTTTTGGCCCTGATTACCACCGAAGTGGTTACCATTTCTGGCATGTTGATTCCCTCCACGCTTGTTGTCACCGCTTCGATGACTGCTCTCACTGGTATTATCATTTTGCCGGCTGCTCTCTTTTGGTTGCGTTGTCTTGTTATCGCGCTCCACCAACTGAGCCCTATTTACAACATCTGAATACAAACACAGTTTATGAGAAACAAGATGTTGACGTATCTCCGGCTTCAAACCTCTTAAAAACATCCGCATCATTTCTTTCTTCATTATCCACCAGGTGGGACGCAAACCGGGATAACTCCGCAAATTTTGCCTCGTACTGCGACACGGTCATATTATTCTGCTCCAATTTGATGAACTCCACCTCCTTCATGTGACGAATACTATCGGGAAAGTATTTGTCGTTAAACAGATCTTGAAACTTCTCCCAAGACATCTTCAGTGCGGCAGGTTGAGTACGCTTTATCGATTCCCACCAGTAATCTGCCCTTCCTCGCAACATAAAGGCGGCAAAGGGAACCTTTTGCTCCTCGGAGCAACCCAAGACATCAAATATCTTGGTGATCTGCTTTATCCATGTTTCAGCTACAAGTGGTTTGGGTTCTCCCTTAAACTCCGGTGGTCCAGCTCCTTAAACTGTTTAGCGGTGACCGCCTGAGAGTTTCCAGTATTTCCACCTACGTTATGGACAGGAGCCGCTTTCACCTGTTGTTGCATGAATTGCATAAAGCCTCTGAATATTTGATCATTCATCATTTGGTCAGTGTTGTTGTTTGCATGAGGATTGACACCTTCCTGATGCACATTATCCTGATTATTGATATGTGGTGAATCAACAGTCGTCTGTGCTCCATTGCTATTCTCAACATTCTCAGATGCCATTTTCAGATACTGTCACAAAATAAAAATTAATTGATATGTCATATATTATCCTTATATTATGACCGACAATTAAATACCATGCAAATAAACTTAGGTATGCCATACTAGCGAAGGAATTCCCCGTCTCTCCCCTCCTAGTTCTATTCTCACATCTTAGCCAGGGATCATATCCCTAAGCTTTGATACCAACTGTGACGCCCCCAAAATTAGGTATACATCACCCATCTTGAGTCGTCAGATACATAGTACAGAATACAAATACAATAATACAACATACATATGATGACTAATACAATACATAAACTGTGAGTTTGAATACAAATATTATCTTCTAGAGAGTATTCATACTCAAAAGGAGTCCTCATTACATTTATTAACACATCATTACATAGAATAGTGAGGACTACTAACTAATACTATCATTCGGACCATCACTCCGTACCCTGACTTGTCCCAGCTACGTTCTCATTTCTTGAAGAGAACAGTGAAAGAAAGGGTGAGCTCAACTAGCCCAGTAAGAAATATTGTGACTAAGATAATGCAGAATAAATTATCATTAGCCTTCAACAATGTTAAACTAATAAAATATAATAGACATCAAGTTTAACTGTAGCGGAACAAGCAATCCATTAAAAGAGTCAAGTAGAAAATAAACTCTACTATCTTTTATGATTTAAAAAGTTTTTCAACACTGTAATCGCTGAGACTCAGCTTAATAAAATAATCCACATCATCGAATCACCCCTGCACTACGGCCAAGGATATTCGTGTATTCATTAATGGTCATGATCATGCCAACAACTGTCCATCAATGCACTACAGGCCAATGAGGACTTTTACCACATCATTTGTAACATTACGGTCATGATTATACCGAATAATCCCTGGTCATAATCATACCAAGTCCATCTATGCAATACAGGCCACAGATGACTTTTAACATTTTATAAACATGAGGATGATGACAATGATATAAGAATTCAATAAAACAAGTTCAAGAATTAATTTATCCAGGAATTAAAACGTCCAAATTGTCAACATGATACTGCATTGTGGAGTAAAATTCAAGAATGCTTAGAAGAATATTTTCTTGAAAAGATACTGGATGAAACGCAACTATCAAGGATATTCCACAAATTTCATGGAGTATAGAAGTCAAAACTTAACCAACTGAGTATAATAAAGAATGGAATAACAAAAGAAATCACCATGCATGCGATAGACCGCACAGACAGGTTATTCCAACAGAATAATAAATAATGGAACCAGGTCCGGCGTAAACGCACAGACAGGATATTCCGACAGGATAATAAATAATGGAACCAGGTCCGGTGTAAAACACACAGACAGGATGTTCCAACAGAATAATATAAAAATGGAACCAGGTCCGGTGTAAAACACACAGACAGGATGTTCCAACAGAATAATAAACGGAACCAGGTCCGGTGTAAACACACAGACAGGATGTTCCAACAGAATAATAGAAGAATGTCACCAAGTATAGGGTAGACCGCGTATACTGGTTATTCCAACAGAATAATAACGAATGGAATAACAGAAGTTCTCTTCATGAATATAAAAGAAATAATATTCCCTACCTTAAAAGAACTGGATATTGGAAAAGTGAAGTAGCAGAATACTTTTAGTCTCTCTCTCTCTTATTCTCTCTATACTTTCTCTCTCTATAGCTTGAATGAATTCGTGAAAAATAATGAAGCCCTAGGCCTCTATTTATAGAAAAACTGAGGGTGGCTCTTGGTCTTAACGAAGAGTCAAATGACTCTTGGTCTTAACGAAGGGTCAAATGACTCTTGGTAATATTGAAGGGACAACTACTATTGACGAAAGTAATTACTATTGACCAAGGTAAATACTATTGACGAAGGTAATTACTATTGACCAAGGTAAATACTATTGACCAAGGTAAATACTATTGACCAAGGTAATTACTATTGACCAAGGTAAATACTATTGACAAAGGTAATTACTATTGACGACGGTAATTACTATTGACGACGGTAATTACTATTGACGAAGAGACTCTTAGATGATGACATATGGCCCCCCATAAAATAACCAAACTTACCTACCACAATCTCTCAATAATATAACATATTATACAGATGATACTATGACAATAATTTAAGAGATATGATACAGCAATTACTGTAGCAATAATTGAGTATAGCTGAGTGACTTCTCACGTAAGCATCAATAATTAATACCGTGTGCTACTATGCAACCACGCGTATTACTGTACTTTTACTACCAAGTAGTTCAACAGTTTTAACGATTTTAACGGTAACACCTCAGCTGTTATTTTTATAGAAAGATAATTATGTCGTTTTCTCAATCCGACAATAATTCGTTGTGGGGTCCACCAATGATTGTGCCGTCGTACGAATATTTCCCGACAAAAAGAATATTCTCCGACCAAACGAATATTTTATAACAGCTTGCTTACTTTGCAAAATTTTAAATATTACCCACAACTATAACATTATATCAAATTAACTTCATAATATTCAAAAATGATATTTATAGAAAATTCATCTTTATTTATAAAAGTTGGGGTCTTACACCTTGAGCATCTCCAATTGCACAACATTTGCCTGCTCTCCACTTTCTTCCTCGCTTTGCTTTCACGTGCATGTCTGCCTGACATTCACTAGTTGTTGATCTGTCATGTATGGTGATGTTGAACTTCCTTCCGAGGCATATTCAAGGATGGGTTGATCGAGATTTATATTCATGCCTTGGAAAGCTTGACTTGTTTACCTTAGAACTGGATCCGGTGAGGTAATGCTATTTGTTGGTGAAGCTCTTACTGTTGTTCCCCCACTTCGAGTTGTGAGCATACCCTTCACGAATTCTACACCTCCCCAGCAGATTCGCCAAAGAAATATGGGCAAAGAGATCGCGCCTTGCTAGTTAGGATTTCGTATTGGCTGAGAGGAGAAAAATCCACGAAAAGCACGGAATTGGTTGATTGATTAAAGAGGGAGAAGAACAGGTGGTGATTACTCCAACGACAACCTCTAGAATCGGGAACCATGTTAGGGTTATTGGGATTCCAAGAGCCTTCTTCTAGAGTCCTTCCACTCCTAGAATCCAGAAACCTTGTTAGGGTTATTGGGATTCCAAAAGTCTTCTTGAGTGTTGAGAGAGAATGCCCAGGTCCTTCGATCTTCCAAGAGTCCAAGTCTTGTGTCTGAAGAGAGGTCCCCTTCCCAATGGAATGGAAGGGGTATTTATAGGGTTTTCTGAAAAGTGGTCATGTGCCAGGCACATGTTTTCAGGGAAATTCCAGAAACACCCTTTAATCATAAGAGTAATGCTCAGATCGTCCTGTCCTTCTAGCCACAAATCTAATCCCTCAATCAATTCACAAAACGAGCCGCCTCCACGAGCCTTCTGCCTCGGGACACGTGGAGGCTTCTCCCGGGTCTAGCACATTTATTTTCGACTTTTCCGTCTTCATTCCATTAGGTTATGCAAACCCTAATTTACACATTTAATGAGGTCGTAGAACCCCAATTGTGCATTTAATTCAATTAGGTCATGTGAACCCTAATTTTGCACTTGGACCCACAATATCATATAATGATCATTTAATCATTAAAATCACATTTCCAAGTTTTATAACTCAATATAACTTAATTTTCTCATTTATTCTTAACTCATTCATAGGCATTAAAAATACCAAACTAACTTATTATTTTTTATATTCTGGGGAATATCAGTATATGATATTTTAGTTATCAAATAAATTTCTTGCAATTTTCGAAATCCGTTTGCTATTTTTAAATAGGCTAAAACAGTCCAAAATAGCAACATTTATCATAAATTATCCCTTTGTCCAAAAATTTAAAATTTACACTATAGATTCCTGTTATTATACACAAGCTCATGTAAATGTTTCACATTTTTCTAAGTTATACAACTCGAATTATAACAGTTTACTTTTAAAATAATACTTTCTTGTAAAAGCCATATCTCCCATTCTATACATCCAAAAATTCCCATATTTTGACAAGACCTAGTTAACTTAACATTTTATCATAACACAAAAGATCAGGATTTTTAGAGCAACACAAGTGGCCAAAACAGTTGACGCCCAAACAGGCCAGAAACTTTTTAATTTTTTTCAGATTTTTGGTCGGTAAGGACTGTTTTGCCAAAACTGACGCCACGACTTGCTCGTTTAATATTTTTGTGTTCTATCACTTGGTTTAACAGATTACTCATAGATCTAACACATCGCTTTGATGGATCACACAAATAATTTGTAGGTTTTAAATGGTAAAGCCTCAAAGTGGACTGATTTTTGGGGTTTTTATAAACAAAAATAGTTTTTTATATTCTTCCTTTTTAAAACTCATCAACACATAAAATAGTAAGATCCAAGCATGAAAATTCATAAAACATGTAGATCTAATACTTTAGAGTTTAAGAACATAAGTTGATCACTAGATCTAAAACAACCATAAGAGTAAACATAGATCTAAAATAGGTTTTAGGTTAGGGAAACTTTTAAACCTTTAAGGCTTTTCTTCTTCTTCTTGCTAGGTGGGTGAAGCTTGATGGCATAACAAGATCTCTCTTCTCCTTCTCTCCCTCAAGCCCATGGCTGCCCTTTGTTTCCTTCCTCTCTCTATTATTTTCTCTCTCTTTTAGGAACTTAGAAAGTGGAAATGAAGATTAACTTTTGCTAGCAAATGAGAGGAGTTATATTTATAGGCCTTAAAATGTATAGATATATCTTGTATATATAAACACAAATCTCCTAACATATCTTCCAAAAATTTCTTGAAATCTTCTCTCTCTTTCTTATCTTTCCAAATCTTTTCTTTCTCTCTCCAATATCTTTACAAATCTTTCCAGTATCTTACTAAATCTTCCAAATCCTAGCAAATCTATCAAAATAAATAAACATGTGCTATTTCTCTTCATGTGCGGAATACTTCCCCCTCCTTTAGCTGATTTTTAATATTTTTGTTTATTTGATAAATTTGCTAATTTAAGTGATCTAGAAATTTCCTCCCAAATTGGACTAAGTTTTGGGTCATGTCTCTTAATTGTTTGGGCTTTCTAATAAATTGCTAGGCCCATGTAAAATAAAAAATTTGTAACACATTAAATTTATATTACCCTAATTATTTAATTATGGTTTCTAGTACACTCATTTTGGACTTTAAATGATTACTCTAATGGATTTAATTTTATAACCCAATTAGACTTTCTAATAATTAGGTTTAATAAAGTAAATAGATTCAGATATTAAATTAAATCTCTTTGTGTTAGTTTACTAGTACATGGATTAAATATTATGATTTTTCAATAATTATAACCCTTAGGTAATCCTCATACCTAATATAATATATATATATATATATATATATATATATATATATATATATATATATATATATATATACACACACACACACATCATTCATAAGTCACAAAGTATTTAATACATGGATAAATAATTAATGCATGTGACCTAATATTCTTGTATGAATAATTTAATTAATCATTCATTTTGTTTGGTGCGCTAAAATATATATAGCACCTATATATATATATATATATATATATATATATATATATATATATATATACACACACACACACACACACACACACACACACACTTTCAATTTAATCTTATAATATCTCTTCATTTGAAATTTATTTTCTTAATAAATTTTTCCACATATATCGTAAAAAAAATTCTTTACATTCTTTCGAATATTAAACCATATAAGTTTTTCTTAAAATTTTTAAATAAATCCTCTATTTTCAAATCTAGGTTTTATTCTTTAACCTTTATTTTAATCATTCAAGATCTTATAAATTTTAGGACTGTCACAGCTGTCTAGATTTTATTTAGGTTAACCGTAGAATTATGATTTTTATTTTATTTTATCTTATTTATTATTTATATTTTGTGTATGTGACTTTCGTGGTTAGTTGTCTATTTGTTTTGTGAATTGTGGAAATATAAAATCTTATTATAATTGGAATAATAATTTTGCTTGGAATCAAGAACCCCAAGAAAATTTTAATGCACACCAGGTAAATCCATTTTTTTCAACCTATGAAAATCTTTATATAAGTTCATATCCATGTTCATATTCATATCCATATTCGGATCTAGAACCTCAATATCCACAAGAATTTTCAAATGAAGAAGAGGAAAGATTCAATATCATAGAGAAAACTATGGAAGCTTTCATGCAAAACACAAATCAAGCTATATCTCGTCTAGAAATTCAAATGAGTCGGTTAGCCACCATAGTAAATGAACAAGATATGGTTGAATTTTCTAGTAACTCTAAGTTTAATTTTGAAAATATTAATGATTGTAGAAATGATGAGGAAAATAAAAATTTGTATTCAATTCTACACAGTTTAAGTCAAGCAAATTTGAGAAGTCTAAAAATTATGAGTCTATGCTTAAAATTGATCATGTCACATTTAATGAGTTGGTTGAAAAACTCTATAAACCTGAAGCTCCATACCCTGAAAGACTTATTCTTAAAAAACTACCTAGTGATTTTTTGGATCAACCCATTAAAGTAAACATGATCCAAGAGTTGTTAATGACCCAAGAAATAATTGAAAATAGACTATTGATTGAAAAAGATCCAATTGATTTTTTCTTAAATCATCTTGACCAAAATTGGAATGAATTTGAATATTTAGATAAGGTCAATGAGCTGTTGAGATCCACTACAAATAAGTCAACTAAATTAGATCATGTATTTTAACCAATTTTTCCATCCTTTGAACATGATAGTGAAAGTTTCCTTGAGGTAGACTTTAAGCATAATTATGATGAAAATTCTGACTATTTTCAATTTCCTAGACCTCGTGAAAATAATAAAAAGTTGCCACTCACTTACCCATTTGTAGCATTCATTTTTAGTCACATACTTTTTAGGATATATGAAATTCGTAAGTATGTACATTTGTTTTCTTTCTCACCACATTTTCTTGCAGAACAAAAGCCTCCGTATACAAGGTACAATTCTTTCATTTCTTTGTTCTCTATTTTTCATTTGAATGCATTGAGGACAATGCATGATTTAGGTATAGGGAGTTTGTTTGTATTATTGTATTATATTTTTTTTTCTTTTTTAGGAAAATATAATAAAAAACACGAAAAAAATGAAAAAAATGGATTTTTTTTTTTAACTTTTTATGAGTTGGATTAACTCTAATAAGTGTTTGTGGAGTAAAAATTCATGAATAAAGTTAAAAGATTTAGAACTCTTGAACCTTTGATTAGATACGAAATTTTAGTTTGAAATATCATCTGCAATAAAATTGATTTCATAAGCATTTTTGCACTTTACATTTACACTAATTCTTAGTTGTGGGGTATAAACTATGATTGATGTAATTTCAAAACAAAATTGAAATAAAAAAAAAGTTGAAAAAGAAAAAGAAAAAGAAATAAATAATTGTTTCAATGTCAATTGAACGAAATAATTGTGTATCCAAGCCTCAGGAAGCATCGATATTCGCGCTAAAAAGTGTGATGGATAAAAGTAGCTTGACTAGTCTAATTTTGTGGCATTTATTACTCGAGTTAGTAACCCCTTAGGGCTGTCTTTACACCTAGTGCCCTAAAGTCAACTAGTTTGGGAGTCATTGGTCCAACGCTAGCTACATGAGTAAATTTGAAAAGCCTAAGAAAACGAGATATTGCACAAGTCAAAGAAAAAATATAAAAAAACGAAAGAATAAGAAAAAGAAAAATAAGTTTACTTGATTTTCATAGGAAAAATGCTTAATAAAAGTTACATCATATACACATGCATGCATTACATGGAATTAATTTTTAGAAGGATGGTGTCTAAAATGAAGATTTAGCATTTTTGATAAGTTGAAATGTGATTTTGAATTTAATCTTGTTTATGTACAATGCCTATGGATATTTAGAAGTTTTCTTTCAATTTTATAACTAGTTGAACCCAAAAATATTTTTAAATTTTGTGGGAATATATATTCACTGCAAACCCTCACAAGGCACAACTCGTCCATTTGGGGTAATCTTGGAGATTAAAGGCTTGTTGCACAAGCTAAGTGTAATCGTGTTAATTTCCTACGAAAATGGGGTAATATAGTTTTTGTTTTTATTTTCTTATTTTACTCGAGAATGGGGTAAAATTTGTTGGTCTGGTAAATGATCTATTTTGTCGAGTTCCTTAGAAAGTTGTCTTGCGCCCCTAGGTATTCTTTACCTTCGTAGAAGATTGAATTAAAGATTAAGAAAAGAAGTTTCAAACTTTTTGTGAGTACTACATTTTCCTAGATAAAAGAACTATCTAAGGACTATAAGTGTTAGACCTAGACCTATAGATTTTTTGCTTACTAACCATATATTATCATGTACTCCCTCCGTCCCTAATTATTTGACGTTTTAGAGTTTTTTATTTGTCCTTAATTATTTGACGTTTGTTCAAATCTAGGGGAATTAATGATAATTTTTCCAAAATTAACCCTCATTACTCTACCCATTTTTTTGATACTTTAAACTATTTAAACTCTTTCTCTCTCCTTATCTCAACAAAACTCTCCTTATCCTAACAAAAAATTTAAGGGTATTATAGACAATTGAGTACTATATTTAATGTTTTCTAATCATTATCTTAATTTTTTTTGTCCACCTCTAAAACGTCAAATAATTAGGGACGATGATATCATAAGCTTAATAAAATAAATAATATAATGATTATATAAACATATCTTTGAGTACATATGCATATCTTTGAGTATATAAACATATCTTTGAGTATTTTATATAAACGTCTTGGATGATATTATATTCTTTGAACAAACAGAGTGCAACTTCTCATGCACTGTAGATTCAACAGTAGAACAATAAAGTTTCCCCCCATTACTCCTTGAGAAGTGTAATTAAGCTGGTTTGTTCTATCTCTTCATGAAATCGGAAACATCATCGATTGAAAAGCCCTAGGCATTTCAGATGGTGCTTCTGTTTTTGCAAAACCAACTGTCATAGAGTGAAAGGTTGCCAAATGAAGACATTTTTTTACTCATAGCTTTATCTGACTTAAGGTCTGCATGTAACAAATGTTCAATAGAGATTGTACGTACCTAAGGTATCATTGATCAGATAATCAACAAAGAACTTCTGAATTTCCTACAAAATCAATAAATTAAAAGAAAATATGATAGACAAAGGGAAAACAGTGAAAATACTAGCTTAGTAAATTACCCCTGAGACCTTACTCATGGTAACTCAGCTTAGCGATGGAATCGGTCGCTATAGGGCGGTCGATGAGATATCGGTCGCTAATAGTGGTCACTGGTATCCACACAGCAACCAGATTATGTACGACTACTTTTAGCGACAGCAAGCGGTCACAAATACGAATCTATGATCGAGTGCGATAGCAGATAGTATGGTGATAGATAAGTCTTTTTCTTGTAGTGGATATTCAAAAAATCAATATAATAAATTGAGGTGATCAAGCATATATGTTTGTTTTGTGGAATTAACTAAAATTATGGTTATGATTGGCTAGCTATCTACCTAGCTGTCTTTCATTAAACATTTTTTTATTTTAAATTATTTCTATTCTATTTTACCTCTTTCCCTTATTAGCTAGGTCTCTCTTATTTTATTTTAGGATAATGCTAGGGTTCTCAATTTTTATTTTTTTGATCTCAAATGACATGACATGTGACGCCCCCAAAATTAGGTATACATCACCCATCTTGGGTCGTCAGATACATAGTACAGAATACAAATACAACTTACTAATACAACTGTCGTGTACAATACGACAAAACATAAACTGTGAGTTTGAATACAAATATTATCTTCTAGAGAGTATTCATACTCAAAAGGAGTCCTCATTACATTTATTAACACACCATTACATAGAATAGTGAGGACTACTAACTAATACTATCATTCGGACCATCACTCCGTTCCCCGACTTGCCCCAGCTACGTTCTCATTTCCTGAAGAGAACAGTGAAAGAAAGGGTGAGCTCAACTAGCCCAGTAAGAAATATTATGACTAAGATAATGCAGAATAAATTATCATTAGCCTTCAACAATGTTAAACTGATAAAATATAATAGACATCAAGTTTAACTGCAGCGGAACAAGCAATCCATTAAAAGAGTCAAGTAGAAAATAAACTCTACTATCTTTTATGATTTAAAAGATTTTTCAACACTGTGATCGCTGAGACTCAGCTTAATAAAATAATCCACATCATCGAATCACCCCTGCACTACGGCCAAGGATATTCGTATATTCATTAATGGTCATGATCATGCCAACAACTGTCCATCAATGCACTACGGGCCAATGAGGACTTTTACCACATCATTTGTAACATTACGGTCATGATTATACCGAATAATCCCTGGTCATAATCATACCAAGTCCATCTATGCACTACAGGCCACAGATGACTTTCAACATTTTATAAACATGAGGATGATGACAATGATATAAGAATTCAATAAAACAAGTTCAAGAATTAATTTATCCAAGAATTAACAACGTCCAAATTGTCAACATGATACTGCTTTGTGGAGTAAAATTCAAGAATGCTTAGAAGAATATTTTCATGAAAAGATACTGGATGAAACGCAATTATCAAGGATATTCCACAAATTTCATGGAGTATAGAAGTCAAAACTTAACCAACTGAGTACAATAAAGAATGGAATAACAAAAGAAATCACCATGCATGCGATAGACCGCACAGACAGGTTATTCCAACAGAATAATAAATAATGGAACCAGGTCCGGCGTAAACGCACAGACAGGATATTCCGACAGAATAATAAATAATGGAACCAGGTCCGGTGTAAACACACAGACAGGATGTTCCAACAGAATAATAATAAAACGGAACCAGGTCCGGTGTAAAACACACAGACAGGATGTTCCAACAGAATAATAATAAAAACGGAACCAGGTCCGGTGTAAAACACACAGACAGGATGTTCCAACAGAATAATAGAAGAATGTCACCAAGTATAGGGTAGACCGCGTATACAGGTTATTCCAACAGAATAATAAAAAATGGAATAACAACAGTTCTCTTCATGAATAAGAAAGAATAACACCCCTTACCGTTTTAAAGAAGAGCTGAAATAAGGAAGTAGTTAAGTAGCAGAATACTCTTCTTCTCTCTCTCTATAGTTTCTCTCTATAGTTTCTCTCTCTAGAGTTCAGTGAATTCGTAAGAAATAATGAAGGAATGAGCTGCTATTTATAGAAAAATAGAATGCATAGTAACTAATCCATGAACGGTCCAGATTGATTACTTTAATCTGACGGTCCATATTTAAAGAAAAATCTTTTAAATAAAATATAATATATTCTATTTATAGAATAACTTTAATAAAGTATTTTGTTTTATATAAAAAGATGTTTCTGTTTTATTACGTTAATAATACGAATAAAACAAAACGTCATTATCGCTAAATAATTCATATTATTAACTGACAATAATTGAATCAAACTGAGTGACTTCTCACATAAGCATTAATAATCAATACCGTGTGCTACTATGCAACCACACGTATTACTGTACTTTTACTACCGAGTAGTTCAACAGTAAAAATGGTAAAACTTCCGCCGTTATTTTTAATAAAATATTTTTGTCGTTTTCTCAATCCGACAATAATTCCGTTGTGGGGTCCACCAATGATTGTGTCGTTGTACGAATATTCCCCGACCAATCGAATATTATATAACAACTTGCGTACTTTGCAAAATTTATAAATATTACCCACAACTATAACATTATATCAAATTAACTCCATAATATTCAAAAATGATATTTATAGAAAATTCATCTTTATTTATAAAAGTTGGGGTCTTACAACCTCCCCTTCTTATGAAATTTCGCCCTCGAAATTAGGGTACGTACCTGGTATGTCGAAGAGGTAAGGATACCTTGATTTCATTTCAGATTCTAACTCCCAAGTCATTTCCTCAACATCGTGGTTTCTCCACAAAACTTTGACTTGAGGTATAACCTTGGAGCGTAGAATATGTTCCTTCTTATCCAAGATTTGAACAGGAACTTCTTCATACGTCAAATCCTCCGCTATTTCGTCCGGTTCTAACTCAATAATGTGGTTCGGGTCTTCCACATATTTGCGTAACATGGATATGTGAAAAACGTTATGAACACGAGACATACTTGGCGGTAAAGCGAGTCTATAAGCCACAGTTCCTACTCGATCGAGGATTAAAAATGGACCGATGAATCGAGGATTGAGCTTTCCTCTCTTTCCAAATCTCGTAACTCCTTTCCATGGAGCAACACGTAAGAACACATGATCTCCTACATCAAATTCCACGTCCTTTCGATGAAGATCAGCATAACTCTTTTGTCGATCTTGTGAGGTTTTTATACGTTGTCGGATCGTTTGAATCTTTTCTGTAGTCATACGTACCAACTCCGGTCCCAACAACGTTGCTTCACCCACCTCATCCCAGCATACTGGAGAACGACATTTTCTTCCATACAATGCTTCGAATGGAGCCATGCCAATACTTGCTTGATAACTGTTGTTGTAGGAAAACTCCACCAATGGTAAGAACTTGTCCCAACTTCCCTTGAAGTCAAAGACACAGAGTCTTAATAGATCTTCAAGAGTTTGAATAGTCCTCTCTGATTGTCCGTCCGTCTGAGGATGATATGCTGAACTAAATCGTAACTCCGTGCCCATAGCTTTTTGTAAACTAACCCAAAATCGTGAAGTGAATCTTGGGTCTCGGTCAGAAACTATGGATACTGGCATACCATGCAGTCTTACAATCTCGTTTATGTACATACGAGCAAGACGTTCAAGTGTATAAGTTTCTCGTATCGGTAAGAAATGAGCAGACTTGGTCAATCTATCAACAATGACCCAAATCGCATCAATACCTTGAGAAACCCTAGGAAGACCGGTAACGAAATCCATGGTAATGTGCTCCCACTTCCATTCTGGAATTTCAAGTGGTTGCAATGGACCTTTTGGTACTTGATGCTCCGCTTTGACTCGTTGACAAGTTAGACACCTTGAGATAAACAACGCTATCTCTCTCTTCATATTGCTCCACCAAAATGTATGACGAAGATCATGATACATTTTGGTACTTCCAGGATGGATTGCAAACGGTGTGTTGTGCGCCTCCATCATGATTTCATACTTTAAATCAGGGTTGTTAGGAACACAAAGTCTGGAGTTGACTCGAAGTATTCCTTCTTCATCGATTCTTGCTTCCGGCATAGCACCTTCTTGCACTTTCTTCCTCATACGCATCAGCTCCAGGTCTGTAGCTTGAGCAGCTTTAACTTTATCGATTAAAGTCGGTTCTACTCGTATATTCGCCATCATCACATGGGTCCCTGGAGTCTTTAACTCTATCTCCATCCTTTGCAAATCACACAAAATGGGCCTTTGTGTTGACAATATCGCACTTGTACTTGCATATGATCTTCTACTCAATGCGTCAGCTACCACGTTCGCTTTTCCAGGATGGTATTGAATGGTATGATCATAATCTTTCAACAGTTCAAGCCAACGTCGTTGTCGCATGTTGAGTTCCTTTTGAGTGAAGAAATATTTGAGGCTTTTATGATCCGTAAAGATCTCCACCTTCTCCCCATACAAGTAATGCCTCCAAATTTTAAGTGCAAAGACAACAGCTGCCAACTCTAGATCATGAGTAGGATAATTCCTCTCATATTCCTTGAGTTGTCTTGATGCATAGGCTATGACTTTTCCATGTTGCATGAGAACGCATCCCAACCCTTTGCTCGAAGCATCACTGTAGATGACAAATCCCTCCGAGCCAGATGGTATTGTTAGAACAGGTGCTGAAATGAGTCTCCTCTTGAGTTCTTGAAAACTCTGCTCACATTCTTCGCTCCAACCGAACTTTGTATCTTTTCGAGTCAGCTGAGTTAATGGAGTAGCGATTCGAGAAAATCCTTCCACGAATCTCCGATAATAACCAGCTAAACCAAGAAAGCTACGTACTTCGGTCACTGATTTAGGTTGCTCCCAGCTTTGAATAGCTTCAATCTTTGCCGGGTCAACCGATATTCCACGACTTGATACTACGTGCCCAAGGAATGCTACCTCCTCCAGCCAGAACTCGCATTTCTTCAACTTGGCATAAAGTTTGTATTCACGAAGCTTTTGGAGTACCAGCCTCAAGTGTTGCTCATGATCTTCACGGCTTTTGGAATAAACAAGGATGTCATCGATAAAGACGACCACAAAGTGATCCAAATATTCCTTGAATACCCGGTTCATCATATCCATGAAGGCAGCAGGAGCATTAGTCAATCCAAAAGACATAACTAAGAATTCATAATGCCCATACCGAGTTCTGAAGGCAGTCTTTGGAATATCCTCAGTTCTAACCTTCAGCTGATGATATCCAGAACGAAGATCGATCTTTGAAAAGAATTGTGCTCCTTGCAACTGGTCAAACAGGTCATCAATACGTGGCAATGGGTACCTATTTTTGATGGTGACATGATTCAACTCCCGATAATCAATACAAAGTCGCATACTCCCATCTTTCTTCTTCACGAACAGAACAGGAGCACCCCAAGGAGAAGTACTAGGACGAATAAAACCAATGTCTAACAATTCCTGCAGTTGAGTCTTTAACTCCTGAAGTTCAATAGGAGCCATTCGATATGGGGCTTTGGAAATGGGTTTTGTACCGGGTTCAAGGTCGATACAAAATTCAATTTCACGCTCTGGGGGTAGGCCAGGAAGTTCTTCGGGAAATACGTCAGGAAATTTATTAACAACAGAAATATCATTCAAAGCTGACGTATTTTTGTTTAGATCTGTGACATGAGCTAAGAAAGCTTGACATCCGTTTTTCAATAAACGAATAGCTTTATGGCTTGAGATGACAGCGATTGATTTTAATGGTTTGGTTGCTTGAATTCGCATAATAGGTCGATTAGGAATATGAAAGCTAACAACCTTACGAAAACAATCAATTTTTGCATGATGAGTAGTTAACCAATCAATCCCTAGAATCACGTCAAATGCAAGTATTTTTAATGAAATCAGATCGACAGGTAATGTGTGGGTACCAACTTGAACCAAACAAGACTTATAAACCGTGGATGTAATGAAGGTTTCTCCCAATGGAGTTTCAACTGCTAAGTCAAAGTCTAATTTCTCCGGAATCAAATTTAATCGATGAGCGCAAGTAGGAGAAATAAAAGAATGGGTAGAACCGGTATCAAATAAAGTATAGACTTCGTTAGAGTTTATGATAAGCTTACCCGTGATGACCTCATTCGGGTTCCTTGCTCTCTGGGAGTTCACAACAAACGCTCTCCCTTGCACAACCGGTTTTGACTTTTCTGGGACGGCCTTTGGTGCCTCCATCCTAGCTGAATTTGTCTTCGGTAAACGACAAAATCGGGCTAAATGACCTTCTCTTCCACAATTATAACATGCTTTGGACGGCATCGCGCAGTTTGGACTGATGTGCCCCTCCCCTCCGCATTTGAAACATATGATAGGTGGTCGTTCTCCTTCCTTAACGACAGGTGCTGGTGCTGACGTCTTTCCATCATTGTTGAATCTCCTCTTCTTGAAATGCCCATTTTTATTGTTTTGGCCCTGATTACCACCGAAGTGGTTACCATTTCTGGCCTGTTGATTCCCTCCACGCTTGTTGTCACCGCTTCGATGACTGCTTTCACTGGTATTATCATTTTGTCGGCTGCTCTCTTTTGGTTGCGTTGTCTCGTTATCGCGCTCCACCAACTGAGCCCTATTTACAACATCTGAATACAAACACAGTTTATGAGAAACAAGATGTTGACGTATCTCCGGCTTCAAACCTCTTAAAAACATCCGCGTCATTCTTTCTTCATTATCCACCAGGTGGGACGCAAACCGGGATAACTCCGCAAATTTTGCCTCGTACTGCGACACGGTCATATTATTCTGCTCCAATTTGATGAACTCCACCTCCTTCATGTGACGAATACTCTCGGGAAAGTATTTGTCGTTAAACAGCTCTTGGAACTTCTCCCAGGACATCTTTAGTGCGGCAGGTTGAGTACGCTTTATCGATTCCCACCAGTAATCTGCCTCTCCTCGCAACATAAAGGCGGCAAAGGGAACCTTTTGCTCCTCGGAGCAACCCAAGACATCAAATATCTTGGTGATCTGCTTTATCCATGTTTCAGCTACAAGTGGTTTGGGTTCTCCCTTAAACTCCGGTGGTCCCAGCTCCTTAAACTGTTTAGCGGTGACCGCCAGAGAGTTTCCAGTATTTCCACCTACGTTGTGGACAGGAGCCGCTTTCACCTGTTGTTGCATGAATTGCATAAAGCCTCTGAACATTTGATCATTCATCATTTGGTCAGTGTTGTTGTTTGCATGAGGATTGTCACCTTCCTGATGCACATTATCCTGATTATTGATATGTGGTGAATCAACAGTCGCCTGTGCTCCATTGCTATTCTCAACATTCTCAGATGCCATTTTCAGATACTGCCACAAAATAAAAATTAATTGATATGTCATATTTTATCCTTATATTATGACCGACCAATTAAATACCATGCAAATAAACTTAGGTAGGTCATACTAGCGAAGGAATTCCCCGTCTCTCCCCTCCTAGTTCTATTCTCACATCTTAGCCAGGGATCATATCCCTAAGCTCTGATACCAACTGTGACGCCCCCAAAATTAGGTATACATCACCCATCTTGGGTCGTCAGATACATAGTACAGAATACAAATACAACTTACTAATACAACTGTCGTGTACAATACGACAAAACATAAACTGTGAGTTTGAATACAAATATTATCTTCTAGAGAGTATTCATACTCAAAAGGAGTCCTCATTACATTTATTAACACACCATTACATAGAATAGTGAGGACTACTAACTAATACTATCATTCGGACCATCACTCCGTTCCCCGACTTGCCCCAGCTACGTTCTCATTTCCTGAAGAGAACAGTGAAAGAAAGGGTGAGCTCAACTAGCCCAGTAAGAAATATTATGACTAAGATAATGCAGAATAAATTATCATTAGCCTTCAACAATGTTAAACTGATAAAATATAATAGACATCAAGTTTAACTGCAGCGGAACAAGCAATCCATTAAAAGAGTCAAGTAGAAAATAAACTCTACTATCTTTTATGATTTAAAAGATTTTCCAACACTGTGATCGCTGAGACTCAGCTTAATAAAATAATCCACATCATCGAATCACCCCTGCACTACGGCCAAGGATATTCGTATATTCATTAATGGTCATGATCATGCCAACAACTGTCCATCAATGCACTACGGGCCAATGAGGACTTTTACCACATCATTTGTAACATTACGGTCATGATTATACCGAATAATCCCTGGTCATAATCATACCAAGTCCATCTATGCACTACAGGCCACAGATGACTTTCAACATTTTATAAACATGAGGATGATGACAATGATATAAGAATTCAATAAAACAAGTTCAAGAATTAATTTATCCAAGAATTAACAACGTCCAAATTGTCAACATGATACTGCATTGTGGAGTAAAATTCAAGAATGCTTAGAAGAATATTTTCATGAAAAGATACTGGATGAAACGCAATTATCAAGGATATTCCACAAATTTCATGGAGTATAGAAGTCAAAACTTAACCAACTGAGTACAATAAAGAATGGAATAACAAAAGAAATCACCATGCATGCGATAGACCGCACAGACAGGTTATTCCAACAGAATAATAAATAATGGAACCAGGTCCGGCGTAAACGCACAGACAGGATATTCCGACAGAATAATAAATAATGGAACCAGGTCCGGTGTAAACGCACAGACAGGATGTTCCAACAGAATAATAATAAAAACGGAACCAGGTCCGGTGTAAAACACACAGACAGGATGTTCCAACAGAATAATAATAAAAACGGAACCAGGTCCGGTGTAAAACACACAGACAGGATGTTCCAACAGAATAATAGAAGAATGTCACCAAGTATAGGGTAGACCGCGTATACAGGTTATTCCAACAGAATAATAAGAAATGGAATAACAACAGTTCTCTTCATGAATAAGAAAGAATAACACCCCTTACCGTTTTAAAGAAGAGCTGAAGTAAGGAAGTAGTTAAGTAGCAGAATACTCTTCTTCTCTCTCTCTATAGTTTCTCTCTATAGTTTCTCTCTCTAGAGTTCAGTGAATTCGTAAGAAATAATGAAGGAATGAGCTGCTATTTATAGAAAAATAGAATGCATAGTAACTAATCCATGAACGGTCCAGATTGATTACTTTAATCTGACGGTCCATATTTAAAGAAAAATCTTTTAAATAAAATATAATATATTCTATTTATAGAATAACTTTAATAAAGTATTTTGTTTTATATAAAAAGATGTTTCTGTTTTATTACGTTAATAATACGAATAAAACAAAACGTCATTATCGCTAAATAATTCATATTATTAATTGACAATAATGGAATCAAACTGAGTGACTTCTCACATAAGCATTAATAATCAATACCGTGTGCTACTATGCAACCACACGTATTACTGTACTTTTACTACCGAGTAGTTCAACAGTAATAATGGTAAAACTTCCGCCGTTATTTTTAATAAACTATCTTTGTCGTTTTCTCAATCCGACAATAATTTTGTTGTGGGGTCCACCAATGATTGTGTCGTTGTACGAATATTCCCCGACCAATCAAATATTATATAACAACTTGTGTACTTTGCAAAATTTATAAATATTACCCACAACTATAACATTATATCAAATTAACTCCATAATATTCAAAAATGATATTTATAGAAAATTTATCTTTATTTATAAAAATTGGGGTCTTACATGACATTAATGAATAATTAAATAATATTTTGTGACATAATCAGTTATATGAGATCTACTCAATCAATATATTGATAACAAGTCATTTGAAACACTTTTCAACACAAATAATTGAATACCTGTAGTATTTTCTTTTATTTTATTTATAAATAGTTCTCTTTAACAGAAGAAATTTGATATTAATTGTTAATCATTTCAAGTCAACCAAAGGAATATTGATACATAGCCATGAATTAATGCAAAATCATTTTATTTTATTTTATTTTTTTAAGAACGTTTAACTTAATGGTCAATAATAAAGTTGATCCCTTGACTCAATTTTCTTAATCCGTATAAATGGCTTGGTACGTATTACTTAAATTAATTCATCACGTAGTGTGGATGGTGAGAATTTAAGTACTTTATGGTACGTAATCATTTGAAATATATGTGTGTCAACTCAGATTTTTCGGAAATAAAATTAAAATAAAAATTTAATAAATAAAAGTTTTATTTGTTGGAAATGTGAATGAGAAAATTGACTCGGGTCGGCGGGTCGTGGACTCGGGTCGGGTCGTGATCGTGACGGACGGGTTTGTGATACTACGTCGTTTTGACGACGGTTACATAAGAATTATTCTATAAATAAACGGTGTGGAAACATTTCAAAAAGAATTAATTTTTTTTTTTTCCTTCTTCCCGTTCTGTTTCTGCTATTCCCGTTATGCAGTATATTAAATCCCGTTCTGCTTCTGCAATCCCGTTTTGCTTCTGCAATCCCGTTCCTTCCCTGTAAATCCCGTTCCTTCCCTGTTAATCCCGTTCCTTCACTGTTAATCCCGTTTCCCGTTTCTGCAAATCCCGTTATCTGTCAAATAGTGTTGCACTAACGGTAACAATCTTAAAGCAAATTTATTTTATTCTGTAGTTATAGTTTTATTTAATATAATTCTGTAAATTTGGTTTTATAAAAGTTTAATTACAGAATTATATTTTCACACGAAATTCTCCTCGCGGAAAATGGTAGAGTTCCATTAATGACTTTATGCCATTAGTTAATACATGTAAATTGCAAACAGTTTGAAAGTATATAAATTTGTTTTATAAAATAAATTTTGTTTTGTATAAAACTGTATTTGTTTATTAAATTTTTGCATTTTTTTTTTTACACTGTTTTTATATATTCTTTATAAAAACAGAATACAAACTTCTGCATTAGTTTTTACATGTTTGTTGAATATATATGTATTTGTTTATTACTATAATTGCATGTTATATTAATGACCAGAATATTCTGCATATATTCTTGAGCACATGCATGTTCTGTTTTTATGATTACTAAAGAAAGTTTTGTATTAATTACATGCATGAAAGTTTTTGTCTTGTGCACATGATTGACAAATACCTGCATGATATATTATTTTGTGCGCATATATTACCTGCATATATATTAATTAACGTATGTTCATTATTTGCATTATATGATAGTTTGTTAAAATTTTCTGCACATTTCGTTTCTTCGATTTTGTGTATATATAGTATTCTATAATATTAAAAGAATATATGTTGAATATTAAAAATAAAAAAAAATAAAAAATAAAAAATATATTCTGTTATTTTATTTAAATTGCATGTGAATATAAATATTATTCTGTTTAATAGTTTATATTACATGTTAATAAATTGTATGTTTATATGTTTATAAATATTGCATGTTATAATAGATATATAATATTTTGTTTATATATATTCTGTAATTGTAGTAGTGTTTTATGTAAACAGAAAATTGTTTGCATATTAATAGATACTATTCTGTTATTGTTTTCAATTTCAAATAACAGTTTATTTATATTGCTAATATATATTATTGTTACATCTTGTACGAACAGAAATTTGTTTCTGTCTATTGACAATAGTCTTTATTTGTATAACAGAAATGACTTCTACAAGCACCATTCCTGCCATGAGTATGTCTCATGGAGAAAAGCCTGAAAGGTTCAATGGAACTGATTTCAAGCGTTGGCAACAGAAAATGCTATTCTATCTCACAACATTGAATTTGGGTCGGTTTCTACAAGAGGACTGTCCTACTCTTGTTGAAGGGGAAACTGACAAAGAGAAAGTGGCTGCTGTTGATGCATGGAAGCATGCAGATTTTCTTTGTAGGAACTATGTGATGAATGGATTAGATAATACTTTGTATAATGTGTATTGTACAATCCAAACTGCAAAAGAATTGTGGGAATCTTTAGACAAGAAATATAAAACTGAAGATGCTAGCATGAAAAAATTCATAGTCGGTAGATTTCTAGATTATAAAATGATAGATTCTAAAGCAGTGATCACTCAGGTTCAAGAATTACAAGTAATTCTGCATGACATTCATTCTGAAGGAATGTCATTAAGTGATTCATTCCAAGTTGCAGCAATGATTGAGAAGCTTCCACCATCATGGAAAGACTTCAAGAATTATCTGAAGCATAAACGCAAAGAGATGAATCTTGAAGAACTGATTGTTCGACTTAGGATTGAAGAGGATAATCGAGGATCTGAGAAGAAAAGTGGGAAGAATTTCATTGAAGCCAAGGCAAATGTTGTAGAACAAAGGCCAAATAAGAACAAAAGGAAGCGTGAAGGCAAAGAAGCCTTCAATGCCAAGAAGAAATTCAAGGGCAAATGCTTCAATTGTGGCATTCCAGGACATAAATCTAATGAATGTCGAAAGCCAAAGAAGTTGAAGAAAGAACAAAAGGCTCAAGCAAATGTGACAGAACTGAAAAAGCTTTCTGAAGATGTTTCAGACATGAATCTTTGTGCAGTTATATCTGAATGTAACTTGGTAGGAAATCCTAAAGAATGGTACGTGGACACTGGGGCTACTCGCCACATCTGTTCCAACAAATGGATGTTTTCTACTTATAAACCAGTAGAAAATGATGATCAACTCTTTATGGGAAACTCCTCAAGTTCAAAGGTTCAAGGACGTGGAAAAATTGTACTGAAAATGACATCTGGCAAAGAACTGACTTTGAATGAAGTGCTTCATGTGCCAGATATTCGCAAGAATCTAGTTTCTGGGTCACTACTGAGCAAGAATGGCTTTAAGTTGGTGTTTGTGTCTGATAAGTTTGTACTTGCTAAGAATGATATGTTTGTAGGAAAGGGCTACATGAATGATGGGCTCTTTAAGATGAATGTTATGACTGTTGTACCGAAGTCTATTGATAATAATAAAATAAATTCTTCTGCTTACTTGTTGGAATCTTCAAATATTTGGCATGCTAGATTAGGACATGCTAATTATGATACATTGCGTAGATTAATTAATTTAGAGTTCTTGCCTAGATTTGATATTAATCTGAAACATAAATGTGAAATTTGTGTGGAATAAAAAATGACAAGATTACCCTTTCATTCTGTTGAAAGAAAATCTGAACCTCAAGATTTAATTCACACTGATATATGTGACTTAAAGTTTGTGCAAACTAGAGGTGGGAAAAAATATTTCATAACCTTTATTGATGATTGCACAAGATATTGTTATGTATATTTGCTAAGAAGCAAAGATGAGGCTGTAGAAATGTTTCAACTTTATAAAAATGAAGTTGAAAATCAACTTAGCAAAAAGATTAAAGCAATAAGAAGCGATAGAGGTGGTGAATATGAATCACCATTTGAAGAGATATGCTCTACTCATGGTATTATTCACCAAACTACTGCTCCTTATTCACCTCAATCTAACGGTATTGCTGAACGCAAGAACCGAACATTGAAAGAAATGTTGAATGCTATGTTGAACAGTTCTGGAGCACCCCAGAATTTGTGGGGGGAAGCTTTGCTTTCTGCCAATTATATTCTTAACAAAGTGCCTCATAACAAAACTCACAAAACACCTTATGAATTATGGAAAGGTTATAGACCTTGCTATAAATACTTACGAGTGTGGGGGTGTCTAGCAAAGGTAATGGTTCCTAAACCTAAAAAGGTTAAGATAGGACCAAAAACAATTGACTGTGTTTTCATTGGTTATGCAAATAACAGCAGTGCTTATCGTTTTCTTGTTCATAAATCTGAAATTAACGATATTCATTTTAATACATTTATTGAATCAAGAGATGCTTCATTTTTTGAGAATATTTTTCCATATAATAGAAATAATGATTCAAATTCAAACAAAAGACCTTTAGATGCTACTAGTGATAATCCTGAAAATATAGACAATGAGTCTGTAGTGGATGAACCTAGACGTAGCAAAAGGGCAAGGACTTCAACATCTTTTGGTCCAGATTTTCTAACATTTTTGTTAGAAAACGATCCTAGAACCTACAAAGAAGCAGTATCCTCTCCAGATGCTTCTCATTGGAAAGAAGCAATTAATAGTGAAATTGAGTCCATTATGCAAAATCATACATGGGAATTGGTGGACCTTCCACCTGGTTCAAAACCCTTAGGGTATAAATGGATCTTCAAAAAGAAGATGAAAGCTGATGGCTCAATTGATAAATATAAAGCAAGGCTTGTTGTTAAAGGCTATAGACAAAAGGAAGGATTGGATTATTTCGACACTTATTCACCTGTTACAAGAATTACATCTATTCGAATGCTAATAGCAATAGCATCTTTAAATAGACTTGAAATACATCAAATGGATGTAAAGACTGCATTCTTAAATGGTGAATTAGATGAAGAAATATATATGGAACAACCTGAAGGTTTCACTGCTCCTGGACAAGAGAGGAAAGTATGTAAACTTGTTAAATCCTTGAATAGATTAAAACAAGCACCAAAACAATGGCATGAGAAATTTGATAATGTTTTGTTATCAAATGGATTTAAAATAAATGAGTGTGACAAATGTGTTTATGTCAAAAGCACTCAAAAGGAATATGTCATTGTTTGTCTTTATGTGGATGATATGTTAATCATGGGTAGTAACAATGAAGTTATCAACTCTACTAAACGTATGTTGTCAAATAGGTTTGACATGAAAGACTTGGGGGTTGCTGATATAATTTTAGGAATCAAGATTTCTAGAACCTCTGATGGAATTATATTATCTCAATCTCATTACATTGAGAAAATACTTGAAAAATTTAACAAGTATAATATAATTCTAAATAAGACCCCAGTTGATATAAATCTTCATCTAGCTAAAAATGAAGGTGATGGCATATCTCAACTAGAATATTCTCGTATAATAGGCAGTTTAATGTATGTCATGAACTGTACTAGACCAGATATAGCTTATTCGGTAAGTAAGCTAAGTAGGTATACGAGTAATCCAGGTAAAGATCACTGGAAAGCTATTTTGAGAGTTTTGGGATATTTAAAGCATACTCAAAACTATGGACTGCACTATACAAGATATCCAGCAGTATTGGAAGGATATACGGATGCTAATTAGATATCTGATACTAAAAATTCAAAATCCACAAGTGGATATGTATTTACACTTGGTAGTGCAGCGGTATCTTGGAAATCCTCAAAACAAACGTGTATTGCTAGGTCTACAATGGAATCGGAATTCATTGTGTTAGACAAAGCTGGAGAAGAAGCTGAGTGGCTTCGTAATTTTTTAGAGGAAATTCCAAATTGGTCAAGACCTGTGCCAGCTATATGTATACATTGTGATAGCCAATTAGCGATTGGAAGAGCACAAAGTCATTTATATAACGGTAAGTCACGCCATATACGACGGAGACATAATACCGTTAGACAATTGCTCTCAAATGGAATTATCTCAATTGACTATGTAAAGTCAAAAGATAATATTGCGGATCCGCTTACAAAAGGTTTAACAAGAGAGCAAGTGGAAAAATCATCGAGGGGAATGGGTTTAAAGCCTACTGTTTAAATAAGAGTCGTCATAGTGGCAACCCAACCTAGCTGACTGGAGATCCCAAGATCTAGGTTCAATGGGCAAACCGAACTATGTAGTACTCAGTAAAGCACTGAGGAGATAATTACTCCTAACCATTCCAAAATGAGACAGTGCACATCTGTCGCGAGAATCAGGATAAGTTACGCTTTTAATGATTTTTATATCTTGAAATATGTTCAAGTGGGGTATTGCAGGATACTCTTGATAAAAGTCACCTACGTGAGTAAGAAGGGGGCCACTTCTGTGAGAATTTTGAAGGCTGAATTCTCTAATATACTTACGGAACCAAGAGGTGTTTCAAGGCCAAAATGAACACAAATGTGAGAACCAATTATGTCTGAAGAGATATTTTGTGAATTCTATTGTCTTGATTTACACAAAAAGCTGACAGTTCAAAGACATCAAGTCTACTGATTAGCCAAGTAAATTCGATAGATTTTACTAGGGCAAGTTCAAAGCCACTAGGCTACTTAACCTGATGAAATATCTTTTCTTATGTACTCGAACTAATGTCTGCATATTCATAACATATTTTGCATATTGTAAAGCCAATTTTACATTCATGTGGGGGATTGTTGGAAATGTGAATGAGAAAATTGACTCGGGTCGGCGGGTCGTGGACTCGGGTCGGGTCGTGATCGTGACGGACGGGTTTGTGATACTACGTCGTTTTGACGACGGTTACATAAGAATTATTCTATAAATAAACGGTGTGGAAACATTTCAAAAAGAATTAATTTTTTTTTCCCTTCTTCCCGTTCTGTTTCTGCTATTCCCGTTATGCAGTATATTAAATCCCGTTCTGCTTCTGCAATCCCGTTTTGCTTCTGCAATCCCGTTCCTTCCCTGTAAATCCCGTTCCTTCCCTGTTAATCCCGTTCCTTCACTGTTAATCCCGTTTCCCGTTTCTGCAAATCCCGTTATCTGTCAAATAGTGTTGCACTAACGGTAACATTATTGTGGAATGTGCCGTGTTTGAATGTGTGTGTGTGTGTGTGTGTGATTTATGTGGTGAAAACATATGTATATATAAGTGTGAAATATATACATATGTTTGGAATGAAAGAGTTAATAATTAATTAAACTATCGAATTAGTTAGCTTGAGTTAATTATTAAGTGAAATATGGAAGTGAAGGAAATTAATTAATTAATATTAATTAATTGAGATTAAATTTATATTATATTAAATTGATCAACTTATTTTAGTTGATCAATAAATATTAAATGTAGTAAAAGATTAAGTTTTATAAAACAATGTATTTGTTAGAGTAATTATTAAATAAGAAATTATTTAATTGTATGAGGAAATAATTTGTATTATGTAATGTTGATTATGACAAAAGTAAATGTGACGCCCCCAGAATAGGTATACAACACCCATTCTGAGTCGCCAAATACATGGTACAGAAAGCAAACTACAACTTCAATAATACAATTGTCGTGCAAAATACGACAACACATACTGTGAGTTTAAATACAAATATTATCTTCTAGACAATATCCACACTCAAATAAATCCTCATTACAATTATTCAAACACTATTTTACAGAAATAGTGAGGACTGCTAATACAACTTTCTAGAACCATCACTCCATACCCCGACTAGATCCTGCTATGTTCTCACCTCCTGAGAAGAAAAATGGAACAAAAAGGAAAAGGGTGAGCTCAACTAGCCCAGTAAAGAATATTATGACTAAGATAATATACAACAAATTATCGTTAGTCTTCAACAGGGAAAAATCTGATAAAATATAATCGACAACAAGTTTTAGATCAACAACTGCAGCGGAAACAGCAAACCATTAGAAGAGTCAAGTAGAGAAAGAATTCTACTATCTTCTAAGATTTAAAAGTCCATCATCAATATTTTATCCCTGTAACATCAATTAATAATCATCTTTAACCAAATATTCATCTTTGCACTACAGGCCAAAGATATTCATTTGTATCATCAGTCGGTCATGTTCATCTCAACACCTGTTCATCTTTGCACTACAGGCCAAAGATATTCATCAAGTAATTATACATCTTTGCACTACAGGCCAAAGATATTCAGTAATATCATCATTTAGGACTGAGGATGATGAAAAATATCTTAAAGAGAATGAATCCAATGAGACAGAAGGACAAATAGTAGGGATTCGTATAACAGTTTATCCAAGATCAATAATACTTCATAATAATCAATTGTGAAGCAGAATTCAAAAATAAAGATCAAAACATGGATACAATCAAAGATAGTAACCATAATAGACATCTTGGACAAAAAGGGAAAATTTTATTTTTCGGTGAATAGTGCCGTATTCGTGAATAGTGCCGTATACGTGAATAGTGCCGTATACGTGAATAGTAACCCCGACACAAAAAGTTCTAAATTTGATAAAAACTCATATCAATATTTCAGCATAATGATATTGAAGAAAATAATATCATTAAAAAGAAAATAATATCCCTTACCTCAAAATATCAGTACTTCTGGTCGGAATACCGGTATAAGGCTGAAAGAAACTTGCTCTGATGAATAGAAACTCTCAAAGTATCTAAATACTCACAAAATACACTCAATAATCTAGAGAGAGAAAGAGAGAAAACTTATTTCTGGTGTGATTTTCAATTCTAACTTAGCCCTCTATTTATAGGAAAATTTTGGTAGGTTTGACCTGCAACCTGATGGCTTTACCTGCTACTATTCCCACCTACCACATTTGAAATATAATTCAGCACATTTCTTCACCAACCACAAGTGGGGCCCACCAATTCTAGAATTTTCCACCAAAATGATAAACTCCGAAAATTCAACAATTTCTAAACCAGTCATCATGTAAAATTCATAATAAATCATACGTTCATTTTTAACGGTTCAAAATTTGTGGGCATATACTCAACTTATATATGTATAACATATCCAAAAATTACCACGATCCAACGGTCGGATTAAAAATTATAACCCCCGCAAAATATCTCAAAAACCCTGATTTTTAATACCTCCATTCCGACAAAAATATGGATAAAAACCTCAACATTAACTCCTTCATTTTTAACCACAAAAATATATCCCCCATTTATATCCACATAAAATAAATATTTCCTTATCATATGAATCAATAATTAATTATTCATAAATAATATTACAGAATCACATTTATGACAACCAGGCCGTTCCCAGGAAAGAGGGGGCTTTCCAATAAGGATTTCTCCTTACTGGCGCGCAATTAGATGACCAAACCTCTCCTTAGACAGAACTTTCTAGACATTGCCAATAATGTTATCTAATAATATTATTCAAATAATATGAATTATTGATCTGATAAATGAAAATACTGTGCAACAATAATTATTGAAACAACAATAATATGAAATATCAATGCAGCAATTATTGAACCAATAAAATAAAATATTGAACAGTAATCACTGTAACAATTATTGAGTAGTGCCTTCGTACGAATCAATAATTCAACTATACTGTGCAATCCGTGTGCTACTGTGCAACCACGCGTTATTACTGTATTTTTAACCACCGGGTATTTAAACAGTGTTAACGGTAACAACTACGCCATTATTAATAAACAACTTATACTTGTCGTTTTCTTCATCCAATCGCTTTCCGTTATGGGGCCCACACAAGGCTGCGTCGTCGTACGAATATTCCCCGACAGCAAGAATATTCCACGACCAACCGAATATTCACCGACCAAAAATAAATATTTTATAACCACTTGCTTATTTTACAAAATTTGCACATTTCACCCATAACCAAAGTATTATATCAAATTAACCCCCTTATTATTCACAATAATATTTAGAGAAAATTTGATTTTATTCATTAATAAGTTGGGGTCTTACAGTAAATATGTCAATTTAAAGTAAATCAAATTAATTATTTGATTAATGAATAATATATATATATATATATATATATATATATATATATATATATATATATATATATATATACACGGTTCGGATCAAGTGCTTACCACTTATCTTACTCACCCCCCTTTAGCGACGGACCCGGCGACGGTTCGGTCATACAACCGTCGTCTATACTTTTAGCGCGCGACGCTATATGTTATCCGTCGCTAAAAGTATAGACGACGGTTGTATGACCAAAACCGTCGTCGGGTCCGTCGCTAAAGGGAGGTGAGCACGGGTGAGTAAGATAAGGGATATGCACTTGATCATTGCTCTCTCTCTCTCTCTCTCTCTCTATATATATATATATATATATATATATATATATATATATATATATATACGGTCCGGATCAAGTGCATACCCTTTATCTTACTCACCCGTGCTCACCCCCTTTAGGCGACGGCTTTGGTCATATAACCGTCGTCTATATTTTTAACGACGGACAACATATAACATCTCTAAAAGTATAGATGACGGTTGTATGACCGAAACCGTCGCCTAAAGGGGGGTGAGCACGGGTGAGTAAGATAAGGGGTATGCACTTGATCCTTGCTTTATATATATATATATATATATATATATATATATATATATATATATATATATATATATATATATTATACATTAAATAAATTGTTTTAAAAAATAATTTATGAAAGGAAGCAAGAAGATTTAATTATAAAGTTATTAATGGAATAAATATTTTGATGGAGATTATTATGGAAAGAATTTACTTGGTGTAAATATGTTAACTAAATATATGTGGGAAAAATGTATATTTTTATGCATGAATGTGATAATTTAATTGGTTAGTAAACAGTTAATCCAATTAAATGAATTTAATAAAGAATTAAACTAGTAGTCTAATAAATGTCTAAATGAATTTCTAATTAAAAAATCAAGCCCAATAGAGAAAGTCAAAATTGGGTCAAAGTGGTAGAGAAATACGATGATAAAAGAAAAAAATAAAAAAAGAAAATGAGGAACAAGGAGGGAATGTTTATCCGGACGGAGGAGGGTGGGACCTTAAGAATTTCCCACATGAGAATTAAAGCTATTAACAAGCAAACTGAAATAAAATAAAGACCAAAGGGGTCATGTGTCACTTACTAACTAATTAAGCATATGAGATTAAAAGGATGAATAACAAGTGGAGGGGCAAGTGTCAAGTGTTGGAGATTAAACACATGGGATAAAGGAAGCTAAAAAGAAGAAGGGAAAGGGAGATGCACGGATGGGAGAGTGAGGAGACTAAGGAGGGACAAAGTGAGACGGGAACTTACCATTATGGTAAGTTCTAGTCACTTGTGTAACCCTTAACTTCCTTAGCCCTTAAGAATTCAAAAATTCATTATCCTTCCTTCATTTTTCATCTAAATCGTTCGAGAAAATAGAAAGCAAGAGAGAGAATAGAGAGAAACTCGTGGATGAGTTAAGAAGCAAAGAGAAGAAGCAATCATCTAGCAAGCTTTAAGCTTTGATCATCTAGCTAAGTAAGAAGAAGAAGATCATCAAGAGGTAATCTTAAAACCTTAAACTATTTCTCCATCTTTTCAAGTTTATATTAGTTTTGATGGTGGTTGAATATGGTATATATAGGTATGCTTGTAATCTACCCGGTAAATGCATGAAAAATGGAACAAAAGAAAGAAAATGAACCCAAGCATAAAGGATGGAAAAAACTAAATAGTGGACTGTTAGTGGGCTGTTTTGGGACCATTTTGCAATTATGTACCAAATCTAAAAATTAAGTTCCGGGGTGTTATTTTATGCTCTTATGAGTTATGAACAAAATTCAATTGGAACGGAAGCAAAAGCTTGTATAACGAAGTCATGACGAATTTTTAAGTAAAACTAGTTAAAAACAAAATTAGTGTAAACCCCGACTCTTGAGCAGTTTTTTGTTCTAAATGGTTTGCTGGAAAAACTTTCTGTTTTGAGGGTTATGTATTAAGTTAAGTAACAAGTCCGTGGACGTAAGAATGACTTCATTTCGAGTCCAGAGGTGGGAGATATGCCCTTCGGAAGGAGTCAGTCAAAACTGCCAAAAACTATAAAATTGTTTCAGGTAAGGGCATTTGTGCCACTGTTTGGGCCAAAGAATGAACCTGAAAAAATTTCCACTCATGGGGATTTGTAGTAGATGCAATAAGGAAGAAAATAATGCAAGAACAGACTCATTACGATAACGGAGGGTCAAGTTATGACGTTGTAAAGTAGATGCGACGATAACGAAAAACTGCATGTTTTCGTTTCAGGAGACGGGGAGTTTTGTACTAATGCAGAAAGGTTAATCTCTCCGGATTTACAGACAGGGAGTTTTGTGCTAAAACGGACGGGTTTTGCTGTCTGGATGGTCATACATGGAGTTTAAAGATAAAGTAGACAGGTTAAGCTGTCAGTTTTATACCTGTAACATAAAATGAAGAATAAAAGTTGGGCGTATTGATTAAATCATAAAACGTGAATATAAGAGATGGAATGAAATTAATAGTCATGGAGGGACTTTAATATGTAAGTCTAAATTATGATTTAGGCTAAGAGAGAAGTAAACAAAGTGTATTGATTTCCAAAAGCCGAATAGTCGGACAACGTTATGCTACGTTGTTCCAAACCATATAAGACGAGCGTAATAAAGATTAATTAAAGAATGATTTAATATGTCTTTAATTATGAAATATAAGCATCACTAGACTTTTGAATTAAAGTCTAAACTATGAACGAAGTTAAAAGAGAAATATATCGGGGTGTATAAAGTTAAGTACATTGTTTCGAGTTATAAAACCCAAACTTTGTGAATTATGAAATAAGCTAAGATAAGCTAAAGTAAACCACTATTTGGGGTCAATACTTGACTAATTGGTATGTTCGACATTAATGATATATGTAGGTCGTTTGAAGAGCAATGTAGCGTAAACTATAAAGTGTTTAAGGTAAGTTTTCTAAACTTACTCAAATTTTATAATTGAGCAATTTTTCTACTTTCATTTGATTACGTGTTCATGAATGCAAGTATTGTATAATCTTATACATCTATTATTATGTACAAGACATGAGTTTAAACTGCGGAATTTTATTTGTTATATAAAATTCATCGTATGTTGTGACATAAGCTATGAAAAAGGAGTTCAACCATTTAATTCGGCTTAACTCAATTTGTTGAGCTATTCCCGTCAAAATGTTTCTTGTTAAGATATTAAATGGTGATAAATTATTTATTTGTGAGAAGTTGTATGTTCCAAATCAAATAAGTTTGGACAATTAATAGTGTGGGTTGCACCCCGTGCAACAATGTATTTTTGTGAGCCAATATTAACATGATTACACCCCGTGCAATGAAGTATTTGATAATGATTAAAAGAATTATTTTAATAGCTATGATTGTTAGTATGGTGTTAAAAATGTTAAAGGAAGGGAATCTAATTTATTCATGTTTATTCAAGTAACTTCACAATTAATGTTCAATTGTTGAAGAATTTAAAAAAAATTACTCTATTGTTGAGATTGTTGTTTATTCAACTACGTATACTTGTTGAGCAATTAAATGCTCACCCTTGCAAATTCTAAAACCTTTGTAGCTAGAGCAGAAAGACCTAAATGGTCAGATGGTGTTAAGAGGAAGAAATGCATAAAGAGAGAAGATATTTTAAATGTATAGAAGTACATATATGTTGATTTATGAGTTTTTATTTTTATGATGATAACATATATTTTGTATGGATATGCTTTATGATTTTCAGGTTATGGACTAATTATGCATGTATCAAGATTTCAAGTGGGTCTTCATGAAGAAATATTGTTTAGAGCCACCACATGGTTAGGTCCATAGGATCTCACCTAGGAAATCAAATGTAAGAATTTTTAGCTCATTTAATTAATTTCAAGATAATTTTATTTTGCTAGAAATTATTTTACAAAAGAAGGTTTCATGTGCTTAAAATTTAAATCCTCTAATAAGTTATTTTTGGAAACCAAATCAATGGAGAAATATTTAGCCATGTTTTCCAAATGTATTTTAATATCAAAGATATAATCCCTTATTTCAAAAGCTAAAAGTTCAAATTCAAAGGTAGAAATATTTATTTGGAAACCATATCAATTAAACAATTGTTTTCCAAAGCTATATCAATATCAAGATTATTTTCATAATCTAATGGAGCTAATTTTGCTTATCCATATCCCTTGATTCAAGCTATTTAGTTTTAAATTTCAAATCCCTTCCTTATTAGTTTGTTCCTATCTTTCTTTGGGATTGCTGAAATTGGGTAATTGGTTTTATTGTCGTTGGTCCTTCTTCCTATATGTATCTTCCATGGCTTAATTTTCAAAACCAACAAAGAGAGCTTTAACAAAAAAAATTCTAGCAAAATTATTTTTGCCTTATTCTTAATTTCTTGTGCTAGAAATTCATAGATATATTGTAATCATATTCGTTCATACTAAAACTTGTATACAAGCCTAGTTTGGCTTGTGTGATCCAGTGGTGGATAGGCCTGAACAAAAAAAAGCTCTAAGGTTACAGTGGTACAAGTGGTTACAGTTGTGCAAAGGGGCAGTGGTGTCCAACAATATTCAGAGCTTCTTTGTAATAGGGAATATTTGTAATTGATTGAATATCTATTTGAATAAAGGAGTCTTCAATACCAATTGGTATTGGACGTGGATTAAGTCATTGAAGGTTAAGGGAAGAACCACGTAAAAATCTTGGTGTTCTTATAATTTACTGTTTATCTTGTTGCATTGTTTCAATTCTGCACTTAAATATACTTCATATTCTACATTGATAAAAAAACTAAGAAGTTACTTCTTAACAGGTTCTGCATATCAGTTGAATATAATTAAGTAGACAAGTGATAACCTGTCTGGATAGTTTACGGTCTACTCTACGATTTGACTCTGCATACCAAGATTCATCTAAACACTTAAGGAGATAGGTCATAGACTGTCTAGATAGTTCTGTTAGTAGAGAATTTATAATTTGTCATGTGACAACCCCAAAATAGGTCCATTCCATCCAACTTATTCTGAGTCGCCAAATACATGGTACAGAAAACAACTACAACTTTATTACAACAATTGTCGTGCAAAATACAACAACACATATGCTGTGAGTTTGGATACAAATATATACCAAATGTGACTCATGTTCCAACCGTAGACATCACCTCACAATGACACCTTACATAAAGGTATAGTCAAAAACTATTTTAGAAATTAGAATCTTTGGGAAGTGCTCAAGGAAACATTTGTACATGGGAGGCCATGCGTCTAGGTTATCATAGATATTATATGGCCACAGAATTATCCTTGGTTGACCCAATAGACCCCAAAGAAAAACGAGAAGATTAATATCATATTCTTCCCAATGGTGAGTCTTCTCTTGACTTATCATTATCTCCTCAAACAAACACCAAGATTATATAGGTAGTGCTCGTAAAGATACTCAGTAAGTGGATGAGCACAACCCTGTCTTATGATGACACGAGGTTGTATGTCATTAGACATCTTGTATGATAGTGACAAAACATCCTTCCAACGTTGGGTTCGCCTCACCCTATTTTCTTCACCAAATATAACTACTAAATGATGACCACCGTTCTATTCCCTTGTTACCCCCGCTCGACCCAGCTACACTCTTATTACCTGAAAGGAATTGTGAAACAGAAGGGTGAGCACAACTAGCCCAGTAAAGAATATCATTACTAAAGATAAATAAATTATCAATAGTCTTCATCAGTAATAAATCAGAGATTTAGAACATATGGTAAATGATAAAAATTTCAACCATAGTTGCAGCGGAACGAGCAATCCATTAGAAGAGTCAAATAGACTATAAAGTCTATTATCTTCTCCATGTTAAAAATCCACCAACAATGTTTTATCTCTGTAACATCAATCAACAATTCTAGTCCACAATCATATGAATAACTCATAATCATAACTGTAGTTCTAAATTCCTCTTCTCATCCAAGACGAAGATAATTTTCGTCACCTATCTTTACCTGAAACATCAAAGATCATGGTTACACCAAATCACATTTCCTGTTCATAATCATACTAAAAACTTCATCTTTGCACTACGGCCAAAGATATTCATTTGTATCGCCAGTTGGTCATGTTCATCTCAACATCTGTTCATCTTTGTACTACTGGCCAAAGATATTCAACAACATGCCATCTTTGCACTACGGGCCAAAGATATTCATCAACAATTCATCTTTGCACTACAGGCCAAAGATATTCATCAATAATTCATCTTTGCACTACAAGCCAAAGATATTCCTCAACAAATCGTATTTGCACTAACGGCCAAATATATTAATATCTCAAAGAAATATATAATCGTTTCAGAATTTATACAAACAATAATTATAACCATATTGATCAATTCAACTTTGCACTTAAGCTAAAGATATTCACTTATAAATTCAATTGTCATGATCATACCAATCAACAATTCAACTTTGCACTACTGGCCAAAGAGAACTCATAGTCATGATCATACCAAAAATCTACCCATCTTTACACTCAAGTCAAAGAGAAATATCATCATTAGGGTTATAAAAATGTTATATATAATAATAAAAATAATATGATCAACATATAGTTTTAATCTCAAGAGTAATATTCGTAAATCAACTATAATTTGGATACAAAAAGAAACCAATTTTTTATGAATAGTAACTCGTGAATAGTAACTCATGAATAGTAACTCGTGAATAGTAACTCGACACAAAAAAGTAAAAATTCTACAATAAAATACATACCAATATTTTGGTATAATGATATTGAAAGAATAATATTTCTTAAGCTTATAAACAATTTATTTTAATTGTTTACACTTTACTAAATAATACATTTAATCATCCTAAAATGCCAAACTCATAAGATTTCATCACCAATAACCAAAAACTCTCATCAAAAATCTGCATATACCTCATATAGGATTCTCAAGCCATAAAATCCTATTTTCTAATTTTCTTACTTCACAAAATATATTTAATTCATTTACTCATAACTAGACCATTTTCATGAAAAATACCAAATCAGTTTTAAAAATATTTTTTTTCTGGAATTTAGCATAATATAGTCCCATAGTGAACATATATTTTTCTCAGAATTTTTAAAGTCATTTACTATTTTTCATATGGCCAAAATAGCCGAATATTTAGACATTTATCAAAAATTATACTTTTATCTAAAAATTCTGAAATTCACAGAGTATACTCCTATCATATTCATGTACTCCCAATAAAAATTTTATCAATTTTGGGGTTAACCACAAGGAGTTATAAGCGCTTACTTTTAAAATAGTCTTTTCTCATAAAATTCATAACTCTTAATTTATACATCCAAAAATCACCATTTTTGGACACAATCAAGAAAACTCATCAAAATATCATTTCAAATTTTTCTAGAATTTTTGAAAGTCAGAAAAATTACGAAACTGGAAAATATAACAACCCTTAAAATCTCTTACTATCCCTTACCTCAAAAGAGCAGTACTAACCCTTAAACTGGAAATTTGCACTGATGAATAGAAACTAACAAAGTATCTAAATACTCACAAAATATACTCAATAATCTAGAGAGAGAAAGAGATAAAACTTATGAATTCTGGTGTAATTTTCAATTCTAACTTAGCCCTCTATTTATAGGAAAATGTTAGCACGCCGAATCAGACTTAACCTGTAACCTGATGGCTTTACCTGCTACTATTCCCACCCACCATATTTGAATAAAAATCTCAGCACATTTCTTCAACAACCAAGAGTGGGGCCCACCAATTCTAGAATTTTCTACCAAAATGCTAAATTCGGATACTTCAATAATTTCTGAACCAGTCATCTCGTAAAATTCATAACAAATCATACGTTCATTTTTAGCGGTTCAAAATTTGTGGACATATACTCAACTTATATATGTATAACATATCCAAAAATTACCACGATCCAACGGTCGGATTAAAAATTATAACACCCGCAATATTTCTCAAAAACCCTGATTTGATTTTTAATACCTCCATTCCGACAAAAATACTGATAAAAACCTCAACATTAACTCCTTCATTTTTAACCACAAAAATATATCCCTCGTTTATATCCACATAAAATAAATATTTCCTTATCATATGAATCAATAATTAATTATTCACAAATAATATTACAGAATCACATTTATGACAACCAGGCCGTTCCTAGGAAAGAGGGGGCTTTCCAATAAGAATTTCTCCTTACTGGCGCGTAATTAGGTGACCAAACCTCTCCTGAGACAGAACTTTCTAGACATTGACAATAATGTTATCTAATAATATTATTCAAATAATACGAATTATTGATCTGATAATGGGAAATACTGTGCAGTAACAATTATTGAACAACAATAATATAAAATTTCAACGTAGCAATTATTAAATCAATAAAATAAAATATTGAACAGTAATTACTGTAACAATTATTGAGTAGTGTCTTCTTACGTAAGAATCAATAATTTCAAAAATACTATGCAATACCGTGTGCTACTGTGCAATAACGCGTATTACTGTATTTTAACCACTGGGCATTTCAACAGTGTTAACGGTAACAACTACGCCGTTATTTGTAAAAACTCAAATTTGTCGTCTTTTCCACCCGACAGTTATTCTGTTATGGGGCCCACAAATGAATGCGCCGTCGTACGAATATTCCCCGACAAAAAGAATATTCCACGACCAAACGAATATTCCCCGACAACAATGAATATTTTATAACCACTTGTGTATTTTGAAAAAAAAAATCATATATCACCCTTAACTTTAACATTTATCAATTTAACCATTTACTGAATAGTAATTATAAGAAAAATTGAATACTTTTATTTCATAAAATTCGAGGTCTTACAATAGTTACACCAAATCACATTTCATGTTCATAATCATACTAATAACTTCATCTTTGCACCACGGCCAAAGATATTCACCAACAAACCATCATTGCACTACAGGCTAAAGATATTCAACAACAGGTCATCTTTGCACTACGGGCCAAAGATATTCTGTAAGACCCCAAATTATTAATAAATAAAATTTAATTTTCTCTATTTATTATTCTGAAATAGTAAGGGTTGATTTGATTAATGTGGTTAGTTATGGGTAAAATGCGCAAATATTTCAAATAAGCAGGTGGTTATAAAATATTCATTGTTGTCGGGAAATATTCACTTGGTCGTGGAATATTCTTACTGTCGGAGAATATTCGTACGACGGCGCAGTCTTTTGTGGGCCCCATAACGGAAAGCGATTGGATGAAAAAAACGATAAAAATAAGTTGTTTATAAATAACGGCGTAGTTGTTACCGTTAATACTGTTAGAATACCCGGTGGTTAAAACACAGTAATACGCGTTGTTGCACAGTAGCACACGGTATTGCACCAATTATTGATTCTTACGTAAGAAGGCACTACTCAATAATTGTTACAGTAATTACTGTTCAATATTATATTTTATTGATTCAATAATTGATGCGTTGATATTTTATATTACTGTTGTTTTAATAATTGTCACTACACAGTATTTTCTATTATAGAAACAATAATTCATATTATCTAAATAATATTATTAGATAACATTATTGGCAATGTCTAGAAAGTTCTGTCTAAGGAGAGGTTTGGTCATCTAATTGCGCGCCAGTAAGGAGAGATCCTTATTGGAAAGCCCCCTCTTTTCTGGGAACGGCCTGGTTGCCAGTACTGTGGTTTTATAATATTATTTGTGTATAATTAATTATTAATTTATATGATAAGAAAAATAGTGATTTTATGTTGATATAGATAGAGAAAAATTTTAATGTGACAATTGTTGAAAATAAATATTTTATCTTTTTCTGATAAAATAATTCATTTAATTATATTATTTTAATAATATATTGATGGTGGTATTTTTACAATAAATGTGGGATATATGAGTATATGAGGAGGAAGAGTATTTTTGTGGTATTAAATGATTAACACATGTTTTGTGTGTTGGTGGACACAATTCTTGACCGAAAATTTATTATTAACTGTAAAATCGTCCGTTTGTGAATTTCGGTCAATTTCTGTTTGGAATTTGGAAAAACTTTCTTCTGCAAAGTTGTAGAGAATTGAATTTCCTATAAAAACTCGCGAGATTTGAATTTTCTGACAAAAGGACTATTTATTATGAATTATTGAAGTTTCGAAGTTCCGAAATAATTGATTTTTGGGAGTTTTAGTTAATTATTTTGAGAAAAACATTTTTTGTATTTTTTTGGACATCATAAACATGTGCAAGGTGGCTGATTTCAAATTTTCTAAGGTGGACTTGAAAATTTATATATATATATATATATATATATATATATATTATTATATTAAATTTTCTGCTTTGGTGTTCTAAGCATTTCTTATAAATAGGGTGCTTAGGTTAGAATTAAAAATCACACCAGAAACACAAGTTTCTCTCTCTTTCTCTCTCTATATTAGTGAGCGTATTCTTGTGAGTATTCTAATACTTTGAGTATTGCTATACGGTGCAAGTTCAAGTCATAGCCTATATCTGGTGTTTCAACTAGAAGTACTATTTTTGCTGAGGTAAGGGATGTTATTTCTTCTTAAATGATATTATTTTCGTCAATATCATTATGCCGAAGTATTGATCTGAACTTTTTATCAAATTTGGAACTTTTCATGTCGGGGTTACTATTCATGAGTTACTATTCACGAGTTACTATTCACCGAAAAATGAAATTTTTTTCTTTTCGTCCAAAATATCTATTCTGGATACTAGCTTTGATTGTATCCATGTTTTGATCATTCTTGAATTTTACTCCACTATGATTATTTATGAGGTATTTTTGGACATGGAATGGCTGAAATACGAATCCTTAATATTTATTATTTTGTTTCACTGGATTCGTTTCCTTTAAAATATTTTTCATCATCCTCAGTCCTAAATGATGATATAACTAAATATCTTTGGCATGTAGTGCAAAGATTAATGATTTCTGCTGAATATCTTTGGCCCGTAGTGCAAAGATGAACAGGTGTTGAGATGAACATGACCAACTGATGAATATCTTTAGCCTGTAGTGCAAAGATGACTACTTGATTCAAGATATTTATTGATTGATGTAACAGGGATAAAATGTTGATGATGGGCTTTTAAATTCATAGATAATCGTAGATTTCATTCTCTACGTAACTCTTCTATGAATTATTATTTTCCGCTGCGAATATTGATTTAAAACTTGTTGTCTATTGTATTCTATTAAATTTTTCCCTGTTGAAGACTAACGATAATTTGTTGTATATTATCTTAGTCATAATATTCTTTACCGGGCTAGTTGAGCTCACCCTTTTTCTTGTTGTTCTATTTTCTTCTCAGGAGGCGAGAATGTACGAGTACTAGTCGGGGTGTGGAATGATGGTTCAAGACAGTTGTTTTAGTAGTCCTCACTATTTTGTAAAATAGTGTATCAATAAGTATAATGAGTACTTAATTGAGTATGAATACTGTCTAGATGATAATATTTGTATTTAAACTCACAGTATATGTGTTGTCGTATTTTGCACGACAATTGTAATAATAAAGTTGTAGTTATTTTATGTACCATGTATTTGGCGACTCAGAATGGGTTAGATGGATTGGACCTATTTTGGGGGCGTCACAGTTGGTATCAGAGCTTAGGGATATGATCTCTGGCGAAGATCGGGGAATAGAACTAGGAGGGGAGAAACGAGTAAATCCTTCACTAGTATGTCGTACCTAAGCTTATTTGTTGGTCGGTCATAATATAGGGATATTATGTGAAATGTTAATTTGTTAAATTAACCCTTATTTTATGGCAGTATTTGAGAATGTCGACTGAGAATGTTAACAGTGGAGTAAATGAGACGGTGGAGATGCCTATACTCACCAACGAGGAGAACGTGCAACAGGCTGGCAATGTTCCTCCTGTGAACAACACCACTGAGCAGACGATGAACGATGAAATGTTTAGAAGCTTTTTGCGATTCATGCAAAACCAGACGAAGGAGATTCCTGTTCAAAATATAGGAAGAAACAATGGCAACGCACAGCTGGTCACAGCCAAGCAGTTCAAAGAGTTGGGACCACCAGAATTCTGGGGAAAGCCGGATCCGATTAAGGCGGAGACATGGGTCAAGCAAATTACCAAGATATTTGATGTCTTAGGATGCACGGAGGAACAGAAGGTTCCATTCGCCACCTTTATGTTTCGTGGCGAGGCAGACTACTGGTGGGAATCTGTGAAGCGTACCCATCCAGCCGCACTCAGCATGTCTTGGGAGACATTTCATAAACTGTTCAATGACAAGTACTTTCCTGAAAGTATTTGTCATATGAAGGAGGTAGAGTTTATTAGACTGGAGCAGAATAACATGACGGTGTCCCAGTACGCGGCGAAGTTTGCAGAGTTGTCCAGGTTTGCACCTCATTTGGTGGAGAATGAGGAACGTATGACGCGGATGTTTCTGAGAGGTTTGAAACCCGGCATACGTCAATATCTCATTTCTCATAAATTTTCTCTCTATTCAGATGTTGTCAACATGACTCAATTATTAGAGCGAGATAACGAGTACGGTCAATCGAGGGACCATAACCAGGATCATACCGGTGACAGCAGTCATCAGAACAACGATAACCAGCGGAGAAAGAAGAATACAGACAAGAACGACAACCATTCTGGTGGTAATCGTGGCCATAAAAATAGAAGAAGCGAGTCGGGAGGAGATTCAACAATGACAATACGAAGACGTCAGCACCAGCAGCAACTGGTTCCAAGGGAGGAGAGCGACCACTGGTCATATGCTATAAGTACGGAAAAGAAGGACATATCAGCCCAAACTGTCCACAACAGTTTAAGGTATGTTATAACTATGGAAAGGAAGAACATATAGCTCGAGATTGCACTGTAGCGAAACCAAGTCCAACGGGGGTGGTGACTCAAAAAGTTATCCCATAAAAGTCAAAGTCAACGGTTCCTGGAAGAGCGTTTTTCGTGACTGGTCAGAATACGAGGAACCCGAACGAAGTTAGCACGGGTTAGTTAATTATAAATTTTTACGAAGTCTATACCTTATTAGATACCGGTTCTACCCATTCATTTATCTCTCCTGCTTATACTCAACGTTTAAAATTGGCTCCGGAGAAAATTAGACTTTGATTTATCTGTGGAGACTCCGTTAGGAGAAACTTTCGTCACATCCACTGTTTATAAATCTTGTTTGATCCAAGTTGGTACCATCACATTACCTGTTGACCTTATCTCTTTAAAGATACTTGCTTTTGATGTGATTTTAGGAATTGATTGGTTAACTACTCATCATGCCAAAATTGATTGTTTTCGTAAGGTTGTTAGTTTTCATATTCATATAAGCAACCTGTTATTTGAATTCAAGCAACCAAACCATTCAAGTCAAACTCTTTCGTATCAAGCCGTAAAGTCATTCGTTTATTGAAAAACGGATGTCAAGCTTTCTTAGCCATGTCATGGACTTGAACAAAAATACGTCAGAATTGAATGATATTTCTGTTGTTAGTAAAATTTTTGACGCATTTCCTGAAGAATTTCTTGGCTTACTCCCAGAGCGTGATATTGAATTTTGTATCGACTTTAAACCCGGTACAAAACTCACTTCTAAAATCTCATATCGAATGGCTCCTATTGAACTTCAGGAGTTAAAAACCCAACTATAGAAGTTGATAACTGAGCCTTTATCTGGTGACTTCCTTTGTGGAATGCACCGAAGCCAGACTCTCCGTAGGGGACGCCATATTCGTGCGGTAGTAAACTGATAGGTGCCATTGTGACGTGCTATCCAAGATTGGGATATGAGTCATAGTTGAGAGCAACCTAAGTCAGTAATCGAAATACGTAGCTTTCTGATTATTATCAGAGATTCGTAAAAGTATTTTCTCGAATCGCTACTCCATTAACTCAGCTGACTCAAAAAGATATAAACTTCAAATGGGCCGAGGAATGCGAGAAAAGCTTCCAAGAATTCAACATGCGACACTGACGTTGGCTCGAGCTGTTAAAAGATTTCGATCATACCATCCAATACCATCCTAGAAAAGCAAACGTGGTAGCTGACGCATTGAGTAGAAGATCATATTCAAGAACGAGTGCGATGATGTCAAGTATACGCGTAGAATCAACTTTAATCGATAAAGTTAAAGTTGCTTAAGCCACAGACCCGGAGCTGATGCGTATGAAGAAGAAAGTACAAGAAGGTGCTATTCCGGAAGAGAGAATTGATGAAGAAGGAATACTTCGAGTCCACTCCAGACTTTGTGTTCCTAACGATTCTGATTTGAAGTACAAGATCATGATGGAGGCACACAATACACCATTTGCAATCCATCCTGGAAGTACTAAAATGTATCGTGATCTTCGACATACATTTTGGTGGAACAATATGAAGAGAGAGATTGTAAAGTTTATCTCGAGGTGTTTAACTTGTCAACGTGTAAAGGCGGAGCATCAAGTACCAAAGGGTCTATTGCAACCACTTGAGATTCCAAAATGGAAGTGGGAACATATTACCATAGATTTCATTACGGGTTTTCCCACGGTTTCTCAAGGCATAAATGCTATTTGGGTGATTGTTGATAGATTAACCAAGTCTGCTCATTTCTTTCCGATACGGGAGACTTATTCCCTTGAACGTCTTGCTAGTATGTACGTGAATGAGATTGTGAGATTGCATGACATGCCAGTATCCATAGTTTCGGATCGTGACCCAAGATTCACTTCAAGATTTTGGGTTAGCTTGCAAAAAGCTATGGGCACGGATTTACGATTTAGTTCAGCTTACCATCCTCAAACGGACGGACAATCAGAGAGGACTATTTAAACTCTTGAAGATCTATTAAGACTTTGTGTCCTAAATTTTAAAGGGAGTTGGGATAAGTACCTACCATTGGTGGAATTCTCTTACAATAATAATTATCAGGCAAGTATAGGTGTGGCTCCATTTGAAGCATTGTATGGATGAAAGTGCCGCTCTCCAGTATGTTGGGATGAGGTGGGAGAAGCAACGTTGTTAGGACCAGAGTTGGTACGTATGACTACGGAAAAGATCCAAACGATTCGACAATATTTACAAACGGCACAGGATAGACAAAAGAGTTATGCAGATCTTCATCGAAAGGACGTGGAATTTGATATTGGGGATCATGTGTAAGACCCCAACTTTTATAAATAAAGATGAATTTTCTATAAATATTATTTTTGAATATTATGGAGTTAATTTGATATAATGTTATAGTTGTGGGTAATATTTATAAATTTTATAAAGTACGCAAGTTTCGATTGGTCGGGGAATATTCGTTTTAACAGGGAATATTCGTACAACGACACAATCATTGGTGGACCCCGCAACGGAATTATTGTCGGATTGAGAAAACGACAAAAATATTTTATTAAAAATAACGGCGGAAGTTTTACCATTGTTACTGTTGAACTACTCGGTAGTAAAAGTACAGTAATACGCATGGTTGCACAGTAGCACACGGTATTAATTATTGATGTTTACGGGATAAGTCACTCAGTTTTGTTTATTTTATAAACACTCATTTACCCGTTTTTCAAAATAGTCGGTAGAAGATTATACAGCATATATATATTATACGTGTGTGGGTGTGAAGTGTGTGCATGTGAATGTGTGTGGGTAAAGAAGAAAAAGAAGATGGTGGGTGAAGTATTATACTAGGATGTTATATATATAATTGGAAAAGTTGACAAAATGGGTTGATGACTTAACTTGGTCGGGAGGGAGGTTATTATTATAATATATATGTATATATATATATAAATGTGACATGTGCTAGTATATTTATAATATATATATATATGTATGATTGAGTGCAAGTGGGAAGCTAGGGGGGAGAGTTTGAGTCAGGCACGGATGAAGTTGTGCATTATTGATATATATTTTATAAATAAAATATATTATATTTAAAAGATTTTGCTTTAAATATGAACCGTCAGATTAAAGTAAATCAATCTAGACCGTTCATGGATTAGTTACTATGCAGTCTATTTTCCTATAAATAGAAACTCATTCCTTCATTATTTCTTACGAATTCACTGAACTCTAGAGAGAGAAACTATAGAGAGAAACTATATAGAAAGAAGAAGAGTATTCTGCTATTTAACTACTTCCTTATTTCAGCTTTTCTTTTAAACGGTAAGGGATATTATTTGTTGCACTCGTAGGGAATATTATTTCTTTTATATACATGAAGAGAACTTCTGTTATTCCATTCTTTATTATTCTGTTGGAATAACCAGTATACGCGGTCTACCCTATACTTGGTGACATTCTTCTATTATTCTGTTGGAACATCCTGTCTGTGTGTTTTACACCGGACCTGGTTCCGTTTGTATTATTATTCTGTTGGAACATCCTGTCTGTGTGTTTTACACCGGACCTGGTTCCATTTTTATTATTATTCTGTTGGAACGTCCTGTCTGTGTGCTTTACACCGGACCTGGTTCTATTATTTATTATTCTGTCGGAATATCCTGTCTGTGCGTTTACGCCGGATGTGACAACCCCAAAATAGGTTCATTCCATCCAACCTATTCTGAGTCGCCAAATACATGGTACAGAAAACAACTACAACTTTATTACAACAATTGTCGTGCAAAATACAACACCACATATGCTGTGAGTTTGAATACAAATATATACCAAATGTGACTCATGTTCCAACCGTGGACATCACCTCACAATAACACCTTACATAAAGGTATAGTCAAAAACTGTTTTAGAAATTAGAATCTTTGGGAAGTGCTCAAGGAAACCTTCGTACATGGGAGGCCATGCGTCTAGGTTATGATAGATATCATATGACCACAGAATTATCCTTGGTTGACCCAATAGACCCCAAAGAAAAACGAGAAGATTACTATCATATTCTTCCCAATGGTGAGTCTTCTCTTGACTTATCATTATCTCCACTGTCTCTAATTGAGAATTATACTTCAAACAAACACCAAGATTATATAGGTAGTGCCCATAGATATACTCAGCAAGTGGATGAGCACATCCCTGTCTTATGATGACACGAGGTTGTATGTCGTTAGACATCTTGTATGATAGTGACAAAACACCCTTCCAACGTTGGGTTCGCCTCACCCTATTTTCTTCACCAAATATAACTACTAAATGATGACCACCGTTCTATTCCCTTGTTACCCCCGCTCGACCCAGCTACACTCTTATTACCTGAAAGGAATTGTGAAGCAAAAGGGTGAGCACAACTAGCTCAGTAAAGAATATCATGACTAAAGATAATTAAATTATCAATAGCCTTCATCAATAATAAATCAGAGATTTAGAACATATGGTAAATGATAAAAATTTCAACCATAGTTGCAGCGGAACGAGCAATCCATTAGAAGAGTCAAATAGACTATAAAGTCTATTATCTTCTCCATGTTAAAAATCCACCAACAATATTTTATCCATGTAACATCACTCAACAGTTCCTTTCCACAATCATATGAATAACTCATAATCATAATTGTGACTATAAATTTTTCTTCGCACCCAGGACGAAGAATATTTTCATCACCTGTCTTTACCTGAAACATCAAAGATCATGGTTATACCAAATCACAGTTCCTGTTTATAATCATACTAACAAATCCATCTTTGCACTACGGGCCAAAGATATTCATCAACAAACCATCTTTGCACTACGGGCCAAAGATATTCAACAACAGTTCATCTTTGCACTACAGGCCAAAGATATTCATCAACAGGCCATCTTTGCACTACATGCCAAAGATATTCATCAACAATTCATATTTGCACTACAGGCCAAATATATTCATATCTCAAAGAAATATATAATCATTTCAGAATTTATATAAACAATAATTATAACCATGTTGATCAATTCACCTTTGCACTTAAGCTAAAGATATTCAATTATAAATTCAATGGTCATGATCATACCAGTCACAATTCAACTTTGCACTACAGGCCAAAGAGAACCATAGTCATGATCATACCAATAATCTACCCATCTTTACACTCAAGTGAAAGAGAATTTCAACATCAGGGTTATAAAAATGTTATATATGATAATAAAAATAATATGATCAAAATATAGATTTAATCTCAAGAGTAATATTCATAAATCAACTATAATTTGGTTAGAAAAAGAAACCAATTTTGTCGTGAATAGTAACTCGTGAATAGTAACTCGTGAATAGTAACTCATGAATAGTAACTCGTGAATAGTAACCCGACACAAAAAGGTAGAAATTCCACAATAAAATACATACCAATATTTCGGTATAATGATATTGAAAGAATAATATTCTTAAGCTTATAAACAATTTATTTAAATTGTTTACACTTTACTAATTAATGCATTTAATCATCATAAAATGCCAACTCTTAAGATTTCATCATCAATAACCAAAACCCTCATCAAAAATCTGCATATACCTCATATAGGATTCTCAAGCCATAAAATCCTATTTTCCAATTTTCTTACTTCACATAACATATTTAATTCATTTACTCATAACTAGACTATTTTCATGAAAAATACCAAATCAGTTCCAAAAATATTTCTTTTCTGGAATTTAGCATAATATAGTCCCATAGTGAACATATATTTTTCTCAGAATTTTTAAAAGTCATTTACTATTTTTCATATGGCCAAAATAGCCGAATATTTAGACATTTATCAAAAATTGTACTTTTGTCTAAAAATTCTGAAATTTACAGAGTATACTTCTATCATATACATGTACTCCCAATAAAAATTTCATCAATTTTGGAGTTAACCACAAGGAATTATAAGCTGTTACTTTTAAAATAGTCTTTTCTCATAAAATTCATAACTCTCAATCTATACATCCAAAAATCACCATTTTTGGACACAATCAAGAAAACTCATCAAAATATCATTTCAAATTTTTCCAGAATTTTTGAAGATCAGAAAAATTACGAAACTGAAAATCATAACAACCCTTAAAATCCCTTACTATCCCTTACTATCCCTTACTATCCCTTACCTCAAAAGAGCAGTACTTCTGATCGGTATAAGGCTGAAGGAAACTTGCACTGATGAATAGCAACTCACCAAGTATCTAAAAACTCACAAAATATGCTTCATAATATAGAGAGAGAAAGAGAGAAAGCTTATGTTTCTGGTGTGATTTTCAATTCTAACTTAGCCCTCTATTTATAGGAAAATTTTGGTAGGTTTGACCTGCAACCTGATGGCTTTACCTGCTACTATTCCCACCCACCACATTTGAAATATAATTCAGCACATTTCTTCACCAACCACAAGTGGGGCCCACCAATTCTAGAATTTTCCACCAAAAATGATTTATAACCTGATTTCTGAACCAGTCATCTCGTAAAATTCATAACAAATCATACGTTCATTTTTAACGGTTCAAAATTTGTGGACATATACTCAACTTATATATGTATAACATATCCAAAAATTACCACGATCCAACGGTCGGATTAAAAATTATAACCCCCGCAAAATATCTCAAAAACCCTGATTTGATTTTTAATACCTCCATTCCGACAAAAATACTGATAAAAACCTCAACATTAACTCCTTCATTTTTAACCACAAAAATATATCCCTCATTTATATCCACATAAAATAAATATTTCCTTATCATATGAATCAATAATTAATTATTCACAAATAATATTACAGAATCACATTTATGACAACCAGGCCGTTCCCAGGAAAGAGGGGGCTTTCCAATAAGAATTTCTCCTTACTGGCGCGCAATTAGATGACCAAACCTCTCCTTAGACAGAACTTTCTAGACATTGCCAATAATGTTATCTAATAATATTATTCAAATAATATGAATTATTGATCTGATAAAGGAAAATACTGTGCAGCAACAATTATTGAAACAACAATAATATAAAATATCAACGCAGCAATTATTGAATCAATAAAATAAAATATTGAACAGTAATTACTGTAACAATTATTGAGTAGTGCCTTCTTACGTAAGAATCAATAATTTCAAAAATACTGTGCAATACCGTGTGCTACTGTGCAATAACGCGTATTACTGTATTTTAACCACCGGGTATTCCAACAGTGTTAACGGTAACAACTACGCCGTTATTTGTAAAAACTCAAATTTGTCGTTTTCTTCATCCGACAGTTATTCTGTTATGGGGCCCACAAATAGCTGCGCCGTCGTACGAATATTCCCCGACAGAAAGAATATTCCACGACCAAACGAATATTCCCCGACAACAATGATTATTTTATAACCACTTGTGTATTTTGAAAAAAATTCATATTTCACCCATAACTTTAATTTTTTATCAATTTAACCATTTACTGAATAGTAATTATAAGAAAAATTGAATACTTTTATTTCATAAAATTCGGGGTCTTACAATCTCCCCTCCTTATGAAATTTCGTCCCCGAAATTTACGTACCTGGTATTTCAAAGAGTTGAGAATACCTTCCTTTCATTTCAGATTCCATCTTCCCTGTCATCATAATTTCTCCATTGCTCATCTCCTGTATTTCAAATATCATTCTAGAATACAGCTTCAAAACAAGGGTTAATTTAACAAATTAACATATCACATAATATCCCGATATTATGACTGACCAACAAATAAGCTTAGGTAGGACACACTAGCGAAGGATTTACTCATCTCTCCCCTCCTAGTTATATTTCCCGATCTCCGCCAGAGATCATATCCCTAAGCTCTGATACCACCTGTGACAACCCCAAAATAGGTCCATTCCATCCAACCTATTCTGAGTCGCCAAATACATGGTACAGAAAACAACTACAACTTTATTACAACAATTGTCGTGCAAAATACAACAACACATATGCTGTGAGTTTGGATACAAATATATACCAAATGTGACTCATGTTCCAACCGTGGACATCACCTCACAATAACACCTTACATAAAGGTATAGTCAAAAACTGTTTTAGAAATTAGAATCTTTGGGAAGTGCTCAAGGAAACCTTCGTACATGGGAGGCCACGCGTCTAGGTTATGATAGATATCATATGGCCACAGAATTATCCTTGGTTGACCCAATAGACCCCAAAGAAAAACGAGAAGATTACTATCATATTCTTCCCAATGGTGAGTCTTCTCTTGACTTATCATTATCTCCACTGTCTCTAATTGAGAATTATACTTCAAACAAACACCAAGATTATATAGGTAGTGCCCATAGATATACTCAGCAAGTGGATGAGCACAACCCTGTCTTATGATGACACGAGGTTGTATGTCATTAGACATCTTGTATGATAGTGACAAAACACCCTTCCAACGTTGGGTTCGCCTCACCCTATTTTCTTCACCAAATATAACTACTAAATGATGACCACCGTTCTATTCCCTTGTTACCCCCGCTCGACCCAGCTACACTCTTATTACCTGAAAGGAATTGTGAAGCAAAAGGGTGAGCACAACTAGCTCAGTAAAGAATATCATGACTAAAGATAATTAAATTATCAATAGCCTTCATCAACAATAAATCAGAGATTTAGAACATATGGTAAATGATAAAAATTTCAACCATAGTTGCAGCGGAACGAGCAATCCATTAGAAGAGTCAAATAGACTATAAAGTCTATTATCTTCTCCATGTTAAAAATCCACCAACAATATTTTATCCATGTAACATCACTCAACAGTTCCTTTCCACAATCATATGAATAACTCATAATCATAATTGTGACTATAAATTTTTCTTCGCACCCAGGACGAAGAATATTTTCATCACCTGTCTTTACCTGAAACATCAAAGATCATGGTTATACCAAATCACAGTTCCTGTTTATAATCATACTAACAAATCCATCTTTGCACTACGGGCCAAAGATATTCATCAACAAACCATCTTTGCACTACGGGCCAAAGATATTCAACAACAGTTCATCTTTGCACTACAGGCCAAAGATATTCATCAACAGGCCATCTTTGCACTACATGCCAAAGATATTCATCAACAATTCATATTTGCACTACAGGCCAAATATATTCATATCTCAAAGAAATATATAATCATTTCAGAATTTATATAAACAATAATTATAACCATGTTGATCAATTCACCTTTGCACTTAAGCTAAAGATATTCAATTATAAATTCAATGGTCATGATCATACCAGTCACAATTCAACTTTGCACTACAGGCCAAAGAGAACCCTAGTCATGATCATACCAATAATCTACCCATCTTTACACTCAAGTGAAAGAGAATTTCAACATCAGGGTTATAAAAATGTTATATATGATAATAAAAATAATATGATCAAAATATAGATTTAATCTCAAGAGTAATATTCATAAATCAACTATAATTTGGTTAGAAAAAGAAACCAATTTTGTCGTGAATAGTAACTCGTGAATAGTAACTCGTGAATAGTAACTCATGAATAGTAACTCGTGAATAGTAACCCGACACAAAAAGGTAAAAATTCCACAATAAAATACATACCAATATTTCGGTATAATGATATTGAAAGAATAACATTACTTAAGCTTATAAACAATTTATTTAAATTGTTTACACTTTACTAATTAATGCATTTAATCATCATAAAATGCCAACTCTTAAGATTTCATCATCAATAACCAAAACCCTCATCAAAAATCTGCATATACCTCATATAGGATTCTCAAGCCATAAAATCCTATTTTCCAATTTTCTTACTTCACAAAACATATTTAATTCATTTACTCATAACTAGACTATTTTCATGAAAAATACCAAATCAGTTCCAAAAATATTTCTTTTCTGGAATTTAGCATAATATAGTCCCATAGTGAACATATATTTTTCTCAGAATTTTTAAAAGTCATTTACTATTTTTCATATGGCCAAAATAGCCGAATATTTAGACATTTATCAAAAATTGTACTTTTGTCTAAAAATTCTGAAATTTACAGAGTATACTTCTATCATATACATGTACTCCCAATAAAAATTTCATCAATTTTGGAGTTAACCACAAGGAATTATAAGCTGTTACTTTTAAAATAGTCTTTTCTCATAAAATTCATAACTCTCAATCTATACATCCAAAAATCACCATTTTTGGACACAATCAAGAAAACTCATCAAAATATCATTTCAAATTTTTCCAGAATTTTTGAAGATCAGAAAAATTACGAAACTGAAAATCATAACAACCCTTAAAATCCCTTACTATCCCTTACTACCCTTACTATCCCTTACCTCAAAAGAGCAGTACTTCTGATCGGTATAAGGCTGAAGGAAACTTGCACTGATGAATAGCAACTCACCAAGTATCTAAAAACTCACAAAATATGCTTCATAATATAGAGAGAGAAAGAGAGAAAGCTTATGTTTCTGGTGTGATTTTCAATTCTAACTTAGCCCTCTATTTATAGGAAAATTTTGGTAGGTTTGACCTGCAACCTGATGGCTTTACCTGCTACTATTCCCACCCACCACATTTGAAATATAATTCAGCACATTTCTTCACCAACCACAAGTGGGGCCCACCAATTCTAGAATTTTCCACCAAAAATGATTTATAACCTGATTTCTGAACCAGTCATCTCGTAAAATTCATAACAAATCATACGTTCATTTTTAACGGTTCAAAATTTGTGGACATATACTCAACTTATATATGTATAACATATCCAAAAATTACCACGATCCAACGGTCGGATTAAAAATTATAACCCCCGCAAAATATCTCAAAAACCCTGATTTTTAATACCTCCATTCCGACAAAAATACTGATAAAAACCTCAACATTAACTCCTTCATTTTTAACCACAAAAATATATCCCTCATTTATATCCACATAAAATAAATATTTCCTTATCATATGAATCAATAATTAATTATTCACAAATAATATTACAGAATCACATTTATGACAACCAGGCCGTTCCCAGGAAAGAGGGGGCTTTCCAATAAGAATTTCTCCTTACTGGCGCGCAATTAGATGACCAAACCTCTCCTTAGACAGAACTTTCTAGACATTGCCAATAATGTTATCTAATAATATTATTCAAATAATATGAATTATTGATCTGATAATGAAAATACTGTGCAGCAACAATTATTGAAACAACAATAATATAAAATATCAACGCAGCAATTATTGAATCAATAAAATAAAATATTGAACAGTAATTACTGTAACAATTATTGAGTAGTGCCTTCTTACGTAAGAATCAATAATTTCAAAAATACTGTACAATACCGTGTGCTACTGTGCAATAACGCGTATTACTGTATTTTAACCACCGGGTATTCCAACAGTGTTAACGGTAACAACTACGCCGTTATTTGTAAAAACTCAAATTTGTCGTTTTCTTCATCCGACAGTTATTCTGTTATGGGGCCCACAAATAGCTGCGCCGTCGTACGAATATTCCCCGACAGAAAGAATATTCCACGACCAAACGAATATTCCCCGACAACAATGATTATTTTATAACCACTTGTTATTTTGAAAAAAATTCATATTTCACCCATAACTTTAATTTTTTATCAATTTAACCATTTACTGAATAGTAATTATAAGAAAAATTGAATACTTTTATTTCATAAAATTCGGGGTCTTACAATCTCCCCTCCTTATGAAATTTCATCCCCGAAATGTACGTACCTGGTATTTCAAAGAGTTGAGAATACATTCCTTTCATTTCAGATTCCATATTCCCTGTCATCATAATTTTTCCATTGCTCATCTCCTGTATTTCAAATATCATTCTAGAATACAGCTTCAAAACAAGGGTTAATTTAAGAAATTAACATATCACATAATATCCCGATATTATGACTGACCAACAAATAAGCTTAGGTAGGACACACTAGCGAAGGATTTACTCATCTCTCCCCTCCTAGTTATATTTCCCGATCTCCGCCAGAGATCATATCCCTAAGCTCTGATACCACCTGTGACAACCCCAAAATAGGTTCATTCCATCCAACTTATTCTGAGTCGCCAAATACATGGTACAGAAAACAACTACAACTTTATTACAACAATTGTCGTGCAAAATACAACACCACATATGCTGTGAGTTTGAATACAAATATATACCAAATGTGACTCATGTTCCAACCGTGGACATCACCTCACAATAACACCTTACATAAAGGTATAGTCAAAAACTGTTTTAGAAATTAGAATCTTTGGGAAGTGCTCAAGGAAACCTTCGTACATGGGAGGCCATGCGTCTAGGTTATGATAGATATCATATGGCCACAGAATTATCCTTGGTTGACCCAATAGACCCCAAAGAAAAACGAGAAGATTACTATCATATTCTTCCCAATGGTGAGTCTTCTCTTGACTTATCATTATCTCCACTGTCTCTAATTGAGAATTATACTTCAAACAAACACCAAGATTATATAGGTAGTGCCCATAGATATACTCAGCAAGTGGATGAGCACATCCCTGTCTTATGATGACACGAGGTTGTATGTCATTAGACATCTTGTATGATAGTGACAAAACACCCTTCCAACGTTGGGTTCGCCTCACCCTATTTTCTTCACCAAATATAACTACTAAATGATGACCACCGTTCTATTCCCTTGTTACCCCCGCTCGACCCAGCTACACTCTTATTACCTGAAAGGAATTGTGAAGCAAAAGGGTGAGCACAACTAGCTCAGTAAAGAATATCATGACTAAAGATAATTCAATTATCAATAGCCTTCATCAACAATAAATCAGAGATTTAGAACATATGGTAAATGATAAAAATTTCAACCATAGTTGCAGCGGAACGAGCAATCCATTAGAAGAGTCAAATAGACTATAAAGTCTATTATCTTCTCCATGTTAAAAATCCACCAACAATATTTTATCCATGTAACATCACTCAACAGTTCCTTTCCACAATCATATGAATAACTCATAATCATAATTGTGACTATAAATTTTTCTTCGCACCCAGGACGAAGAATATTTTCATCACCTGTCTTTACCTGAAACATCAAAGATCATGGTTATACCAAATCACAGTTCCTGTTTATAATCATACTAACAAATTCATCTTTGCACTACGGGCCAAAGATATTCATCAACAAACCATCTTTGCACTACGGGCCAAAGATATTCAACAACAGTTCATCTTTGCACTACAGGCCAAAGATATTCATCAACAGGCCATCTTTGCACTACATGCCAAAGATATTCATCAACAATTCATATTTGCACTACAGGCCAAATATATTCATATCTCAAAGAAATATATAATCATTTCAGAATTTATATAAACAATAATTATAACCATGTTGATCAATTCACCTTTGCACTTAAGCTAAAGATATTCAATTATAAATTCAATGGTCATGATCATACCAGTCACAATTCAACTTTGCACTACTGGCCAAAGAGAACCATAGTCATGATCATACCAATAATTTACCCATCTTTACACTCAAGCGAAAGAGAATTTCAACATCAAGGTTATAAAAATGTTATATATGATAATAAAAATAATATGATCAAAATATGGATTTAATCTCAAGAGTAATATTCATAAATCAACTATAATTTGGTTAGAAAAAGAAACCAATTTTGTCGTGAATAGTAACTCGTGAATAGTAACTCGTGAATAATAACTCATGAATAGTAACTCGTGAATAGTAACCCTGACATGAAAAAGGTAAAAATTCCACAATAATATACATACCAATATTTCGGTATAATGATATTGAAAGAATAATATTCTTAAGCTTATAAACAATTTATTTAAATTGTTTACACTTTACTAATTAATGCATTTAATCATCATAAAATGTCAACTCTTAAGATTTCATCATCAATAACCAAAACCCTCATCAAAAATCTGCATATACCTCATATAGGATTCTCAAGCCATAAAATCCTATTTTCCAATTTTCTTACTTCACATAACATATTTAATTCATTTACTCATAACTAGACTATTTTCATGAAAAATACCAAATCAGTTCCAAAAATATTTCTTTTCTGGAATTTAGCATAATATAGTCCCATAGTGAACATATATTTTTCTCAGAATTTTTAAAAGTCATTTACTATTTTTCATATGGCCAAAATAGCCGAATATTTAGACATTTATCAAAAATTGTACTTTTGTCTAAAAATTCTGAAATTTACAGAGTATACTTCTATCATATACATGTACTCCCAATAAAAATTTCATCAATTTTGGAGTTAACCACAAGGAATTATAAGCTGTTACTTTTAAAATAGTCTTTTCTCATAAAATTCATAACTCTCAATCTATACATCCAAAAATCACCATTTTTGGACACAATCAAGAAAACTCATCAAAATATCATTTCAAATTTTTCCAGAATTTTTGAAGATCAGAAAAATTACGAAACTGAAAATCATAACAACCCTTAAAATCCCTTACTATCCCTTACTATCCCTTACTATCCCTTACCTCAAAAGAGCAGTACTTCTGATCGGTATAAGGCTGAAGGAAACTTGCACTGATGAATAGCAACTCATCAAGTATCTAAAAACTCACAAAATATGCTTCATAATATAGAGAGAGAAAGAGAGAAAGCTTATGTTTCTGGTGTGATTTTCAATTCTAACTTAGCCCTCTATTTATAGGAAAATTTTGGTAGGTTTGACCTGCAACCTGATGGCTTTACCTGCTACTATTCCCACCCACCACATTTGAAATATAATTCAACACATTTCTTCACCAACCACAAGTGGGGCCCACCAATTCTAGAATTTTCCACCAAAAATGATTTATAACCTGATTTCTGAATCAGCCACCTCTTAAAATTCATAACAAATCATACGTTCATTTTTAACGGTTCAAAATTTGTGGACATATACTCAACTTATATATGTATAACATATCCAAAAATTACCACGATCCAACGGTCGGATTAAAAATTATAACACCCGCAATATTTCTCAAAAACCCTGATTTGATTTTTAATACCTCCATTCCGACAAAAATACTGATAAAAACCTCAATATTAACTCCTTCATTTTTAACCACAAAAATATATCCCTCGTTTCTATCCACATAAAATAAATATTTCCTTATCATATGAATCAATAATTAATTATTCACAAATAATATTACAGAATCACATTTATGACAACCAGGCCGTTCCCAGGAAAGAGGGGGCTTTCCAATAAGAATTTCTCCTTACTGGCGCGCAATTAGATGACCAAACCTCTCCTTAGACAGAACTTTCTAGACATTGACAATAATGTTATCTAATAATATTATTCAAATAATATGAATTATTGATCTGATAAAGGAAAATACTGTGCAGCAACAATTATTGAAACAACAATAATATAAAATATCAACGCAACAATTATTGAATCAATAAAATAAAATATTGAACAGTAACTACTGTAATAATTATTGAGTAGTGCCTTCTTACGTAAGAATCAATAATTTCAAAAATACTGTGCAATACCGTGTGCTACTGTGCAATAATGCGTATTACTGTATTTTAACCACCGGGTATTTCAACAGTGTTAACGGTAACAACTACGCCGTTAATTATAAAAACTCAATTTTTGTCGTTATCTTCATCCGACAGTTATTCTGTTATGGGGCCCACAAATGGTTGCGCCGTCGTACGAATATTACCCGACAGAAAGAATATTCCACGACCAAACGAATATTCCCCGACAACAATGAATATTTTATAACCACTTGTGTATTTTGAAAAATTTTCATATTTCACCCATAATTTTAATTTTTTATCAATTTAACCATTTACTGAATTGTAATTATAAGAAAAATTGAATACTTTTATTTCATAAAATTCGGGGTCTTACACCGGACCTGGTTCCATTATTTATTATTCTGTTGGAATAACCTGTCTGTGCGGTCTATCGCATGCATGGTGATTTTTTTTGTTATTCCATTCTTTATTGTACTCAGTTGGTTAAGTTTTGACTTCTATACTCCATAAAATTAGTGGAATATCCTTGACATTTGCGCTTCATCTAGTATATATTCATGAAAATATTCTTTTAAGCATTCTTGAAGTTTACTCCACAAAGCAGTATCATGTTGACAATTTGGACGTTATTAATTCCTGGATAAATTAATTCTTGAACTTGTTTTATTGAATTCTTATATCATTGTCATCATCCTCATGTTTATATTCTGTTGAAAGTCATCTATGGCCTGTAGTGCATAGATGGACTTGATATGATTATGACCAGGAATTATTCAGTGTAATCATGACCGTAATGTTACAAATGATGTGGTAAAAGTCCTCATTGGCCCGTAGTGCATTGATGGACAGTTATTGGCATGATCATGACCATTAATGAATATGCGAATATCCTTAGCCATAGTGCAGGGGTGATTCGATGATGTGGATTATTTTATTAAGTTGAGTCCCAGCGATCACAGTGTTGGAAAATCTTTTAAATCATAAAAGATAGTAGAGTTTATTTTCTACTTGACTCTGTTAATGGATTGCTTGTTCCGCTACAGTTAAACTTGATGTCTATTATATTTTATCAGTTTAACATTGTTGAAGGCTAATGATAATTTATTCTGCATTATCTTAGTCATAATATTTTTTACTGGGCTAGTTGAGCTCACCCTTTCTTTCACTGTTCTCTTCAGGAAATGAGAACATAGCTGGGGCAAGTCGGGGAACGGAGTGATGGTCCGAATGATAGTATTAGTTAGTAGTCCTCACTATTCTATGTAATGGTGTGTTAATAAATGTAATGAGGACTCCTTTTGAGTATGAATACTCTCTAGAAGATAATATTTGTATTCAAACTCACAGTTTATGTTTTGTCGTATTGTACACGACAGTTGTATTAGTAAGTTGTATTTGTATTCTGTACTATGTATCTGACAACCCAAGATGGGTGATGTATACCTAATTTTGGGGGCGGCACAGTTGGTATCAGAGCTTAGGGATATGATCCCTGGCTAAGATGTGAGAATAGAACTAGGAGGGGAGAGACGGGGAATTACTTTGCTAGTATGACCTACCTAAGTTTATTTGTTATTTAATTGGTTGGTCAGAGTATATTGATAATACGTGACATGTTAATTAACCCTTGATTTGTGGCAGTATTTGAAAATGGCAGCTGGAAATGTCAACAATGGAGTGAATGAGACCGTGACACCTCTAATCACCAACCAAGATAATGTAATATCAGGCGAAGAAAAAATTAGAGATATTTACGTGATAAGTGAAGAACTAATAGTTGCACCCGAGCTAGTGGCAGAGGTATCAGCTGAGAGTGAGGAAGAAGAGGAAGAAGAGGAACCTGAGGAGAATTGGTTAGAAGAAATCTATGATCAAAACTTAGAATTACAAAATCGTATTCATGAGTTAGAAGAGCAGGCTGAAGAACGGCAGGCGTTCGTGGAGCAAAAAGATGTAACGATTCAAAATTGTGTTACCCGATATGTGATGCTCGAACAAAATCACGCTTTGGCAGAGTGTAAGATATTAAAGTTGGAATTTGAGAATTCAAATATGAAGGATCAGCTGAAAGAAGAAACAACTGAACGAGTGAGAATGCAGGATGCGTGGGTAAAAGCCGCACGACGTGTTGATATTGTAGAAAGAGATGTCCGATCCAAAAAGGCTAAAATAGATGATATACATTTCTCTTTTTGGACAGCAATTGGGAGAACCCAACATCGAGTTTTGAATTACCCTATACAGAGCGGTCAATCTGAACTCGATATGGATCGAAGATTGATGATTCAGATCATGAAGCAGGAGTACGATGAAGCAGTTGAGGGTGAAATATGCCCTATATTAAAGTCAATTCCAACGATAGAGATAACATCAAATGCTACCCCAGACAAGTCAAAGCCGGGTAGTTCAAGGGAGAGCGGTTGTCATGACTTCCCAACAAGTGAGGAACCCAAATGAAGTTATCGCGGGTAAGCTAATCATAAACCCTTACGAAGTTTGTACCTTATTCGATATTGGTTCTACCCACTATTATATTTCACCTAGTTGTGTTCAACGTTTAAACTTGGCCCTTAAAAAAAAAAAAATTTTTTTATTAGACTTGACTTATCTGTTGAAACTCTGTTAGGAGAAACTTTCGTTAACTCCACTATTTATAAATCTTGTTTAATTCAAATCGACACTTTCACGTTACCTGTCGATATGTGATTTTTGGAAACGATTGGTTAACTACCCATTATGCTTTTCGTAAGGTTATTAATTTTTATATTCCTAACCAACCTGTTATGCGAATTCAAGCAACCAAACCACTAAAGTAAATCATTATCATATCAAGCCATAAGTAAAGATCCCCGTTCCTTTCGTTGTTGACTTCCTGGTGTGGAATGCACCGAAGCCAGACTGTCCGTAGGAGACGTTGTAAATGACGATGGCAAGCTGATAGGTATCAATGTGACGTGTTATCCAAGTCTGGGATGAGAGTCACAGTTTTGAATGATATTTCTATTGTTAATAAATTTTCTGACGTGTCCTTGAAGATTTCCTAGCCTACCCCTAGAGCGTGAAATTAAATTTTGTATTGACCCCAGTACAAAAAATCATTTCTTAAACCCTCAAATATTTCTTTACCTAAAACGAACGTATCAGGCGCCAAAGACGTTGGCTCGAGCTGTTAAAGATTACGATCGTACCATTTAATATCATTGTGGAAAAGTGAACGTGGTAGCTGACGCGTTGAGTAGAAGATCATATGCAAGTACGAGTACGATGCTGTCAACACAAAGGCCTATTTTGTGTGACTTGCAAAGGATGGAGATAGAGTTAAAGACTCTAGGGACCCATGTGATGATGACAAATATACGAGTAGAACCAACTTTAATCGATAAAGTTAAAGCTGCTCAAGCTACAGACCTGGAGCTGATGCGTATGAGGAAGAAAGTGCGAGAAGGTGCTATGCCGGAAGCAAGAATCGATGAAGAAGGAATATTTCGAGTCAACTCCAGACTTTGTGCTCCTAACAACCCTGATTTAAAGTATGAAATCATGATGGAGGCGCACAACACACCGTTTGCAATCCATCCTGGAAGTACCAAAATGTATCATGATCTTCGTCATACATTTTGGTGGAGCAATATGAAGAGAGAGATAGCGCTGTTTATCTCAAGGTGTCTAACTTGTCAACGAGTCAAAGCGGAGCATCAAGTACCAAAAGGTCCATTGCAACCACTTGAAATTTCAGAATGGAAGTGGGAGCACATTACCATGGATTTCGTTACCGGTCTTCCTAGGGTTTCTCAAGGTATTGATGCGATTTGGGTCATTGTTGATAGATTGACCAAGTCTGCTCATTTCTTACCGATACGAGAAACTTATACACTTGAACGTCTTGCTCGTATGTACATAAACGAGATTGTAAGACTGCATGGTATGCCAGTATCCATAGTTTCTGATCGAGACCCAAGATTCACTTCACGATTTTGGGTTAGTTTACAAAAAGCTATGGGCACGGATTTACGATTTAGTTCGGCATATCATCCTCAGACGGACGGACAATCAGAGAGGACTATTCAAACTCTAGAAGATTTATTAAGACTCTGTGTCTTTGACTTCAAGGGAAGTTGGGACAAGTTCTTACCATTGGTGGAGTTTTCCTACAACAATAGTTATCAAGCAAGTATTGGCATGGCTCCATTCGAAGCATTGTATGGAAGAAAATGTCGTTCTCCAGTATGCTGGGATGAGGTGGGTGAAGCAACGTTGTTGGGACCGGAGTTGGTACGTATGACTACAGAAAAGATTCAAACGATCCGACAACGTATAAAAACCTCACAAGATCGACAAAAGAGTTTTGCTGATCTTCATCGAAAGGACGTGGAATTTGATGTAGGAGATCATATGTTCTTACGTGTTGCTCCATGGAAAGGAGTTACCAGATTCGGAAAGAGAGGAAAGCTCAATCCTCGATTCATCGGTCCATTTTTAATCCTCGATCGAGTAGGAACTGTGGCTTATAGACTCGCTTTACCGCCAAGTATGTCTCGTGTTCATAACGTTTTTCACATATCCATATTACGCAAATATGTGGAAGACCCGAACCACATTATTGAGTTAGAACCGGACGAAATAGCGGAGGATTTGACGTATAAAGAAGTTCTTGTTCAAATCTTGGATAAGAAAGAACATATTCTATGCTCCAAGGTTATACCTCAAGTCAAAGTTTTGTGGAGAAACCACGATGTTGAGGAAATGACTTGGGAGTTAGAATCTGAAATGAAATCAAAGTATCCTTACCTCTTCGACATACCAGGTACGTACCCTAATTTCGAGGGCGAAATTTCATAAGAAGGGGAGGTTGTAAGACCCCAACTTTTATAAATAAAGATGAATTTTCTATAAATATCATTTTATGGAGTTAATTTGATATAATGTTATAGTTGTGGGTAATATTTATAAATTTTGCAAAGTACGCAAAATGTTATATAATATTCGATTGGTCGGGGAATATTCGTTTTAACAGGGAATATTCGTACAATGACACAATCATTGGTGGACCCCACAACAGAATTATTGTCGGATTGAGAAAACGACAAAAATATTTTATTAAAAATAACGGCGGAAGTTTTACCATTGTTACTGTTGAACTACTCGGTAGTAAAAGTACAGTAATACGTGTGGTTGCATAGTAGCACACGGTATTGATTATTAATGCTTATGTGAGAAGTCACTCAGTTTGATTCAATTATTGTCAGTTAATAATATGAATTATTTAGCGATAATGACGTTTTGTTTTATTCGTATTATTAACCTAATAAAACAGAAACATCTTTTTATATAAAACAGAATACTTTATTAAAGTTATTCTATAAATAGAATATATTATATTTTATTTAAAAGATTTTGCTTTAAATATGGACCGTCAGATTAAAGTAATCAATCTGGACCGTTCATGGATTAGTTCCTATGCATTTTATTTTTCTATAAATATCAGCTCATTCCTTCATTATTTCTTACGAATTCACTGAACTCTAGAGAGAGAAACTATAGAGAGAAACTATAGAGAGAGAGAAGAAGAGTATTCTGCTACTTAACTACTTCCTTACTTCAGCTCTTCTTTAAAACGGTAAGGGGTGTTATTCTTTCTTATTCAGTAAATGGTTAAATTGATAAAAAGTTAAAGTTAAGGGTGATATATGATTTTTTTTTAAAAATACGCAAGTGATTATAAAATATTCATTGTTGTCGGGGAATATTTATTTGGTCGTGGAATATTCTTTCTGTCGAAGAATATTCATACGACGGCGCAGCCATTTGTGTGCCCCATAACAGAATAACTGTCGGATGAAGAAAACGACAAAAATTGAGTTTTTATAATTAACGGCGTAGTTGTTACCGTTAATACTGTTGGAATACCCAGTGGTTAAAACACAGTAATACGCGTTGTTATACAGTAGCACACGGTATTGCACCAATTATTGATTTTTACGTAAGAAGGCATTACTCAATAATTGTTACAGTAATTACTATTCAGTATTTTATTTTATTGATTCAATAATTGCTGCGTTAATATTTTATATTACTGTTGTTTTAATAATTATCACTACACAGTTTTTTCTATTATCGGAGCAATAATTCATATTATCTGAATAATATTATTAGATAACATTATTGGCAATGTCTAGAAAGTTCTGTCTAAGGAGAGGTTTAGTCATCTAATTGCGCGCCAGTAAGGAGAAATCCTTATTGGAAAGCCCCCTCTTTCCTTAGAACGGCCTGGTTGCCAGTACTGTGATTCTGTAATATTATTTGTGTATAATTAATTATTGATTTATATGATGAGGAAAATATTAATTTTATGTGGATATAGATGGAGAAAATTTTAATGTGACAATTGTTGAAAATTAATATTTTATTTTTTCTGATAAAATAATTCATTTAAATATATTATTTTAATAATATATTAATGGTGATATTTTTACAATAAATGTGGGATATATGAATAAATGAGGAGAAAGAGTATTTTTGTTGGATTAAATGTTTAACACATATTTTGTGTGTTGGTGGACACAATTCTTGACCGAAAATTTATTATAGACTGTAAAATCGCCCGTTTATTGATTTCGGTCAATTTCTGTTTGGAATTTGGAAAAACTTTCTTCTGCAAAGTTGTAGAGAATTGAATTTCCTATAAAAAGTCGCGAGATTCAAATTTTATGATAAAAGGGCTATTTATTATGAATTATTGAAGTTCCGAAGTTCCGAAATAATTGATTTTTGGAAGTTTTATTTATTTTTATTAACAAAAATGTTTTTTTACACTTTGGTGGGCCCCATTTGCACACATTGATGGCTGAATCCAGATTTTCAAAGGTGGGCTAAGGAAAATTTATAATTATATTATTATTTTATTAAATTTTCTGCTTTGGTGTTCTAAGCAATTTCCTATAAATAGGGTGCTTAGGTTAGAATTGAAAATCACACCAGAAACTGAGATCTTCTCTCTCTTTCTCTCTCTATATTAGTGAGCGTATTCTTGTGAGTATTCTAATACTTTGAGTATTGCTATATGGTGCAAGTTCAAGTCATAGCCTATATCCGGTGTTTCAACTAGAAGTATTGTTTTTGCTGAAGTAAGGGATGTTATTTCTTCTTAAATGATATTATTTTCTCCAATATCATTATGCCGAAGTATTGATCTGAACTTTTTATCAAATTTAAAACTTTTCATGTCGGGGTTTCATGAGTTACTATTCACGAGTTACTATTCACCGAAAAATAAAATTTTCTTCTTTTCGTCCAAATATCTATTCTGGATACTAGCTTTGATTGTATCTATGTTTTGATCATTCTTGAATTTTACTCCACTATGATTATTTATGAGGTATTTTTGGACATGGAATAGCTGAAATACAAATCCTTAATATTTACTCTTTTGTTTCACTGAATTCGTTTTTTATAAAATATTTTTCATCATCCTCAGTCTTAAATGATGATATAACTGAATATCTTTGGCTTGTAGTGCAAAGATGAATGATTTCTGATGAATATCTTTGGCCCGTAGTGCAAAGATGAACAGGTGTTGAGGTGAACATGACCAACTGATGAATATCTTTGGCCTGTAGTGCAAAGATGACTATTTGATTCAAGATATTTATTGATTGATGTTACAGGGATAAAATGATGATGATGGGCTTTTAAATTCATAGATAATCGTAGATTTCATTCTCTACGTAACTCTTCTATGAATTATTATTTTTCGCTGCGAATATTGATTTAAAACTTGTTGTCTATTGTATTCTATTAAATTTTTTCCTGCTGAAGACTAACGATAATTTATTGTATATTATCTTAGTCATAATATTCTTTACTGGGCTAGTTGAGCTCACATTTTTCCTTGTTGTTCCATTTTTCTTCTCAGGAGGCGAGAATGTAGCGAGTACTAGTCGGGGTATGGAATGATGGTTCAAGACAGTTATTTTAGTAGTCCCCACTATTTTATAAAATAGTGTATCAATAAGTATAATGAGGACTTAATTGAGTATGAATACTGTCTAGATGATAATATTTGTATTTAAACTCACAGTATATGTGTTGTCGTATTTTGCACGACAATTGTAATAATAAAGTTGTAGTTATTTTCTGTACTATGTATTTGGCGACTCAGAATGGGTTGGATGGATTGGACCTATTTTGGGGGCGTCACAAAAAACTTAAAAAGAAAACTACTTATTTAAAGAATTGCGTAAATGAACTAATAAATGAAGTTGAGACACTTATTGAAGAGAGAAAAGAAAATGAATATTTTAAAAATAAAAATGAAGTTTTAAAAGAAAATTTGAATATGAGATATGCATGTATAGATGCTTTTAATGTTGAAAAAATGATGAATGTACAACACGATGACAATGAAACAAATGTTGAAATAACATCTTTAAAAAGTGATCTTTCTAAATTTTTGCAAGGAGAAGAGAACCTAAATGTTATATTAGGGGCACAAAAGTCTAGTCTTGATAAACAATAAATTGAGTATAATACTATTAAAAATATGAAAAATAGAAATAATAATAATATTAGAATGATTAATAAGAAATCAATGCATAAACCACTTTATTGTTCACCATTTGTTACTTGCAAAAAATGTGGTTTTAAAGGTTATTTTTTATTCTAATTGTAATAAAGTTAAAATAAAACAAATTTGGGTAAAAATGTGATTTATATGCTACTAACCCAAAAGGACCCAAGAAGATTTGGGTACCAAAAATATATAGAGATTGTGTTTGTTTTGTAGATATCTTAAGGTTAAAAAGGAGACGAAGAGTTCTTTACTTTGAGAGATTTATGCAGTAGAACAGATTCTGGAAATTAGAAATCAGTAATAACAGACTTTGAAAATTAGAAATCAGCAAACTGTATGCAGACAGCCAGCTGACCCGTATGCATAAGCAAGAAACTTTAGAAGGCAAATTAGACGATCTTACAGAAGCAGAAATTGATATATCCAGACATCTGCTTCAGAAGTCAGAATTGACATTCATGAACACGAACCAGAGGAACAAATTATTGAAGTTAGGCTTCCATGAACAACCAAAATAGTGAAAATCATCATCTTAACCTAAGCATTAAAGACCTTAACATTGGGAGGACCACAAGATAAGATTTTAAAGAGAAATGGTTATGAAAATACAAAATCCAAAGTTACACTAATGAGCACAACTGTCAAGCTCACTACTGGTAAAAATGTTGATATATAGGTAACAAAGCACAGGTATGATCATTTTGTTTAGTTGCTATATGTGATATTGTTATCAGCTAGATCCAGTTTCTTTTTTGTATCTTTATTCTTGTGCTTTTTTTTTTAATAATGCCAAAGGGGGAGAGATAACTAAATATACAAATTGATATGAATTATTTTGTTGATGACAAAGGGGGAGAGAGATATCTAAACTGATATGCATATGTTATAATTCATGAAGGGCTAAATAAATTAATCAACTTGTGCTTAATGATTATATACATGGTTTTAGGGGGAGCCATATACTTAGGTGGAGTTATATGGTGTACGTTGTCATCATCAAAAAGGGGGATAATGTTGGTTTATACGTTATTTGTTTTAATGATAACAAGTTGCTTTGTAGAGTTACATATTATCATCATCAAAAAGGGAGAGAATGTTGATTTATGAGTTTTTATTTTAATGATGATAACATATATTTTTTATGGAGATGTTTTGTGATTTTCAGGTTATGGACTAATTAGGCATGTATCAAGATTTCAAGTGGGTCTTCATGAAGAAATATTATTTAGAGCCACCACATGGTTAGGTACATAGGATCTTACCTAGGAAATCAAATGTAAGAATTTTTAGCTCATTTAATTAACTTTAAGGCAATTTTATTTTGCTATAAATTATTTTATAAAAGAAGGTTTCATGTGCTTAAAATTTAAATCATTTAATAAGTTATTTTTGGAAACCAAATCAATGGAGAAATATTTAGCCATGTTTTCCAAAGGTATTTTAATATAAAAGATACTATCCCTTATTTCAAAAGCTGAAATTCAAATTCAAAAGGTAGAAATATTTATTTGGAAACCATATCAATTAAACAAATGTTTTCCAAATCTATATCAATATCAAGATATTTTCCATAATCTAATGGATCTAATTTTGCTTATCATTATCCCTTGATTCAAGCTATTTAGTTTTAAATTTCAAATCCCTTCCTTATTAGTTTGTTCCTATCTTTCTTTGGAATTACTGAAATTGGGTAATTAGTTTTATTGTCGTTGGTCCTTTTTCCTATATATATCTTCCATGGCTTAAGTTTCAAAACCAACAAAGAGAGTTTTAATAGAAAAATTTCTAGCAAAATTGTTCTTGCCTTGTTCTTAATTTCTTGTGCTAGAAATTCAAAAATATATTGTAATCATATCCGTTCATACTAAAACGTGTATACAAGCCTAGCTTGGCTTGTGTGATCTAGTGGTGGATAGGCATGTACAAAGAAAGTTCTATGGTTGTAGTGGTGCAAGCGGTTGCAGTTGTGCAAAGGGGTGCAGTGGTATCCAACAATATTCAGAGCTTCTTTGTAACAGGGAGTATTTGTAATTGACTGAATATCGATTTGAATAAACGAGTCTCCAATACCAATTGGTATTAGACATGGAGTAATCCATTAATTAGATGTTAAGGGCAGAACTACGTAAAAATCTTAGTGTTCTTATTTACTGTTTATCTTGTTGCATTGTTTCAATTATGCACTTAAATACACTTCATATTCTACATTGATAAAAAAAATAAGAAGTTACTGCTTAACAGGTTCTGCATATCAGTTGAATATAATTAAGCAGACATGTGATAACATGTCTAGATAGTTTAGGGTCTACTCTACAATTTGACTTTGCTTATTAAGATTCATTTAAACACTTAAGCAGACAGGTCATAACCTGTCTGGATAGTTCTGTTAGCAGATAATTTAAATTGTCATTGTAGATCACTTTCATCATAAAACACCTATTCACCCCCTCTTCTAGGCGTGCACACACTTTTGAATTTCAGTACATAATGTGTTTTAATATTATTTTGAGATATTTTAATAAAGGTTTTTGTACTTGAGATTAGAGGTGATTTGTTGTAATAATGGTGTAATTATATTTATGTCTTAAGATTATCTTAAATAAGAAGCATCGTGAAACACCGGACTCGGGCTTGAAGTAAGACCTGGGTTTAGGGGGTTTACAATATGGATTGGAGCAGGCCAAGTTTTTAATCCGTTTGTTTTGAGTTTTGAGAAGGAACGACTCCTCGATATTATAATAATCTAAATTGGAGAGTGACTTGTACTAACAAAATTAATTCAGGTTGTATTTGTACATAACTGAATTTAGATCAAAGCCAATTTAATTTATTTCTATCGATAACTTGCCACTAACTCAATCAAATTAATATATATATATATATATATATATATATATATATATATATATATATATATATTGATCCCACTAATCCTCTTAATTATGTAAAACACAATGGTTAGTAACAAAAATGAACCCTTAACCTGATTTTATTATTCCATGGTAGGTGCTACTTATAATATATTGGAAGATGGGAATGGTAGAAGCTTATAATACGTACTAATCATTTGAGATTGAAAGGATCAAGTTTGATAAGTAAACTACATAAAGCATGCATTATATATAGTACTCTCTATCTTCTTCAATTATAAGATTAATATTAATTTTTAAAAATTAATTTAAAATATTTTTAAACTCAAAATTTATAAAATTCATTAAAAATTTTGAAATAATGAATTTTTAAAATCAATAATACTTTCAAAACAATTCAACTTTATCATTGTATCAATTAAAATTAAATAAATCTATGTCAATTATAAATGTAAAAATATCTCAAAAATACGATAATAATTTTATATTTTTGGAACGTTTGTAGTATATTATTCAGGCTATGCAAGTTGCATTTTTCGACTTCCATTTCGACAAATTTACAAGAGCTCAAATATGCGTTCTTCTGATTTGAGGCACTACTCATTCTAATAAACTTTTACGACTAAACAATTTCAACATCCATAGCTATCAACGAAGTAGTAATCTATCCACAACATGTTAAATGTTTTTGTAACACTCCAATCTCACATTGAAATATTATAAAAAAAAATATTTGTATATAAAGAATTAAGTTACTACTAATAGTACTTCAGTTATGCCTTTTTTGGTGAACTTGTGCTGGGCTAAGATGACCTAAGAACATATTATTGGGCCAGTTATTTAAGGTCTTATTTGAATAGATTTGATTCGATTCAAATATGAGATTGAACCCGAGATTTGTTCTAGACTCGAAATTTGACCCGAGTTTGTTTCATTTGGTATCAAAATCGACTCTCGAAAACTCGGGTCGGATCATCTAATCGGATTGTCGGAGGTGGGACACAGAGATTGGTAGTATTATCCCACAATGGAGGGAGGGAGGTCCAGAGGTGGGGACACAAAGCCAACTGATATTATCTCACAATGACTAGAGAGACAAAGATATGTGGACCGTGTTTGTGCTCCATTTTGAGGGAAACGTCAAAAATCATAAAATAAAACTACATGAAATAACTTAAATTATATTTAATAAATAAATAAATAAAATATGATAAAATAAATTAAATTAAATTAAATTTATTTAATTTAAATTAAATTAAATTTATTTAATTTAATTTAATAAAATAAAATAAATTTAAAAGTAATATAATATAATATAATACAAAATAAAATAAAAAATAATAATGAAATTAATTTAATTTAATAAATTAAATTAATTTTAATAAAATTTAAAAAAATAGAAAATAAAATATAATACAGGCGCTAACATGGACGACGAGTTATTCCAAATCAGGGTCATAGCAGCGGTGTCAAAGACGTTTCGTACGGATCCAGTTATCCGTCGTAAGGAGTTGCCTAGTCGTGCTCTTCTTCATCAGCTAGTTCAGGATATTGCATCAAGGGCCACCATCGAGAGTATGGGATTACCGCATGAGCAATTCGTCGCGATACGCGACGAGGTGCTCCAAATGGTGGTTATCCTACTATTGGAGGTTTTTGGTCTGATGGGGAGTTAACCCCCTACGTACTCCTCAAGTATTCTGCATGTTATTTTATTTTCATTTAATTGTCTCTTTAATTCTCTCATACGGACTAATGATTTATATTTCTAATTCTATCAACAGGTAGCGATGTCGAGCAGGCTGGTGATGCAAAGCATGGTGGCGATACCAATGGCGAGCGGGGGATGACGACGATAATTTTCATACACCAGAGCATCACCGTCCACCCCCATCCGATGATCCTCCTCATATTAGTTTGATTTAGTTTTATATATCATTTTTATAAATTTTATTCATTTAATTGTAGATCATTTGTACATATTTTGTTCATATTGAAAAAAATTGTAGTTTAATTTAGTTGTACGAATTTGTAAATCATTGTATAATTTATGGAACATTAACTTATATTTGTTATATATTGTTTATGAGTTAATTCATATTGACACTTGTTAGATTAGTGTATGTACATGTTGAAGAGATAAACCAAGTTTTTATAGTTATGTTGTATGTGAAATATATTATTGTATATGTTGTTGGGATAAATCCTATTTACAGGTACAAAATGGGTTAAAAACCTGAAAACTACAATTTTTAAAAAATAATTTCAAAAAACAAGCAATATTCTCGACATAATAAGGTATTTTCGACGGACATTCCGTCGATATTATAGTTTTATAGTTTTCTTAAAAAACATTAATATCGACGGAAAAAAGACTATTTCCGATGGAATATTCCGTCAAAATTATCCTAGATTAAAATCGACGTATAGTTTTGACAGAAAATTTTGTCGAACATATGTTATTTTTGACGTAAAATTATTCAGAATTATTCCATCGACTTTTCGTATTTTCGACGGACTAAATCCCAACGCTTATATATCCGACCGACATTCCGACGGAATAAGAATATATTCGACATAATATTCTGTCGGAATTGAGGTTTTTTCTTGTAGTGAATATTACCCTAAGTATTAAATATAATTTTAGTTCTCTAACTATTTTTTGTTTAATAAATAATACTCTTCTTTTCTAATACAAGAACAATATATGCAATTGATATTATATTTAATATTATACAATAATTTTTTTAATATTTGTGTAAATAACTTATATTAAAGGACGGACAGACTATACAGAACAAAAGAATCTTCCAAAATGTGTGGCTTTTGGCTTTTGTGAGGACTAGTTATTAATTATGCGCGCAAAATATGGAATGATTATAAATAATTATGACCCTTAACTATAATTTTGAAAGCATGACCTAATTAAAAATATATTATATATTTAGAGTTATAATTTTGAAAACATGACCTAATTAAAGATATTTTGAAAGCATGACCTAATTAAAGATAGTTAAAGTGTTGCCTTATCTGCAAGCAATATCTTTCAAATTATATATGTTCATGCATTTGAATAACGTGCTAAAGTTGAAAAATACCAACAAAAGTCTATTTAAAATTTAGTCAATGGTACGTACGTAACATAGTGGGATGATCGTTGACATATATTCCTATGCTTGATTTTAACCATGTGACCATAAATTTCTTCTGTTTAATTTAATTCCACGGAATCTTCAAGAATAATTAATAATAAAAAAGATGATTATATTCAGAGATATCAATCTCTTGGCCTAAAATTCCATGTTCACCTTCTTTACATCACATGCAAGCTAAAGATGTTTTCAAAAGTATTCAGTTCCACTGAATAATTTTCATACATGAGTGCCTAACTGAATGGAAAAAGGCCTGCTCGTCTTGATTCAATGTGCTGAGCTAGTTAAGGTGATATATGAAATGAAATTTAGATTTTCTGTCTCATTTATTATTTCATCTCATGTACTCCCTCCTTCCCAAATTAACTGCTCAGTTTTGACTTTTTAAAGTCAAATTGACCATTTTTAAAACTAATATTTTTACTATTTTTGCTAAAATATAGGTGAAGTGATTATAACCAAAAGAAAGTATATATAATTTATTACTAATCCCAATTTTTATAATTTTAGAAATATATTTATATATGCTTAATTATTAATTCTTAAAATAGTCAATTTGACTTTAAAAAGTCAAAACTGAGCAATTAATTTGGGACGGAGGGAATATTTTTTATTGATGACAATTAAATACTACTTTTTCATTTAAAAATTAACTGTAAATTAATAAGTACATTACACTTGCTAGTAATACATAACATATAACATGAGACTTGAGATGAGATCATGAGACAGATGATAAGACAAAAATACCGAACACAAAAGAAATTTGTGCTTGAGAGTAATTGAAGAGTTTATTATATACTAGCACCCTATGACACAAGTGTTGCGTGTATCAATATAAATATGTGTAATAAAATAAGAATTTTATAAATTTCGAAGGACTAAATAAAAAAATAAAAAAATTTATAAAAAAGACAAAATAGTAATATAACTAAACTTACAAGGACAGCAGAGAGAAAAAAAGGTCTCACGCACACGCGCACCAGTGCATGAGAAAAAAATTGCAATTCAACCTAATTGACCACCATATATATGAATTATATACGAGGCATAGAAAATTTTTTCACAGCAGCCCAATGGGAAAGGCTCAATTCACGGGTATCCATGAGGATTTAGATTATAAGTACACATGAGAAGGTATTGAAATATAAGTAGAGCATGCTATAATTGTTCATGTGAAACTCATCCTTGGAGGGAACTGATATTTTTACATAAAAAATTGATATTTACACATGATTTCTCTCGCATGAATAGTGAGTTCCGACAATATCACACATTAAAGAATAATATAAAAAAACATGTAATTTTTAACTATTTATTTATTAGTAGACATAATTATATAATTTGTAAACTAATTTAAATACATAAATAAATTTACATGTCTACTCGCAACAATAAGAAACCATGGTAACAAGGAATCCGATGCATTAATCTTGTGCTTAAAGCAACAGGAAGATCAACATATGCAAAGTGCTTCACGTAAATCAATTAAAAAATAGTAATTACCACAAAAAGTGGAGCCTAAAATGGAGGGAAAGGTGGGGAGTATGTTTGCCAACTAACTTTCCAATTTTTCCCACCCAAACCAGCCACGTACGCTTTTTTATCTCAAATCAAATCATGTGCCTTCTATATCCTTTTATTTTTACTTTATTAGCATGTCCAGATATATATTTTTCATATTTAATATTAATAATTTTTTCAATTGTTGAATTGAAAACACATTTTATTATATTCTGATATATATATATATATATATATATATATATATATATATATATATCGTGTATGTGAAGGCCCACGCAATTTTCATTGGATAATTGAGGATTGCATGCATCGGGAAAATAACAATAACAAATTTTTGAAACATTTTTTAGAGAACGTGGCTTAGTGATGTCAAATATAAAAATAATAAGTTGTTGTCAGTAGAAGTTAATTTTAATCAATTGACCAATATAGTATCGATATGTAGGCAGGAGGTGATCTTTCTCTGCGTGTCAACATTGTATTAATCAATTAACCAACTTACCATTAAGTTAACAGGATCCCAAATAATATGTGATGATTTATTTTTTTGCAAGTCTAACAAATATTTATAAGCAACCACATTCAGTCACATCATTTTATATTCATATTTTGTATTACTATTTTATCATTATAACATTACTTGTCAAATATACATCTCGTATATATACAAGCTAGTATACCATATTTATATACCAGTCGCAGTTTTTTAAAATTTTAAAAATAAAAAGGGTAAATTATAAAACAATCGAACTTGCAGGTGCAAAAGGAGAAGGGATTTGTAACACAAACTCAAGGTTGATGTCGCCACCCCCTTATCTCCCATTATATAATAGATATAATTATACGACAACCCTGCAAAATGTGATTGCTACTTTATTTTTTTATACGGATGCCCCACGTATTTTATTTTTGACATAAACTTTTGATTCTCTATGAGTTACTCCACATATATGAGTGAGAAATTGAGATACTACCAAAACAGTTTTTGTTTGGTTCCATATATATAATAGTGATCTTGACTAATATGATAAACAAAGTCCACAAAAAATGAAACACCAGTAAGATACTCAACCAAATTCCCATGGAGTATTTTACTTTCTTAATTTCACCCAAACATAACTTTAAAAGCCTATAAATACTTCTCAAACCACTTCAACTCTCCCACCATCTATTTAAACTCCCACACATTCTCTCTCCATCCCTCAAAATGGCAAACATAATGAATTTTCTCTCTCTCCTACTTCTCTTCATCTCCTTCTGCTCCTCCTCAGCAGCTACAAATACCTATAATGTTCTTAATTTCGGAGCCCAATCTGGTGGGAAAACAGACTCATCAAAACCCTTCCTTAGTGCATGGGCTGCAGCTTGTGCCTCAAGTAACCCGGCCACCATCTACGTGCCGCCAGGAAGATTCTTGCTCCGTAATGCGTACTTTTACGGGGAACAATGCAAGAACACTGCCATTACTATTAGGATCGATGGGACCCTCGTGGCCCCATCGGATTATCAAGTGTTGGGACACTCCGGGAATTGGATTAAGTTCGAGAGGGTTAGTGGAGTTTCCGTCTATGGCGGAACCCTAGACGGCCAAGGGACCGGTTTATGGGCTTGCAAAGCTTCGGGCCAGAGCTGCCCTCAAGGAGCAACGGTGTGCATTGAGAAAAATATTATATTTTTTATAAATAAATAATCTTTTGTTCGAGAATTTTCCTTATTTTGCATTCTTTTACCTCCCTAATTTCTTGGTAGCCAAACAAAACCTGATCGGTTAGACTTTGACAGTGAATTTTGGATAGAATAAGCAGTGTGGGAAAGTGGGTTGACAGTTTATGTGCGACCAATTTTACCCACATCTTAATTACTTTTTTTTTCTTTTTCTTTTTTTTTCTATATACATTTTTACCAAAAAATGAACGTAAAATTATATGTTAATTTGATTTCTTGTTACAGACACTGGCGTTCTACAACTCCAACAAAATCTCCATCAATGGATTAGCTTCAGTAAACAGTCAGATGTTCCACATTGTAATCGACGGCTGCCACAATGTGAATCTACAAGCTATGAAGATCTCAGCCTCCGGAAGCAGCCCCAACACCGACGGAATTCACGTGCAATCATCTTCCGGTGTAACCATCTTAAACTCCCGCATTGCCACTGGCGATGATTGTGTCTCAATAGGCCCCGGCAACTCCAATTTGTGGATCGAAAGCGTCGCCTGCGGCCCCGGCCACGGGATCAGGTAACAAATAAAATAAATACTACTAATTATAATATAATTAGTTATGCTATCTATTTAATATATAGTATGTAATAATAAGTTGCATGTGATTATTTTTTACAGTATTGGAAGTCTAGGCTGGGAATTGCAAGAACCCGGGGTCCAAAACGTGACAGTTAAATCGGTTACATTTACTGGTACTGAAAATGGTGTGAGGATTAAGACATGGGCTAGGCCTAGTAATGGATTTGTTAAGGATATTCTTTTCCAGCATCTAGTCATGGCCAACGTTCAAAATCCTGTCATAATTGACCAAAATTACTGCCCCAACGGAGGAAATTGCCCAAATCAGGTAAAAGATTTACACCTTGGAATTGATGCTGTAAAAATGATATCATCGGTGATATTTTTGTCATTGTTATAAGGACACTAATTAATTTTAGCATCACTTGATATATTGATTGTATCAGAATTTTGTTCTAACAATATCAACCGTCTCATTTATATTTATTTTGATTTTAATCTTACAGGTTTCGGGGGTAAAGATTAGTGGGGTGACATACCAAGATATTCATGGAACATCCGCGACAGAAGTTGGCGTGAAATTGGTTTGCAGTAAGAATAATCCATGCAGTGGGATTAAGTTGGATGATGTAAAGCTCACATACAACAATAAACCAGCGGAAGCATCGTGTGCTAATGCTGGAGGAAAATCTTCTTCTGGTTCTGTTCAGCCTAACAGCTGTTTATAAGGAGGAATTTTTAAGAGTATACATAGGAAAATGAAAAGATAAAATAAATATTTATACTATTTTATTTATTATTATAATGGGGAAATGAAAAGATAAAATAAATAATCATCCTATTTTCTTATTTTATATAATAGGCAAAATAGCTAGTTAAATGAGGGTTCTTGCATGAGTCTGTGGCGGTATTAGCCTTGCCTTGCAAGCCATATTGTATTGTGTACAAAGACCCTTCTTGGGTTTTTATCATTCTTTTAGATTATAATATGACTAGTTTTATTTTATTTATAAACTAATTATAGTGCTTAAAAGTTACAGGTTTTTATCCTTGTCCAGCTCACAGTTGATTTGTAACAAGATCACATACTAATGGAAAACCAAAATTAATAAATAACTAAAAGAGACAAAAACAATGACTCATGAGACATTGCTTGTTCCTTCCCCCCCCCCCCTCCCCCTTCCCCCTTCCCCCTTCCCCCTTCCCCCTTCCCCTTCATTACTTCATGGATTGAAAAGTGGCCCTAGCTCTCAATACTCAAAGCTGAAAACATGGATCTAGAGCCTGTTTTAAGGAACTGTGCACTTTTTCAATTTTTCCTAACCCATTCCATTAGTATATAGTACTTTTATCCTAACATTTCCTGCAGAAAAGACAATCTTTTGCTCCAAAAGTGGCTTATTTTGGAGTGTTCCCACTTGAAGGGAAGTAATCTAATTGATATATATTCCCTATTTTAAAATTTGACATATATTTTTTTTTAATTAATTCCAAAATAAGAGATACAGTTTTATTTTAAAATTATAAAAGTGACATAATCTAATTTGTCATTATTTTTTTATTATTATTTTTAATATTAAACAACTACAACTAAATTTGTAGTTGATACTAAAGCTATAATTGAGAATATAAAATTATCTTTAAATTCTTAATTAATTTTATAAATATATCTTTTAATTTGAAACGGAAAGTGTAGTTGACTACTATTCAAGCTTTAGACGAAAATCATCCGAAATATTCAAGAAATTAACTTTAGAAAAATGAGTACCCCCGTGAAATTGTAAAAGAGATGCATGCATCTTCACAAAATCTTAACATCCTTGTTCCCGCCAATTAAAAAGCCTAAAATCTTCTGTCAGGTTTTAAACTCATACCATTTAATTTAGGTATAATAAACAACTTCAGTAGAGCTAGAGATGTCAAAAAGAACTAAAGGCCTCACACCATTAATTCTCCTCGCAAATTGAAATAGTTGTGTTAAATCTAGAGTAAATAATAAAATTGTCTCATTATGTTGATGTTGAATTATACTCTATCCGTTCCATAATATATGACATTTTAGAGTTGTGCACAAGAATTAAAAAAATAATTGTATAACATTAAATATATATATTATTAATTGTCTATAATATACACTTATCTCATACTCTCTCATTAGTAACATTTTCTCATGAAGGGTTATTTTGAAAAGATTGTAATTAATTCTCCTAGATTATATAAAATGTCACATAATTTAAAAAAAATAAAATCATCTAAAACGTAATATATTATATGGGACAGAGGGAGTACTATAAACGCTATGAATCAATTTTTAATTATTGCATTGTTAAAGCTAGTTCGGCTGAAACTCGGACTAAGATTCTTTCTATTTCAAATAAAATTTAAAATCTTCATTCCAACATATTATACTTATCATCATCATAATGTCACATTTCAACATTTCAACACATTTTAAATTTAGACCATAAAATGGAGAGAATCCTAATTAAGTCTACTATCACATAAAATTGCTCACATACACTCACGTGTATATTTTGATGGCCCACATACGTGTAGAAAAAATCACGTGAACCATTAAAATACGTATGTAAACGGTATGTGAACGATTTTATGTGATAATAGATTTATTTTCGTAAATATACTCTCCTTCTCAGTGCTCCAATAATCATTTACTTAGAAGTCGAAGATGTTTTACTCGGGTGATACTCGTCAACCACTAAGTCAAGATTTCTCAATCCCATGAAAGAGAAAAATATCTCATAGTTTTAATCAATAATCTATTATGTAGAATAATAATCTTGTAGCAATAATATTATTAATTATTTGGTGAATAATAAAAATATGAAAGTACTAAAATATCTTTCTAAATAGTAAAATTTCTTAATCACTAGCATTAAATAACCTAAATCCTATTAACAAATAAATTAATAATTAATTAATTACATCAATCTTCCTCAAACTAAACAGAACAATTAATACGTTGTAACTCTTTGACTTGTCATCTTCTTCATCAGAAGTGGTTAGTATGGAGTTCATTTTTGGGTAAGTTGGTCAATTGGCCAATAAAATGCTGACACAAAGACGACGATCTATGTGTATCAGTATTTTGCCAATTAACCAACTTACTAAAAAAATAAATTTCATAATAGTCGGATCCCTCTTCATCACACACAATGACTACCTGTTCAATATTCTTTGTTTCTTAATTAGTTAGCATGCATGCATCTTCTCCAGCCTGAACTTGTAGCGATCGATCCTTTGAATGAAACAAGGCTCTGAGTGTAGTCAAAAGAATTCAAAACACCATCAAGAATTCGAACATACTCACTCCTTTTGATTTGAGAGTCATATATAAACAACCTAGCCTTTTTATTTACTACAATTTCACCACTCTTGAAATACCCAAATAGAGAAGACACCCATGAAACTGCCCCAAATTTGAACTTTTTGGCCCAAGATTTTTTCCCATCATCCATTGTCCATAAACTAACCTCTTGACGATAACAAGAATACACAATCACGGCAGCAGATTCCCTAAAATTCACAATTTGCTCTCGAGTTTGGCCAGAATAATACACATGGCTCGGCATAGGAATTTCCTCAAATACCTCATTGTGCAAATCAAATGACACTAGGTGTTTCCCAGCAAAAGTTTGCCAATACAAAACCCCTTTCGCACTAACAGCACAAGTAAACAACATTGGGGATTTCATAATGCTTGCCTCAATTTCTCGCCAAGAATCAGTATTTGCCGAATACACCTCCACATGAGTACTCGCAATCCTAACAATCTTGTAATCATTGGAATTCGGGTCAAAACCAAACCCCATAAAAGAGTTGGTAAATTCCTCATCAGAACTCGGAGAAAGGGGGATTTTCTTGGCCTGTTTGGTTGCGGGGTTCCAGAGGTAAGTTAATAAGTGTTCCGGTGTATCGGTGAGGCAAACAATGCCATTACAGCAACCAACAACCAGCGCTCTTATTCTTGCTGTTGGTAATTTAGGTAAAGTTGGTGGATTGAGATCGATCGGATTTTCGATAGAATCGAGGTGGATCAGAGAAATAACTTCGCCGCCGGAGTTTGTGCTCCACCTGTGAACGATGAGTGATGGGGGGGTTTTGTGGTTAACGGGGCGATTGAGGTGGGTTTTGATGAAATTAGGGTTTGAAATTTGGGACAGCCAGAGCTTGCAGATAGATCTTAATTGAAGCAGAGATTTCACCGGCAGCCGTGAGAATATTTCGAATATAACGTCTTCCGGCAGGTTGAGAATCGGAGACGGCGACACGGTAGAAGATATTTCACCGGAGTTTGTTTCACGATTCACCTTCGTTCTTCTTTCTGTGCTTGCCATTATCATTGTCGATAAATACTAGTAGCTAGTAACATATACTCCTATATAATTGTAAGGGTTAATAATATTCATCAAACTTGTATACTTATATACTTAATTAAATTTCAGAGTTCTATTCGAATTAATTAGTACTAGCTATAATTTCACCTTCCTAACATTTATTTTTACAAAACTATACCTACGAGATGTATAAATTGTGCAAAACTCACCATTTATATACTTTTTTTTCTTAAAAACCCTTATATACTCGAATTATTTCACTCTAATTCACCATTTAAGAATCCTAGCTATCTTTTAAATACTCATTTTATTTCATTCAAACGACTTCTAATTAGAAAAAAATATCTCACAATACCGACAAATATACAATAAAACCTCTATAAATTAATACCGTTGGGACTGAAAAATTTTATTAATTTAGAGAGCTATTATTTAATCGATAAATTAATAATTTATTAATTTAAAGAGTTAAATTAATGTATCATACTTATAATCATGATGATACAATACATTTGGAGCCAATAACACGAAAGGAACACGCATAGCGTCAACAACTCTTCATAAATTTTTATTACAATTCGAGAATGCAACACCTGAACTTTTGGACGCAGTGAGAAAAATTAAGGATGAAATTCAATTAGATTTGAATTTCAAGACAAAGCAAACGAGAATATAATCATATTTTACAAGATTACCCCTAGATATATTTATAATTTAAAAGAATTATTAATTTATGATTTTGATCATGGGACCATATATTTATATAAGGGTCTTTTTAAAAATTATTATTTTATCGAAATTATTAATTTATTCCATTAACCCAAGTCGGGACTAGAAAAAAAAATATTATTTTAGAGAGATTATTAAATTATCGAGTATTAATTTATAGAGGTTCTATGTATTTGCAACATAAAATTGCTTAATTCATTTATCTCACTTTTTGTTTGTGTTATATATCAATTGATTATTATTTTATTTGGGTTCATCGCCTTTGATGCATTTTCTTGTAGTGTTAGTAATGAAAGATATTGACTTGCACATGTTTATATAGTTCATATAATCGAATTTCTTGTAGTGTCTAATTAACGAAATATTTAATTATGGGGCAAAGGTGTAAAAATATCCCTGATATTTATACGGATGTCTCACTTTCACCTTAAATTAATTTTTTTTTTCAAAAGTACCCTTAACGTTATAAATTTAAGGTCAATTGTGCCCCTCCCGTTAAAAAAAATCCAACTAGACAAACGGACGTGCTAGGCGATTGACACGTGACGAAAGTAAAAATTAATAATTATTTTTTTTTCTTTTCTCTTTCTTCTCCCTCTCTTCTCTTCTCTTCTCTTCTCCCTCTTTTCTCTATTTTAGAACAGAGGAAGAAGACGAAGCCTGCTCCAGCTCCGACTACCCCAACAACTCTCTCGCCATAACCGCATCCGATACAATCCCCACCGATCACCCCTCTTCAAGCCTACAAATCTCCGCCGAGCCATCCTAAAAGCGAGGAGAGTTTGGGACGGAAGAGGCGGCCAGAGCAGGACTTGTCGCAACAACAAATGGGGACTTATTTAATGCAGTCGAGCACCGGGGCTTTACTGGCGAGTCACGGATCAATTCATGCGAATTTTTGGAATTCTTCTACCCATTTGAAAATTAGGTTAATTGAAACAAAATATTGTTCTAGTTTTGTTCAGAATTGTTTTGAAGTACTAACTAAGTTAAATAAGATTAATTGGATTCAGTAAAATGGGGATTTCTTGAAGTTTTTGAAGTTCAAAATCTGTTCTTGTGCAAAGTCTGATTGGTTATTTGTATCTCACTACTCTGTTTATGGAATTATTTTAGTAGTTCACAGTTCTTTATTCTTGAATTGCACTTGTCTCTCTCATATACATAAAAAATTACCCTACTGATGTTGGTTGGTAATCTGGTTTCAATCTTTTACTGAACCTCCCCCCTCCCTATAGTATTGCGTTCTTTTAAATAATAATAAATAGTTGGATTAGGCTAATTTGGAGGTTCTTGATATTTAAAGGTTTTTATTAATTAATTAATTAATTTATCTTTTCTCCTGTACATTTTCTTTGGAAACAAAGAAAGTTATTGGAATAAACAGTGGAGCTAAATATCTGTTTAATTATGTAATGCAGTGAATATGGTTTGCATTTCAGTTCGATGGTTGGGGATATTGCTGTTGTTGTATGCATGCACTACAATGGCAGAGGAGGGAGAGTACATGAAGTAATTTTGTTAACTCAGATTTCTTATCCCCACAAACCCAAACCCTTCTCGTAACATAAAATACTAAATGAAAGCAAAAAGTAATTTTGTTAACTCAGATTCATGTTTCAGTTTTGTTATTTTAGAACAGAGGAAGAAAAAATGAGAGAGAGAAAAGAGAGAAGAAAGGAAGAGAAGAGAGAGAAGAAAGAGAAAAGAAAAGAAAAATTATTAAATTTTACTTTTGCCACGTGTCAATTGCCTAGTACGTCCGTTTGTTTAGTTAGATTTTTTTTAACGGGAGGGGCACAATTGACCTTAAATTTATAACGTTAAGGGTATTTTTGGAGAAAAAAATTAGTTTAGGGTGGAAGTAGAACATCCGTATAAACATTAGGGGCATTTTTACACATTTGCCCTTTAATTATGACGACACGTGTTAAAAATTCAGAATAAAATTTATATTTTAATATGGGTCTTGTGTGCAAAAGATTTATCAAAACACAATAATAATCAATTGACATATACCAAATTTAGAGAATGAGATATATGCATTAAGCAATTTAAGGTTTCAAATATGATGGTATTGTAAAAAAAATTGCCAATTGGAAGTCGTTTGAATAAATAAAAGGAGTATTATAAACTTATATTTTTAATTAGTGATGAATTAGATAAAATAATTTGATTATGCAAGGTTTTTTAACAAAAAAAATACCTTAAAAGGTGATTTTTGCACAATTAGTACATCTTAGAGGGAGATATTTGTAAAAATAAAAGTTAGAGTGAGTTGCAAAAATGATACAAACTAGGGGTCGCTTTTACATTTCGGTATACATGTAATTTAATTTGTATATTTCTGATTAAATGAATGAATTTTTCCTAATATATTGTTTCAGGGTTTTTGTCAAAAAAAAACATTTTAAAAAAAGAATAAATTAACAATACATATTTTAAATCACTACAAATAAAAACAAATTTTATAATGTCATTTGTTATAAGACTCCCAATTTAGTTTTATAATTTATAATTAAGGGTAAAAACTTAGGATCCTCATCCTCTATGAGGATTTCTTTGTGAGGATCTTGTGAGGGTTTTGTTGTGGGGTTAACAACACATTAAAAAGGAGATTCAATGGCTCACAACTCTTTTTTTTATCTGTGTATCAAAATGACGTCGTTTTGATAAAAAAAAAATTATAAGTTGATAGAAACTTGGAAGCCATCCAACGCCGTTTACTTTTACCAAACAAACGAAGTAAAGTAAAAAGAGTACATTTAAAATAGTATTTGAGTTCTAATGGTGATTGTACGTTTCCGTTGAGCAGTGGATTAAGAGAGGTAAAGTAAAACGATTATTAATAATAAAAAAAGATATAAAGGAATATGTAAATAATAATAATTTATAGGTCTAGAATATTTTCTTGGTTGACCCAGACGGCCCAATGGTTAGAGTAAATATTAATAATATTTTCAATGGTGAGAGTAAACTCTTTTTATATAACAGATAAATACAAATTATAATAATAATAATAATATAAATAAACAAACAAAAACAATACTAAACGAAAAATAACTAAAGTCACATTGAAAATATTAACGATAATTATAACCGATATATTTATTTATTTTTTTTAGCCAAGTTTGTAGTTATCCTAATATTAATAGCAAGCTAAGTTATTAAATATAAAAAAAATCATATACAGAATAATCAAGAAATTTAAAATAATTATATGTAAAAATAAATGGTGTTTTGTGGCTTCTAATTTTTTGTCCACTTGTAAAAATATTCCTATCAAAACGACGTCGTTTTGATATACAAATAAAAAAAGAGTTATAAGTCATTGGATCTCCTTTTTAAAGAGTTGTCAATACTACATTAACAACAAACAGAAACATGGAAAACACAAGCGCGTGTAGATGTTATAGAGTAACATTAGTTGCATTATACTAGTTTCATTATATTTGAGCAGCAAAAGTTAATCTAAACTCTAATCATAACCCTAGATTTAAGAAGCAAGCACGCAACTGAAAGTCTATATAACACCAATCTATTTTCTAAAAAATCTAGGGAACATCGTATTTAAATCTAAACCAACAATAAGACCACCTTCCCCTTCTTTCTTGATAACATCTTCTTCAGCCTTTATGAATCCTTTCAATGAAACAAGGCTCTCGGTGTACTCACAAACTTTCAAAACTCTATCAAATATTTCAGGATACTTGCTAACTTTATTTTCAGGGTCATACAGCAACAACCCTGCCTCATCCGATGATACAATTTCGCCCGTCCCCAAATACCAATGCAGCAAAAACTTCACTGGAACCGCATCAAAAGTAGTCATCTTAGCCCAAGATATTTTTCCATCCTCAACCATTGTCCACAAACAAACACTAGCCTTCTCACCGGAATACCCAATCGTAGCAGCAGAATCTCTAAATTCCACAAATCTACAAGTCTTAATGTCCACATTTTTGCAGCTCGGCATTGGAATTCGCACAAACACCTCCTTGTGCAAATCAAATGACACAACCTGTAGCTCATCATCTGTTTTCCAATATAAAACCCCTTTCACACAAGCATAACAGGTATCGGATAGTCTTGGGATTTTCCCAATGTTCATCTCCTTAGCCAGAAACTCTCTGCTAGTCTCAGCATTTGCCGAATACACTAGCCACCTGAACAAACATCTGGATCGGGGTAAAGCCCTCACAACCTTGTAAAAACAGGAAAGAGGATCAAAACCAAACCCTAACGAATGTCCAGAAATTATCTCTGAATAATGGGTGGGCCTTGCAAGTGGGAAGTGCTTGGCCAGTTTGGTTGCGGGGTTCCAAAAGTGAATGGATTCATGTAGGCAAAAAACAAACAATGCCATCACAACAGCCAACAACCTTCATTACAACTAAATCAACTAAATTGTCAGTTATTGGTAGCTCGAGACGGATGATATTAGTGTTATTTTTAACAGATTCAGAATCGAGATGGATGAGCGACATGGATTTTTCGCTCGATAAGGTGAGGTTCTCGCTGAAGAGCAAAAGTGATGATGAGGATGAGGGGTTTAACTTTTTTCCGTGGAGAAGTGTGGGCTTGGACGAAATTAGGGAAAGCCAGGGTTTGGAAACAGACTTGAATCGAAGCAGAGATTTCACCGGCAGCCGTGAGAGTATTTCGAATATAACTTCTTCCGGCAAACTGCGAGGCGGTGGCGAAAACGGCAGCAGCGGCACAGCAAGAAAGATTTCACCGGAGGAAATTTCTTCGGCCCTCTTCGTTCTTGATTTTCCATTTTCTATAGCGAAGGAGAAAATCTACGGATAATACTACTGAATACTTCATATATCGGAGAGGAAACAGAGGGTTTTTGGTAACATATACAGAGGGTTTTTGGAGGTGTATTTAAATTATACGTATTTATATTTTGATATCAACGGTGGGTAAAAATATAAATAAGTAAAATTTAAATACATTCATATCTAATTTTCATGTCCGTCTAAAAGAGCTCGAGAATTAATGATTCTTATTCCTTCAAGGTGAGTAAAAATTGATCATTTCATTCCGATGAACAAACTATAAAAAAAAGGAAACTGATATTTTTATACGACTTTTTGATATTATCACATAAAAATCGTCGTTATAGATCATATAGCAACGATTTTTACTGTCGATATACATTTATAACAACACTTTTCATATAAAAATATCAATTTCTTAAAAAAATATAATCGATCAAAACCATATAATTTATTATTCTGACCAAATCTATAAATAAAAATGCCTAATTACATTTCATTCTCATTCTTATTCTGATATTGTAACAGAAGGACCTCTAAGGGGTTTTAGATATTACACATTAATATATAAAACATACAACTTATTTACTGGCATAGCAACATTATATTGTAATTTCATGGTTTAGCTAGGCTAGCTTTCAAACCTGGGCCGGACTTGTAAAATGAAAGTGACACTATTTAGAACATCTAAGTCCGGCCCAGTCCAATTTTCGACTCTTATATTATGTTTAGATGGAAGAAAAAGAATAAAAATAAAATAAAAAATAATAATAAGTGTACTTAATGATCATTCCGAAGAATTAATAGTTCCGATTGAATAGAAATTTATTCCGTTCCGAAATAGTAGAGTTAATGATCAGTCTAAATCATAAACTTAGAACCCAAGTCCAAAATATTAGGACTCTTATTTTCTTAACCAAGTGAATCATTTTATTTGTTGACTAAGTGAATCATTTTATCACACTATTTCACAGAATAGTGAGGAATACTAATGCAACCATCTGGATAGTCAATTCAATCCCCGACTAGTCTCAGCTATATTCTCATTTCATGAAGAGAACAGTGAAAGAAAGGGTGAGCTCAACTAGACTAGTAAGAAATATTATGACTAAGATAATATAGAATAAATTGCCCTTAGCCTTCAATAATATAACAACTGAACAAGTTTTAGATCAACAACTGCAGCGGAATAAGCAATCCATTAGAAGAGTCAAGTAGAGCATAAAACCTACTATCTTCTATGATTTAAAAGGTTTTTCATCACTTTTATCGCTGAGACTCAGCAAAAAAAAATAATCCACATCATCGAATCATTCCTGCACTACGGGCCAAACATATTATTTAGTATCACGACCACAAATTATCCATGCACTATGGGCCAAAGATAATCGTGTTTTCATCAACGGTTATGATCATGCCATAAAACAATTCATCTTTGCACCTTTGGCCGAAGAGAATCCATGACCATAATCATACTAAAAACTGTTCATCAATGCATTACGGGCCAATAAGAATTTTTACCACATCATTTGTAACATTACGGTCATGATTATACCGAATAATCCTTGGTCATAATCATACCAAGTTCATCTATGCACTACATGCCACAGATGACTTTCAACAGAATATAAACATGAGGATATAATTCAATAAAACAAGTTCAAGGATAAATTTTTAAAGATTTATAATTTAATTTATCCAGAAATCAATAACGTCCAAATTGTCAACATGATACTGCTTTGTGGAGTAAAATTCAAGAATAATATTGTACCAAAAATAATTTGGACCGAAAACGAATCAACATTTAGCGACGCTATATGTTGGCCGTCGCTAAAAGTATAGACAATGGTTGTATGGTTGTATGACCGAACCGTCGTCGGGTCCGTCGCTAAAAGGGGGTGAGCTCGGGTGAGTTGGATAAGGGGTGAGCTTAATATCCGGATTATATATATATATATAGTTTTATATAATTTATGGATTGCTGCCCTGAATTGATTATTTTCGAAGAAAATGAACATTAAATCTGTGAGATGCCTAGTTTATCATTCCATGTTCCACATTAACATATGAATGAAGGTGGAAGCGAGAGAATTTATGGATTGCTGCCCTGAATTGATTATTTTCGAAGTAAATGAACATTAAATCTGTGAGATGCCTAGTTTATCATTCCATGTTCCACATTAACATATGAATGAAGGTGGAAGCTAGCCTCTCGCCTGTGTCTTCAGTCACCAACAAGTTGTAATGTGGAATAATTAATTTCACAAACTATATATATATATATATATATATATATATATATATATATATATATATATATATATATATATATGGAAATAACGTTGAAGAAAGATAACGAATTAAACTACAACAATATTCTAACTGAAAACAGAAAACAGAAAACAATAACAAGTAAAACTGAAAATATAAGTGTAGCGGAATTGTACGATCCATCCCACATCAATTTATAACACTCCCCTCGCGAGAGCAGATCCTCTGTCTCCAATTTTCCTGTCTCCTTATGTCCCCCCACTTATATTTTGACACCTAATCTCTTACTTGACACCAATTAACTCTAAAATTAAATAAAAAGACAAGTGTCAAAATTTAAGGAAGGGGACATAAAGGGGACAGGAAAATTGGGGACAGAGGATCTGCTCTCCTCCCCTCGCACCCTCAAGTTGATACCATTTGTAACGAAATTGTACGATTTATCTCACATCAATTCATCACCAATGCAGCGCACACCTTTGTAGATTGCATGTTGGACCACCTTCTTACTTAAAAGGTTAACCTATCAGGTTGAGATTCTACTATACTTATTAACACATCTATCCTCTAAAATTTATTTAATATGAAATTAATAAGAATCATGCCATGTCCGATGAGTAAAGAAGTCACATGGTGATGAATAAAAAAAATAATTATTCTTGATGCGTTGTTTACGGATCCTAAATTAAATTTTAAAATACTTATCAGATTATTGTACGTGTAACGTGCTCCTAAGTTTATGCATGCCATGCACCGTACATGTACTAGTACATGACGTATGTGTTACATTAATTAATTCACTTGTTTCAGACTAGATCTAATTAAACCACTAAGCAGCCCGGCCCTTAATCTTCATCTTGTTTAATACTATAAATATTTCACTTCATTTTCCAACTTTTCAAAAACCCTTTTGATACATTAATTATTGTGTTCTTAATTTGCTCTTTAATCTTTAAAGATGCATAAGTATGTACAAACCTGTGTTTTTCTCATTTTTTGCATAGTCTTATTGCCATCCCCCAATGAAGCCTATAATGTGGTTCAGTTTGGAGCTAAACCAAATGGGCAATCCGATTCATCGTTAGCATTTCGTCGTGCTTGGTTGGCGGCATGCAGCTCGGTTAGGCCGGCAACGTTGGATGTTCCCCGAGGGACTTATTTGTTAAAACCGGTTACTTTTACCGGTCCATGCAGGAACAGAATCACCTTCCAAATTGATGGAACTCTTGTGGCTCCAAAGGACTATTGGTCCATGGGAAATTCTGGGTTCTGGATTTTGTTCTACCAGGTAAGTAGGGTTTCGATCCGTGGCGGAACCCTAGATGGTAGGGGAGCTGGCTTTTGGCAATGCCGACGGACCGGTCGTAATTGCCCTCCTGGAGCAAGGGTATAATTTATTTATTTTTTCTCTTCTCTTTATCTTTAGCCCATGTTTAATTTCTACTCCTTTTTTTTTTCAATTCTACAAAGTAGAAGAGAACATGAACCTAACCTAACAAAATTACATCGTTTTAAAGTAGTTGTCACAGTTAACTGACCGCAATTGCCTAGATATTTGTCATAGCTAGTATAATTAAAGATGAAGCTACATTTCCTTTTCAAATTAATGCAACCAACCCTCTTTTGACATGCATGAATGCAGTCGATAACGTTCCTGTGGTGTAACAACATTGTGGTGAGCGGCTTAACATCTCTAGACAGCCAGACAATTCATGTTGCCATTGGGCAGAGCAGTTACATCAGGCTCGAAAACATCAGAATCATAGCCCCTAGTGGAAGCCCAAATACGGATGGCATTCATGTGCAGTACTCAACCGGTGTTACCATCAGTAGAAGCACAATCAGAAGCGGAGACGATTGCATTTCAATGGGTCCAGGCACCAAAAACATGTGGATAGACCACATAGGTTGTGGCCCTGGACATGGCATAAGGTAAATTTAGGCAGCAGCATTTCAGATAACATGCATTTGTTTATATAAATATATAGCCCATGTATGTGGACTACCCGTCCGAAATGATATTTATCCTTGAATTCCTTGTAACAGTATAGGTAGTCTAGGCAACAGCCTTCGGGAAGAAGGGGTACAGAACGTGACGGTGACGGATTCTGTATTCACCAAAACCGATAACGGGGTACGGATAAAGACATGGGCAAGAGCTAGCAGTGGCTATGCAACAAATATTGTTTTCAAAAATCTTATAATGAGGAATGTGGTAAACCCTATTATCATTGATCAAACATATTGCCCCAATAATCAATGTCCTCATCAGGTAAATATATATATATATATATATATATATATATATATATATATATATATATATATATATATATATATATATCCAAGTTCAACTTAATCTAATGAATTTGTTCAATAGGCGTATATGTAGCTCGCTATTATATATGATTATTTCAATTTAGCTAGGTGAATTATATATTTTAGTGTGGCATCATTGACTTTTAACAACTAAATTTGTTAACAATATTCTGTACACATGCATGAAACTACTTGCATCAAGTATTAATGATGAGCATCCAAACAAATAATATCTAACTAGTTTGTTTATTTTAAATGATCTAAAGATCTTAAAAAGTAGTAGTGTATATATAAAATGTGTTTAAATGCGTTCATACACACACACACACACACACACACACACACACACACACACACATATATATATATATATATATATATATATATATATATCAGATACCACGTATAATTCTAATAATTAAGTTGTTTTAAATATTTGTTTTTCTTTCTATGTTTTTTTCCCTGCAGAATTCCGGGGTGAAAATTAGCAAAGTGACATATAGAAATATTAAAGGAACTGCATCAAGACCGGATGCAATAACATTTGATTGCAGTCGTAGTAATCCATGCAGAGGAATAAGATTGCAAGACATTAAACTTTCCACTCCGAATAAACCTACAAAAGCAACTTGTTTTAATGCAGGTGGATCAACCAGTGGCATTGTCATCCCAAGGAGTTGTCTTTAGTTTGGATATATATATATATATATATATATATATATATATATATATATATATATATATATATTGCAATTAATGGAGTTAATTGTATGTTACTGAAAAAAAAGGGGAAAAAAAGAAGAAGAGATTTTTATGTATATAAATTTGAACTACTACATAACCCTGCTTAATTAGGATGTAAGTTTCCTTTTCAAGTAAAGCCAAGTAGCCAACTACTCTCTAATTACTTGTTGGCTTTATGTTAATTTTATTTTTTATTTTTTTTCCTTTTCATTTTTTGGCTAAACCGTGTGAGAAGCATATCTCTCATTAAATTTGTAATAGATACAGCAAAATTAATGAAAGCTCTTCACCAGTCCGCTTCTCTAACAAACCGGAAGGAGCGAACTAAGAACGAATCGACTATAGCGACGGTTTTTTCCGTCGCTATAGCATAGAAAGCCTGTTTTTTATGTTATAGCGACTAAAAAAAAACGTCGATATAACCGATTCGCTCTTAGTTCGCTCTCTCCAGTTCGCTGAAAAAAACCGAACTATATATATATATATATTAATGTCAAAGCGCGCAATGTTTATACGATGAAGAGAGATATGTATTTAACAACATTTTTACACTTTTCACGGATAATATAAATTTTTAACAACACTGACAACATAATTGGCAGCTAATTAAAAAAGGGCTGAGAAAGGAAATAAGAATTAAAATAAATTAAACATAAGCCTAATTATCTCTATATATTTTCAAAAGCTAATATGAAGAACAATATACATTAAAATATAATTTAACGTAAAGAAAAATATAATATTCTGGAAATTAAATATTAACTAGATACAAACCCCCGCGTTGCGGCGGGATTATTCAAATTTTTAATAATAAATGTGTGCGTACAATTAATAAATTAAAATATAATAAGAAAATAGTATATTATTGTGCGATGATCAAATTTTACACAGAAAAATAAATGAATATACATATTTCAAATCCTGCTGCAAGTAGGTAGCAGCATTCTATAATCAATTAATAAAAGGAAAAGCATATATTTTTATTCTGTGAAGTAAACAATCATGCTTACTACAAAAATTTTACTACAAAATATGTGAGGGAAGCTTGAATTAAGATAAATAAACATTGACAAAATCATATTGCTCTATCCCGCAACAAGTGCGAAGTAGAACATTGATCCCAAAAATTCTGTAAGGAAAATTCACACTTCCAAAGCCTTAATATCCTTAATCTTATCAAGCTCTTAAATCTGATTAAACACACTTGTTTATGTGACTTAAAATGAAGATACTAAATAATCAAATTCAAAAATAAACTCAGTTCCTTATTGTTAATATAAGAAACGTGAATAGCTCTAATCTAAACACAAACTTTTCAATCGAAAACTCACCAAAATTTTCAATTAAACACGATTGACAACACAAATATCATATCAATCAAATCAATTGCAAACATTATTTCGCATATCAGCAACTAAATGTGAATGCAATAATCTCAAATTTTAGCACATAATATCTAAAAATTTAGAAAATAAGCAAACCAATGAAATAATTCTACCTGCTTCTGGGTTATGTTTCACACTCCTGCATATAGTTATAACCTATAAATAATAATGTGTGTATATAATAGAAGAAAGACAGAGAGACAAAACGAAAAAGAAGAGAAAAATTGACCGTGAAGAAGAAGATGTCATGGTTGCTATTCACTTATGAGAATAAATAATTAACCTGATTAATATACATATATATATGTATGTATATATGCATGGAGGATTAGGTCAGGTGATCATTAACATTATTTCAAACTCTAATTCAGTTAGGAAGTTTTATCCATATAAAATTTTGCTCATTGATTGTTAAAGAGATTAAATTCTACTTGGTTTGTTATTATTTATCCATAATTTAAAAAAAGATAGGATATAATTAAGATAATTGGTTTGTTATTATTTTTTCATAATTTTAAAAAGGATAGGATATAATTAAGATAATTGGGATATAATTAAAATTATTTAAGATGGACAGATGTTGAATTTACAGAAGGACATATGTCAATATATGGTGTCATGTACTGTAATTTAATATATATAATATATTGGAAGAATTTTTGGAAGCTAATAGATTGAAGTTTTAAAATGAATATGGAAATAATTTTTAATTGCATGGAACTATGAAAGTAATTAATTAATCATAAAATAAATTTATTAGGCACATGAAAAGTAGGTAAAATAAATAAAAGTCTAATATTAAAGGAAATTTACTTTTCAAATAATTAAAACTAATTTTTTATAAAAAGCAAGTTGGCCCTATCGTGTTTAAATTGATCCAATCTGGTTGTTGCCTAATAGAGTTATCTAATTAATGGATCCTAAAATAATGTGGTTGTTGATAATATTCATAAAATAAGGTGATCAGTATATAATATCCTAAGTAATTGTCAAGGGTATTTTTGTCAAAGACAATAAGAAGCATTAATTAGGATGGACATGTGTTAAATTTATAGAAGGACATGTGTCAATATATTATGTCATGTACTGTGATTTAGTATATATAATAGATAATAAATTGGAAGAATTTTTAGAAGCTAATAGATTGAAGTTTTAAAATGAATATGAAAATAATTTTTAATTGCATGGAACTATGAAAGTAATTAATTAATCATAGAATAAATTTATTAGGCACATAAAAAGTAGGTAAAATAAATTTAAGTCTAATATTAAAGGAAATTTATTTTTCAATAATTAAAACTAATTTTTCATAAAAAGCAAGTTGGCCCTATCGTGTTTAAATTGATCCAATCTGGTTGTTGCCTAAGAGAGTTATCTAATTAATGGATCCTAAAATAATGTGGCTGTTGATAATATCCATAAAATAAGGTGATCAGTATATAATATTCTAAGTAATTGTTAAAGATATTTTTATCAAAGGCAGTAAGAAGCATTAATTAGGATGGACATGTGTTAAATTTATAGAAGGACATGTGTCAATATATTGTGCCATGTACTGTGATTTAGTATATATAATAGATTGTGTCATGTACTGTGATTTAGTATATATAATAGATTGAAAGAATTTTTGGAAGCTAATAGATTGAAGTTTTAAAATGAATATGGAAATAATTTTTAATTGCATGGAACTATGAAAGTAATTAATTAATTATAGAATAAATTTATTAGGTACATGAAAAGTAGGTAAAATAAATAAAAGTATAATATTAAAGGAAATTTACTTTTCAAATAATTAAAACTAATTTTTTATAAAAAGCAAGTTGGTCCTATCGTGTTTAAATTGATCCAATCTGGTTGTTGTCTAAGAGAGTTACCTAATTAATGGATCCTAAAATAATGTGACTGTTGATAATATCCATAAAATAAGGTGATCAATATATAATATCCAAAATAATTGTCAAGGGTATTTTTGTCAAAGGCAATAAGAAGTATTAATTAGGATGGACATGTCTTAAATTTATAGAATGACATGTGTCAATATATTGTGTCATGTACTGTGATTTAGTATATATAATAGATAATAGATTGGAAGAATTTTTAGAAGCTAATAGATTGAAGTTTTAAAATGAATATGGAAATAATTTTTAATTGCATGGAACTATGAAAGTAATTAATTAATCATAGAATAAATTTATTAGGCACATGAAAAGTAGGTAAAATAAATAAAAGTCTAATATTAAAGGAAATTTACTTTTCAAATAATTAAAACTAATTTTTCATAAAAAGCAAGTTGGCCCTATCGTGTTTAAATTGATCCAATCTGGTTGTTGCCTAAGAGAGTTATCTAATTAATGGATCCTAAAATAATGTGACTGTTGATAATATCCATAAAATAAGGTGATCAGTATATAATATCCTAAGTAATTGTCAAATATATTTTTATCAAAGGCAGTAAGAAGCATTAATTAGGATGGACATGTGTTAAATTTATAGAAGGACATGTGTCAATATATTGTGTCATGTACTGTGATTTAGTATATATAATAGATTGTGTCATGTACTGTGATTTAGTATATATAATAGATTGGAAGAATTTTTGGAAGCTAATAGATTGAAGTTTTAAAATGAATATGAAAATAAATTTTAATTGCATGGAACTATGAAAGTAATTAATTAATTATAGAATAAATTTATTAGGCACATAAAAAGTAGGTAAAATAAATAAAAGTCTAATATTAAAGGAAATTTACTTTTCAAATAATTAAAACTAATTTTTCATAAAAAGCAAGTTGGCCCTATCATGTTTAAATTGATCCAATCTGGTTGTTGCCTAAGAGAGTTATCTAATTAATGGATCTTAAAATAATGTGGTTGTTGATAATATCCATAAAATAAGGTGATCAGTATATAATATCCTAAGTAATTGTCAAATATATTTTTATCAAAGGCAGTAAGAAGCATTAATTAGGATGGACATGTGTTAAATTTATAGAAGGACATGTGTCAATATATTGTGTCATGTACTGTGATTTAGTATATATAATAGATTTCACTTTCTTTCCCCTATTAATTTTGCAAGTTTCAAGCATACACTAATATATAGTTGATGATATTAAGATCAATCCTACAAAAATTTAGAATCACAAAAAAAAAATTCACCGTTAAAATTCTAAAAGAATTTTCATCCATTAAAATTTTGATAAAAAATCCACATGCTCATCAAATGGTGAAAAATTGTCGAATTATTTTTATTTTTGAAATAATTATGTTGTTCAATATAATAAATTAATTAATTGTTATCGATTTTAATTATATTATTCACAACTATAAAAATATAGTGTATTGAATGGAATTAAAGGGATGATATGATGGAGGGGATCCAAATTAAATCTTACAAAATTTGGACACCTGATAAACTATTTGTTAGTTTTTGATTTTATGATGTTTTGAATGATGACTAATTTAAGTATATTAGACGTGTGCATGGTTCATGGTTTGTTATAATATTATTAAATATGCATGGATTATGGTTTATAAATATTTTATAGTATTATAATTAATATGCATGGATTATGGTTTATAATTTTATATCTAATATGCATGGATTATGGTTATTACATGGTTTGGAGTTTATTAGAGAAGATTTGAATTGGAGTTTATTAGAGCATTAACAACAGTTTCCTTAATTAACTCTTTATCCCCAATTTTGAAGAATGCATCAACAAATCATTATCCAACAGCTTCCTTATCCTTGTTTGAGTCTCTATTTTAATCCCTATATAGGATTTTATTTCCCAGAATGAGGGAGTCAAAAGATCATTCTCTATATATACAAAATGACAGTTCACACCCTCATTTAAGTAGACAACTCATCAATCATACACATCTTGACATTTTTTTACTACTTTATTTTCAAATTATAAACTTAATATTGACTTATATTTTAAAAATTAATTTCAAACATATTCAAATTTAAAACTGATATAAATTTATTTAATTTATGTAAATATAATTATAAATATTATAAACGTAATAATAATTATGAAATTTATTATTTTCAAATTTTAAATGAATCATATTAAATTTAAATTTAAAAATATCACAAATTAACTTTTTAAAAGTTAATATTAATCTTATGTACATTTGCAAGTACAATCCATTCAATACTCACATCATAAATTACTTAAAATATAAAATAAAATAAACATTATTTTACAGTGAAATATAATTGATAAATTATACTCTCTCTTTTATAAATTATAAGATTATTATTAATTTGATATTTTGGCTATTGAAAATTTTAACTTTTAACTTTTAACTTTTAAATTTTAAATTTCATTATTTAAGGAATCAATATAAGGAATTTGTTGGGTACATAGTGAAAAAATTGAATCTCTATTTTGCAAAGAGTGATGCTACAGATACAAACTATTTTATAAATATTTTACAAACTGCTGATGTGGTATACTCCACCTCAGCATATTAATCAACAAATTGCTTCAATACAGTTTTCGCCCCACACAATATGATGAGGTGGAGTATGCCACATCAACAGTTTATAAAATATTTATAGAATAGTTTGTGTCTCTAGCATTATTAAATGTTTTTCCAGCTGGCCCAAATTTAGTTCATCTATTCTACAGAGTATTTTGTGAGTGCTAATTTTAATTAAGGATATTCTCTTGTTTAGTGGAGCCCACAACAGTTAGTGATACTTTGTATTCTATTTTAATAAGGAGTCTTATAGAAGCTGAGTCTTTATCTTATCTCCTTGTTTCTCTGGTTTAAAATTGTTGACTGGGTATAGAAGTTTATCTCCTTTATTTCAGCTACTTCAAAATCAAATAGTTGGCGCAGAGTTCTTCTTATTATTGTGGTTATATATATATATGATGAAATCATGGATTTATTTTAACGGACTGAGATTTCTTAGCTAACATCTTTTATAGTTGTTGCTTGTCTCATTATATATACTCCTTCTCTTCGGCTGAACAGGATACAACTCTGAACCTGCAATCAAGTTGATATACTACATCAGAGCACTTCAATTGCTTTATTCCAGCCATTTATTGTAATCTATTAAATTATTTTGTGTTGGAAATTTATTTTACTCATTCTTTGTAAACCAAACTCAAGCATAGTTTTGGCTTGAAGTTTCTTATTTAGTTAGTCTGAGGTGTACAAGTTGCAGATGTGCAAAAAGGGGCATAGGTGTTCAACATTAGATTTGAGGCTTCTTTGTAACAGGGAGTTATTTTTTGTATTAAGGTTTAAATTATAATAAAAAGAGTCTCCAATACTAGTTGAGATTGGACGTGGATTAGACTATTAGATAGAGAATAGGGGCTGAACCACGTAAAAATCTTGGTGTCTTTACGTTTCTACACTTCTACTTTTTGTTTGTTTAATTTCTGGGTACTTTGCTTTTTTAGTTTGAAGTTATACGAATCCAGACACTAAAGCAGACATGTATAGCTGTCTGATAATATTGAACGAAGAACATAAGTTAAAGCAGACAGTAAAGAAGACACGTGTAGCTATTTGAATTAAACCTGTAACAGAAAATTTCAAAAAGTTTTCACTGTTTATCACTTTTAGCATAAATATTTATTAACCCCCTCTAGGTGTACGTATTTACTGAATTACACTATTTGGAGTTAGGATCGGGAGATGCTCATTGGAAGCTACACAATCCCCGGCGAATCCGGCTGTTCATGCTCCTCCGCCGTCCCTCCTGCCGTTTGTCAACTCTTATCACTCCCCTTAAGCATGTATAAGGGCTGTTTTTTTTTATTATTTAAAAAAATTACACTATTATGATTCTATATAAAAATACGTACTGTTATGATTCAGAAATTTATGGATATATTTTAATTCTAGAGAATTAGGGTAAATATGAGATAATATAAGGAATATATATATAGGGGAGGGGTCGGGATAAAAAGTAAAAAACATTAGTAGAAACTTACTTTTATTTAATTGGTGAATAGGTTATAATTAATTAATTTAATTACTTTGCCGAGGGATAAATTTAAATTAATTTTTTTAATTTATAAACTTGAATTTATATAAAGTAAACATAAATTAATTATCATTTTTTTACCACAAAAGGAGCTCCATACGCAATGTACTCAAACATTTATAATATCATAGCTTTAATTCATTAAAGTGTAAGGTTTACTCATGTTGAAATTGATATTAATTATTAAATGTATTTGTATCACCCCTCCAAAGTAGAATTTTAAGAAAACAATAATTTTCTTATTAGGTCATCACTCCTCTGCTAATTAATTATTTTATTAAAAATAAATTAAAATATAAATATAATTTTAAAATTTTAAAATAAGATTATTTTTGTGAGACTATTTCCTTGTGTATATATTTAAAAAAACTTATATTTTCACTTGACTTTTTGATATTTTCACATGAAAATCATTATTATAAATTTTTACCGTCGCTATACATCTATAATGACATTTTTCATGTGAAAATATCAAAAAATAATATATAAATATCAATTTTCTATATTTAATCTTTAAAGAAGGTATGCTATTATAATGTGAACACGTTGTGCGTAATTGAAGTGTATCGATCGCATGCTGCCGTACTTATCATAACGTGAAGTTTAAGTCATTGATGACGTGTACTTAAGCTTCCTCATGCCCTCAATAAATCCAACACAAACTTAAATAAGAAAATTCCACAAAAGTCTCATTTTGATTTTTTGAGAATTAATTCCTAAAATCTTAAAATTTAAAGTTAATATAATTCATTTAAGTCTAAAATAATAAATATTGTGATTAATATTACTTTTTAAATACTACATATGTTCTAAATTATGAGATCGTTGTTGACTTTTGAAAGTCAATTTAAGATATTTTCAAACTCAAAATCGAGATAATTTATCAAAAATTATGATACAGTGAATCTTACCAATACTCTTTATATTATTTATAATATTTTTCATTGTATTCATTAAAATTAATATATATATATATATATATATATATATATATATATATATATATATATATATATATATATATATATATATATCAATTTTGAGATCAAAAATATTTTAAATTAATTATCTTTTATAACGAATGGAGTAATTTACAACAATTGCTTATGACTGTATTAACATTTAACTAAAATAAAAGATCCATAATAATTGAATTTTAAGATTTCTAATAAATTAGCTTGAAAATTAAAATAAGACTTTCTTCTTCTTTTTTTCGAAACAACGTAATTTATGAGGCTTAGTGTAAGACCCCAACTTTTATAAATAAAGATGAATTTTCTATAAATATCATTTTTGAATATTATGGAGTTAATTTGATATAATGTTATAGTTGTGGGTAATATTTATAAATTTTGCAAAGTAAGCAAGTTGTTATAAAATATTTGTTTGGTCGGAGAATATTCTTTTTGTCGGGGAATATTCGTACGACGGCACAATCATTGGTGGACCCCACAACGGAATTATTGTCGGATTGAGAAAACGACAGAATTATCTTTCTATAAAAATAACGGCTGAGGTGTTACCGTTAAAACCGTTAAAACTGTTGAACTACTCGGTAGTAAAAGTACAGTAATACGCGTGGTTGCATAGTAGCACACGGTATTGATTATTGATGCTTACGTGAGAAGTCACTCAGCTATACTCAATTATTGCTACAGTAATTGCTGCATCATATCTCTTAAATTATTGTCATAGTATCATCTGTATAATATGTTATATTATTGAGACGTTGTGGTAAGTTTGGTTATTTTATGGGGGGCCATATGTCATCATCTAAGAGTCTCTTCGTCAATAGTAATTACCGTCGTCAATAGTAATTACCGTCGTCAATAGTATTTACCTTGGTCAATAGTAATTACCTTCGTCAATAGTATTTACCTTGGTCAATAGTAATTACCCTCGTCAATAGTATTTACCTTGGTCAATAGTAATTACCTTCGTCAATAGTATTTACCTTGGTCAATAGTAATTACTTTCGTCAATAGTAGTTGTCCCTTCAATATTACCAAGAGTCATTTGACCCTTCGTTAAGACCAAGAGTCATTTGACCCTTCGTTAAGACCAAGAGCCACCCTCAGTTTTTCTATAAATAGAGGCCTAGGGCTTCATTATTTTTCACGAATTCATTCAAGCTATAGAGAGAGAAAGTATAGAGAGAATAAGAGAGAGAGAGACTAAAAGTATTCTGCTACATCACTTTTCCAATATCCAGTTCTTTTAAGGTAGGGAATATTATTTCTTTTATAGAACTTCTGTTATTCCATTCGTTATTATTCTGTTGGAATAACCAGTATACGCGGTCTACCCTATACTTGGTGACATTCTTCTATTATTCTGTTGGAACATCCTGTCTGTGTTTTTACACCGGACCTGGTTCCGTTTATTATTCTGTTGGAACATCCTGTCTGTGTGTTTTACACCGGACCTGGTTCCGTTTTTATTGTTATTCTGTTGGAACATCCTGTCTGTGTGTTTTACACCGGACCTGGTTCCATTATTTATTATTCTGTCGGAATATCCTGTCTGTGCGTTTACGCCGGACCTGGTTCCATTATTTATTATTCTATTGGAATAACCTGTCTGTGCGGTCTATCGCATGCATGGTGATTTCTTTTGTTATTCCATTCTTTATTGTACTCAGTTGGTTAAGTTTTGACTTCTATACTCCATGAAATTTGTGGAATATCCTTGATAGTTGCGTTTCATCCAGTATCTTTTCAAGAAAATATTCTTCTAAGCATTCTTGAATTTTACTCCACAATGCAGTATCATGTTGACAATTTGGACGTTGTTAATTCCTGGATAAATTAATTCTTGAACTTGTTTTATTGAATTCTTATATCATTGTCATCATCCTCATGTTTATAAAATGTTGAAAGTCATCTGTGGCATGTAGTGCATAGATGGACTTGGTATGATTATGACCAGGGATTATTCGGTATAATCATGACCGTAATGTTACAAATGATGTGGTAAAAGTCCTCATTGGCCCGTAGTGCATTGATGGACAGTTGTTGGCATGATCATGACCATTAATGAATACACGAATATCCTTGGCCGTAGTGCAGGGGTGATTCGATGATGTGGATTATTTTATTAAGCTGAGTCTCAGCGATCGCAGTGTTGAAAAACCTTTTAAATCATAAAAGATAGTAGAGTTTATTTTCTACTTGACTCTTTTAATGGATTGCTTGTTCCGCTGCAGTTAAACTTGATGTCTATTATATTTTATCAGTTTAACATTGTTGAAGGCTAATGATAATTTATTCTGCATTATCTTAGTCATAATATTTCTTACTGGGCTAGTTGAGCTCACCCTTTCTTTCACTGTTCTCTTCAGGAAATGAGAACGTAGCTGGGACAAGTCGGGGTACGGAGTGATGGTCCGAATGATAGTATTAGTTAGTAGTCCTCACTATTCTATGTAATGGTGTGTTAATAAATGTAATGAGGACTCCTTTTGAGTATGAATACTCTCTAGAAGATAATATTTGTATTCAAACTCACAGTTTATGTTTTGTCGTATTGTACACGACAGTTGTATTATTAAGTTGTATTTGTATTCTGTACTATGTATCTGACGACCCAAGATGGGTGATGTATACCTAATTTTGGGGGCGTCACAGTTGGTATCAGAGCTTAGGGATATGATCCCTGGCTAAGATGTGAGAATAGAACTAGGAGGGGAGAGACGGGGAATTCCTTCGCTAGTATGACATACCTAAGTTTATTTGCATGGTATTTAATTGGTCGGTCATAATATAAGGATAATATATGACATATCAATTAATTTTTATTTTGTGGCAGTATCTGAAAATGGCATCTGAGAATGTTGAGAATAGCAATGGAGCACAGACGACTGTTGATTCACCACATATCAATAATCAGGATAATGTGCATCAGGAAGGTGTCAATCCTCATGCAAACAACAACACTGACCAAATGATGAATGATCAAATGTTCAGAGGCTTTATGCAATTCATGCAACAACAGGTGAAAGCGGCTCCTGTCCACAACGTAGGTGGAAATACTGGAAACTCTCAGGCGGTCACCGCTAAACAGTTTAAGGAGCTGGGACCACCGGAGTTTAAGGGAGAACCCAAACCACTTGTAGCTGAAACATGGATAAAGCAGATCACCAAGATATTTGATGTCTTGGGTTGCTCCGAGGAGCAAAAGGTTCCCTTTGCCGCCTTTATGTTGCGAGGAGAGGCAGATTACTGGTGGGAATCGATAAAGCGTACTCAACCTGCCGCACTGAAGATGTCTTGGGAGAAGTTCCAAGAGCTGTTTAACGACAAATACTTTCCCGAGAGTATTCGTCACATGAAGGAGGTGGAGTTCATCAAATTGGAGCAGAATAATATGACCGTGTCGCAGTACGAGGCAAAATTTGCGGAGTTATCCCGGTTTGCGTCCCACCTGGTGGATAATGAAGAAAGAATGACGCGGATGTTTTTAAGAGGTTTGAAGCCGGAGATACGTCAACATCTTGTTTCTCATAAACTGTGTTTGTATTCAGATGTTGTAAATAGGGCTCAGTTGGTGGAGCGCGATAACGAGACAACGCAACCAAAAGAGAGCAGCCGGCAAAATGATAATACCAGTGAGAGCAGTCATCGAAGCGGTGACAACAAGCGTGGAGGGAATCAACAGGCCAGAAATGGTAACCACTTCGGTGGTAATCAGGGCCAAAACAATAAGAATGGACATTTCAAGAAGAGGAGATTCAACAATGATGGAAAGACGTCAGCACCAGCACCTGTCGTTAAGGAAGGAGAACGACCACCTATCATATGTTTCAAATGCGGAGGGGAGGGGCACATCAGTCCAAACTGCGCGATGCCGTCCAAAGCATGTTATAATTGTGGAAGAGAAGGTCATTTAGCCCGATTTTGTCGTTTACCGAAGACAAATTCAGCTAGGATGGAGGCACCAAAGGCCGTCCCAGAAAAGTCAAAACCGGTTGTGCAAGGGAGAGCGTTTGTTGTGAACTCCCAGAAGCAAGGAACCCGAATGAGGTCATCACGGGTAAGCTTATCATAAACTCTAACGAAGTCTATACTTTATTTGATACCGGTTCAACCCATTCTTTTATTTCTCCTACTTGCGCTCATCGATTAAATTTGATTCCGGAGAAATTAGACTTTGACTTAGCAGTTGAAACTCCATTGGGAGAAACCTTCATTACATCCACGGTTTATAAGTCTTGTTTGGTTCAAGTTGGTACCCACACATTACCTGTCGATCTTATTTCATTAAAAATACTTGCATTTGACGTGATTCTAGGGATTGATTGGTTAACTACTCATCATGCAAAAATTGATTGTTTTCGTAAGGTTGTTAGCTTTCATATTCCTAATCGACCTATTATGCGAATTCAAGCAACCAAACCATTAAAATCAATCGCTGTCATCTCAAGCCATAAAGCTATTCGTTTATTGAAAAACGGATGTCAAGCTTTCTTAGCTCATGTCACAGATCTAAACAAAAATACGTCAGCTTTGAATGATATTTCTGTTGTTAATAAATTTCCTGACGTATTTCCCGAAGAACTTCCTGGCCTACCCCCAGAGCGTGAAATTGAATTTTGTATCGACCTTGAACCCGGTACAAAACCCATTTCCAAAGCCCCATATCGAATGGCTCCTATTGAACTTCAGGAGTTAAAGACCCAACTGCAGGAATTGTTAGACATTGGTTTTATTCGTCCTAGTACTTCTCCTTGGGGTGCTCCTGTTCTGTTCGTGAAGAAGAAAGATGGGAGTATGCGACTTTGTATTGATTATCGGGAGTTGAATCATGTCACCATCAAAAATAGGTACCCATTGCCACGTATTGATGACCTGTTTGACCAGTTGCAAGGAGCACAATTCTTTTCAAAGATCGATCTTCGTTCTGGATATCATCAGCTGAAGGTTAGAACTGAGGATATTCCAAAGACGGCTTTTAGAACTCGGTACGGGCATTATGAATTCTTAGTTATGTCTTTTGGATTGACTAATGCTCCTGCTGCCTTCATGGATATGATGAACAGGGTATTAAGGAATATTTGGATCACTTTGTGGTCGTCTTTATCGATGACATCCTTGTTTATTCCAAAAGCCGTGAAGATCATGAGCAACACTTGAGGCTGGTACTCCAAAAGCTTCGTGAATACAAACTTTATGCCAAGTTGAAGAAATGCGAGTTCTGGCTGGAAGAGGTAGCATTCCTTGGGCACGTAGTATCAAGTCGTGGAATATCTGTTGACCCGGCAAAGATTGAAGCTATTCAAAGCTGGGAGCAACCTAAATCAGTGACCGAGGTACGTAGCTTTCTTGGTTTAGCTGGTTATTATCGGAGATTCGTGGAAGGATTTTCTCGAATCGCTACTCCATTAACTCAGCTGACTCGGAAAGATACAAAGTTTGGTTGGAGCGAAGAATGTGAGCAGAGTTTTCAAGAACTCAAGAGGAGACTCATTTCAGCACCTGTTCTAACAATACCATCTGGCTCGGAGGGATTTGTCATCTACAGTGATGCTTCGAGCAAAGGGTTGGGATGCGTTCTCATGCAACATGGAAAAGTCATAGCCTATGCATCAAGACAACTCAAGGAATATGAGAGGAATTATCCTACTCATGATCTAGAGTTGGCAGCTGTTGTCTTTGCACTTAAAATTTGGAGGCATTACTTGTATGGGGAGAAAGTGGAGATCTTTACGGATCATAAAAGCCTCAAATATTTCTTCACTCAAAAGGAACTCAACATGCGACAACGACGTTGGCTTGAACTGTTGAAAGATTATGATCATACCATTCAATACCATCCTGGAAAAGCGAACGTGGTAGCTGACGCATTGAGTAGAAGATCATATGCGGGTACAAGTGCAATATTAACAACGCAAAGGCCCATTTTGTGTGACTTGCAAAGGATGGAGATAGAGTTGAAGACTCCAGGGACCCATGTGATGATGGCGAATATACGAGTAGAACCGACTTTAATCGATAAAGTTAAAGCTGCTCAAGCTACAGACCTGGAGCTGATGCGTATGAGGAAGAAAGTGCAAGAAGGTTCTATGCCGGAAGCAAGAATCGATGAAGAAGGAATACTTCGAGTCAACTCCAGACTTTGTGTTCCTAACAACCCTGATTTAAAGTATGAAATCATGATGGAGGCGCACAACACACCGTTTGCAATCCATCCTGGAAGTACCAAAATGTATCATGATCTTCGTCATACATTTTGGTGGAGCAATATGAAGAGAGAGATAGCGTTGTTTATCTCAAGGTGTCTAACTTGTCAACGAGTCAAAGCGGAGCATCAAGTACCAAAAGGTCCATTGCAACCACTTGAAATTCCAGAATGGAAGTGGGAGCACATTACCATGGATTTCGTTACCGGTCTTCCTAGGGTTTCTCAAGGTATTGATGCGATTTGGGTCATTGTTGATAGATTGACCAAGTCTGCTCATTTCTTACCGATACGAGAAACTTATACACTTGAACGTCTTGCTCGTATGTACATAAACGAGATTGTAAGACTGCATGGTATGCCAGTATCCATAGTTTCTGATCGAGACCCAAGATTCACTTCACGATTTTGGGTTAGTTTACAAAAAGCTATGGGCACGGAGTTACGATTTAGTTCAGCATATCATCCTCAGACGGACGGACAATCAGAGAGGACTATTCAAACTCTTGAAGATCTATTAAGACTCTGTGTCTTTGACTTCAAGGGAAGTTGGGACAAGTTCTTACCATTGGTGGAGTTTTCCTACAACAACAGTTATCAAGCAAGTATTGGCATGGCTCCATTCGAAGCATTGTATGGAAGAAAATGTCGTTCTCCAGTATGCTGGGATGAGGTGGGCGAAGCAACGTTGTTGGGACCGGAGTTGGTACGTATGACTACAGAAAAGATTCAAACGATCCGACAACGTATAAAAACCTCACAAGATCGACAAAAGAGTTATGCTGATCTTCATCGAAAGGACGTGGAATTTGATGTAGGAGATCATGTGTTCTTACGTGTTGCTCCATGGAAAGGAGTTACGAGATTTGGAAAGAGAGGAAAGCTAAATCCTCGATTCATCGGTCCATTTTTAATCCTCGATCGAGTAGGAACTGTGGCTTATAGACTCGCTTTACCGCCAAGTATGTCTCGTGTTCATAACGTTTTCCACATATCCATGTTACGCAAATATGTGGAAGACCCGAACCACATTATTGAGTTAGAACCGGACGAAATAGCGGAGGATTTGACGTATGAAGAAGTTCCTGTTCAAATCTTGGATAAGAAGGAACATATTCTACGCTCCAAGGTTATACCTCAAGTCAAAGTTTTGTGGAGAAACCACGATGTTGAGGAAATGACTTGGGAGTTAGAATCAGAAATGAAATCAAGGTATCCTTACCTCTTCGACATACCAGGTACGTACCCTAATTTCGAGGGCGAAATTTCATAAGAAGGGGAGGTTGTAAGACCCCAACTTTTATAAATAAAGATGAATTTTCTATAAATATCATTTTTGAATATTATGGAGTTAATTTGATATAATGTTATAGTTGTGGGTAATATTTATAAATTTTGCAAAGTAAGCAAGTTGTTATAAAATATTCGTTTGGTCGGAGAATATTCTTTTTGTCGGGGAATATTCGTACGACGGCACAATCATTGGTGGACCCCACAACGGAATTATTGTCGGATTGAGAAAACGACAGAATTATCTTTCTATAAAAATAACGGCTGAGGTGTTACCGTTAAAACCGTTAAAACTGTTGAACTACTCGGTAGTAAAAGTACAGTAATACGCGTGGTTGCATAGTAGCACACGGTATTGATTATTGATGCTTACGTGAGAAGTCACTCAGCTATACTCAATTATTGCTACAGTAATTGCTGCATCATATCTCTTAAATTATTGTCATAGTATCATCTGTATAATATGTTATATTATTGAGACGTTGTGGTAAGTTTGGTTATTTTATGGGGGGCCATATGTCATCATCTAAGAGTCTCTTCGTCAATAGTAATTACCGTCGTCAATAGTAATTACCGTCGTCAATAGTATTTACCTTGGTCAATAGTAATTACCTTCGTCAATAGTATTTACCTTGGTCAATAGTAATTACCTTCGTCAATAGTATTTACCTTGGTCAATAGTAATTACTTTCGTCAATAGTAGTTGTCCCTTCAATATTACCAAGAGTCATTTGACCCTTCGTTAAGACCAAGAGTCATTTGACCCTTCGTTAAGACCAAGAGCCACCCTCAGTTTTTCTATAAATAGAGGCCTAGGGCTTCATTATTTTTCACGAATTCATTCAAGCTATAGAGAGAGAAAGTATAGAGAGAATAAGAGAGAGAGAGACTAAAAGTATTCTGCTACATCACTTTTCCAATATCCAGTTCTTTTAAGGTAGGGAATATTATTTCTTTTATAGAACTTCTGTTATTCCATTCGTTATTATTCTGTTGGAATAACCAGTATACGCGGTCTACCCTATACTTGGTGACATTCTTCTATTATTCTGTTGGAACATCCTGTCTGTGTGTTTTACACCGGACCTGGTTCCGTTTATTATTCTGTTGGAACATCCTGTCTGTGTGTTTTACACCGGACCTGGTTCCGTTTTTATTATTATTCTGTTGGAACATCCTGTCTGTGTGTTTTACACCGGACCTGGTTCCATTATTTATTATTCTGTCGGAATATCCTGTCTGTGCGTTTACGCCGGACCTGGTTCCATTATTTATTATTCTATTGGAATAACCTGTCTGTGCGGTCTATCGCATGCATGGTGATTTCTTTTGTTATTCCATTCTTTATTGTACTCAGTTGGTTAAGTTTTGACTTCTATACTCCATGAAATTTGTGGAATATCCTTGATAGTTGCGTTTCATCCAGTATCTTTTCAAGAAAATATTCTTCTAAGCGTTCTTGAATTTTACTCCACAATGCAGTATCATGTTGACAATTTGGACGTTGTTAATTCCTGGATAAATTAATTCTTGAACTTGTTTTATTGAATTCTTATATCATTGTCATCATCCTCATGTTTATAAAATGTTGAAAGTCATCTGTGGCATGTAGTGCATAGATGGACTTGGTATGATTATGACCAGGGATTATTCGGTATAATCATGACCGTAATGTTACAAATGATGTGGTAAAAGTCCTCATTGGCCCGTAGTGCATTGATGGACAGTTGTTGGCATGATCATGACCATTAATGAATACACGAATATCCTTGGCCGTAGTGCAGGGGTGATTCGATGATGTGGATTATTTTATTAAGCTGAGTCTCAGCGATCGCAGTGTTGAAAAACCTTTTAAATCATAAAAGATAGTAGAGTTTATTTTCTACTTGACTCTTTTAATGGATTGCTTGTTCCGCTGCAGTTAAACTTGATGTCTATTATATTTTATCAGTTTAACATTGTTGAAGGCTAATGATAATTTATTCTGCATTATCTTAGTCATAATATTTCTTACTGGGCTAGTTGAGCTCACCCTTTCTTTCACTGTTCTCTTCAGGAAATGAGAACGTACCTGGGACAAGTCGGGGTACGGAGTGATGGTCCGAATGATAGTATTAGTTAGTAGTCCTCACTATTCTATGTAATGGTGTGTTAATAAATGTAATGAGGACTCCTTTTGAGTATGAATACTCTCTAGAAGATAATATTTGTATTCAAACTCACAGTTTATGTTTTGTCGTATTGTACACGACAATTGTATTATTAAGTTGTATTTGTATTCTGTACTATGTATCTGACGACCCAAGATGGGTGATGTATACCTAATTTTGGGGGCGTCACACTTAGCCCATAATAATTAAACTACTTTATACATGACCTCAGAAAATCGTTCTTCACCAGATTGGATAACCGACTACGGATAAGATTATGGGCCAGCCCAGCCCAATAATCAATTTTATTTTTGTAAGAATTACATATTCAATTACATTTTTGAAAATAATTATAACAATAGTGCACTCCTAAAATATTTACACAATTAATATACTTTTCATATTTATTTATAATATTAGTGCAATTAGGATTCCTTAATTTAGGGAATTAGTATGCAATTATGATTCTTTAATTTAGGGATTAGTTATCCCCATAGCTTCTTCTCTCTCCTCATCTAGAACAACTGCACTAGTTAGTCCTCACCCTTCTTTTTCATTCAAGGTATTCTTTATATATATATATATATATATATATATATATATATATATGGTAAGGATCAAGAGCATAATCCTTAAATAGCATAACGCCTTAAATAACATAATTTTATCAAAACGACGTAGTTTTGATATTTACAAAAATGTCACCGCGTCTAATCAAAACTACGTCGTTTTAATAAAATTATGCTATTTAAGGCGTTATGCTTAGAGGTGGCAAACGGACGGGTGGGCGGGCGCGGGTCGGGCCAGGCTAAGACGGGCCGGGCCAAAAAGGCCCGGATTTTTACGGGCCAAAAAAAATAAGCCCATAGCCCGCGGGCGGGTCGGGCCGGCCCGCGGGCCGAAGGTGGTTTATGCCTATTTTTTGGCACTTTTTTAAGCCCGCGGGCGGGCCGGGCCGGGCTTTGAACGGGCCGGGCCAAAAAGGCCCGGGTTTTTATGGGCCAAAAAAATGCGGCCCAAAGCCCGCTTTTTGGCGGACGGGCCGGCCCGGCCCGCGGGCTTTGGGGCCGTTTGTCAGGTCTAGTTATGCTATTTAAGGATTATGCTCTTGATCATTCCCATATATATATATATATATATATATATATATATATATGTTTGCCGGCAACATATACTAGTTTTAGTTCATTATCTATCACTTATGTTATGAGTCAACCAACACAATGGATTTTTGTCGGCAACATAATAGATTTGGCATGAACCTGAGATATTATGACAGAAGATGGAGGTCAGAGCTATTTGGTTGTCACTTAACAACGATTTGGTTTACAGAAGAATGGATGTCATAAAGATTTGCTCAGAAGAGCAGATAACGATTTGGACGGAGGTGCGCAATGAGCGAACGAGTTGATGAGAGGCACACAGCAAACGAGTTGGTGAGAGGATTGCACAGAGAACAATTTTGTGGCAGAGGCGCAGTTTATTTTTTTATGAATATTTGGTTACCCACAAAAATTAAAATTGTCACCTTTGTACGAAGGTTTGGCTACCAACTGCATCATATTCATAATAATTTTATTTTAAAAATGTTATTTATAAGTTAGTAGCCAAATCTTCATAAAAAGATAACCAATTCAGTTTTATTGGGTTACCAATTAATTATAAAAAAAATTTAAGAACAGGTTTCAAGTGTTACGTGCAGATGATATCCGAAATATCATGTCTAAGTTTTCATTTATGTAGCTGTTAGTTACTTATAAATAACCATTTAAAAATAAAATTATTTTGAATATGGTGCAGTTAGTAGCCAATCCTTCATAAAAAAGTAATCATTTTAGTTTTTGTGGGTAACCAAATATTCATAAAAAATATTATTCGTGATTTCCTCCTTGTTCGGCTACCTCGAATTCGTTTTGGATCTGTTCTTGCTGGTTTGGTAAATCCGATTTCTTCTTCTTTGATTTATTTTGGTAACTCCGATTTCTTCTTCTTCTTCGATTTGTTTTGTTTTGGTTATTCGTGATTTCCTCTTTGTTCGACTACTCCGAATTCATTTTGGATCTATTCTTGCTGGTTTGGTAACTCTGACTTTTTCTTTTTCGATTTGTTTTGGTTGTTCGTTATTTCCTCTTTGTTTTGTTTTCGATTTGTTTGGTAACTCTGAATATTTGAATTTGAATTATTATTTTGAATTTGAATTTATTTTTGTTGTTAGATCCAAGATACTTGAATTTGAATTATTATTTATGGCAGTTATTTCTCCTTGATTTTATGTTATTTCCTTATTATTATGAATTGAATCCTATACTAATTCCTTAAATTAAGGAATCCTAATTGCACTAATATTGTAAATAAATATGAGAAAGTATATTATTTTTATAATTATTTTTTGATGCACTAATGGTGTAATTACTTTCTAATTGTTGAATATTTCTGTAAAGAACCCATTTTTTTTTTATCTCTAACGGAAGGCTGAAATTTATTATTCTTTTTTCCTAATGCTCACTTACCACTGTGTTCAGTCTCTCTCTCCTTCTCTCTCTCTACGTGTTACTCTCTCTACCGTTCTCTCCCTCTACCTGTGTGAGAGAAAAATGAAATTCTAATTAATTTAGTATTGAATGATTATAAAAAAAGGGTCTAAAACATTCTTAAGATTTGGCTTAAGGTCCTCACAAAGTTTGAAATTAATGATTTATATAGTAAGGTAAGTATATATACAAAACGGATCTAAAACATTCTTTTAAATAACACTCTCTCTTAAATATTATTTTATTTTTTAAAAGAGTTTTAATAATGGAATGTTATTTAAGAAGAGTGTTTTAGATCTGTTATATATATATATATATATATATATATATATATATATATATATGTATATATATATATACGGGCCCGATCGGAAGCAATACTCCTAAATAGCATTACTTTCTTAAAGAGCATTCCTATATAAGACCTCCATGTTTTTTCCTTTCTCTCCTCACTCAGGCATAATAGAACGACTTCCTCTCGCCAGAAAACTCCTTGCCGCAAAATCGAAGCTGCCAAAATTGATTCCCTTGAAATCAATAGCTGCAAAATCGAAGAGAGAGAAAGCGAAACCCTTGATCCCTTCCAAAAATGTGATTGCTGCAAGAGAGAAAGCCAAGCCCTGGAAATCTTAGTTCAAGGGTTGTGTGTTTCGACCGAGGAAACGAGTTCCTTCAATTCCATTCTTCACAGAACGTTCTCTAAATGTTCAATCGATATCAAAATCTTCAGAGTAATCGAGCCCTAGAATCGCATCTCCTTCATATCAATTCGAGTCGGTAAGGGCTTACGATTTGGTACTTTTGTAGTTTAATTTTACACCTTAATTGTTCCTCTGTTCTTCTACCTAATTTACCTGTTATGCTAAATCCAAACTGGCCTTAATCTACTTAATTTATTAAAGTCTTATGCCCCCATTTTTCAAACCTAGAGGTGCATATGCCTTGAAAAATCCCTGTTCTTTTTCCTCTTAAATTTGTTAGAGAATCAAGTCAGCATATGTCTGTAACATTTTTTGGACAACACTTGTACAATTTGAATTTCACGAAAGCAGAGTACTTAACGGTTTAATGCTTTAATATGTTGTTATCTTTTCCTTATGTACTGCTCAAGTGGTTGTTATCGGCATTACTTAGTTTTTTTTATGTTTTGCTTGGTTTTTTTTCCCTTTTATACTCTGCACTAGTTTCCTTTCAAGTAAAAATTTATGCATTACATGTAAAAATGTAGGATGTGTAATACTTCTTCGTGCATTACATATAAAAATTTATACTCTGAAAGTGCATTACATGTAAAAGAATTCACAAAAAAATATGTACATTACATGTAAAAATTTATACTCTGCATTCAAGTAAAAATTTCTATACTACCAGTAGAGACACCATGTAAACTTGAGCATGAATAAGATTACATTTGGTCAATAAGAATATTACAGTTGGTCATAGTTGTAAATTACAGACAGATAATGACATTACAGATTACAGACAGATAATGACATTCAAGCCCACCTTCCTTCAGGTGGCACAATTAATTTTTCTATCTCTATTCTATCTAGCAAGATCATAAGTTAAACAACCTTCCTTAGAAAAACAAATCATCATGATATGTTTTGCAGAGCCTGCAGTTGATGTCTTGTCTTTTTTCTTCAATGGTTCTGGAGCTTTTTGTACAACAGCCTCATTTGGAACCAATACTATAGTCATGTTCCTCTCTTTTAAGCTTTAGCTCTCCTCAACTGCAAGCTAGAATGTTGTACCAATAGAAATGTCAATCGCACCATGTACATATATAAACTTCAAAAACAGTGAACTTGGCCAAAAAAACATCTTGTGGCTGGCTAAATTTACATTTCAACACAACAAACTTTTTATTGCATATCAAGTTATAAACTAAATACATAATATTACATGTTTCTTTTGCCTACTACAAAAAACACACTAGATTTCTACAAACTAGGACTCAAAAACATAGTACTGAACATGATATCAAAAAAAAGATACATCTTTTTTCCCTAAACATTGATTCTTCCCATTTTAAGTTGATGTTTTATATTTGTTGATTAACTTCAATATTTGTGTATGATTGTATTATCTTTTTAATAGTGGTAATATGCTATGTGTTTTTTGATATTCTTATATATTGTAACCTTATAATGCCCAGGTCATATACCGCACAAGCTTGAGTTGGAGTGCTGATGGAAGCACATTGTTCAGTGGGCACATAGATGGTGTTGTCAGGGGTTAGGGTATTGGGTGTGTCTACAAAGCCAGATCTAGACAAGCAATTACTGAATTGACTTTCTCGATTGCAATTTTAAAGTCAATATTGGTCTAGTTGAAAGGATATTGGATTGTCTAACAATGTTTGATTGTAAATATTTTGTCCTCTTGATGTTCTGATTATGTAGGATAGTTCTTTTTGCTATCTTATTTGCACTTTGCCATATATAATATAACTTAAGGTGCGGATTATATAGTAGTCATGAATATTGCTGATAAAAAGTAGGCCACATTTGTCTAATTAAGTAATAGAATCACTTTGTTACTATGTCTTGAAATTAGTTGGAGTTTGATTGGCAACACTTTGTATGGTCTCTCTCAAGTATGTTTATTGCTATGTAATACCAATTTAGGTTACCACGAACAATTTTATTGGAGCTCATCGTGTTGACTATATAAATAAATTGTGAGATCAAATTTTGCATTATGTTGCTGTTTATTAGCCAAATTTAAAGTACTGTGCTAAAATCATTATTATCTGCAAGTATTAGTTTTCTTAACCACAGGCTGTTAAAGCATCCTTCTTGTGGGAAGTAGATACCTTAATGGTTGTGTTCACTTGGTTCATCTTGGCTTTCCAGATGATAAGGAAGCTGAGTTCAGATGATAAGGAATCAAATAATTTACCATCAAAACTAATAAAGGAAAAGTAACCACAATATATCTTCTTAATGTTTCAATTGCAACAGAGCTTCAACCAATCAATTCAGGCTTGGGTCCAAACTAAGTTTAAAAAATAGATTACAACAGAGTTTCATTACAATCAGTTCATTACATTTAAAATAGGGATTCACACATCCTAACAAAAACCAAAATATCAACTTCTTGTTTATTCTACCCTGTTAAAATCCATCTTGCAATCTGTCAAGAGGAAAAGAAAATAGATTTACCAAGTCTACAATTCCTTGTATATATAATACACCAAGCAAATGTAATCAAATCCTCACTCCATGCCTCGGGTGCATGAACATAAGTGATCTTCTTTTCCATAAACGTTCTATCCAATACACGGAATAAATGTAGTAAAACTGCAGTTTTTCCTCCTTTGTACAACATGATTCTGTCCGGAAGATGAAAGCATAATTCATAATCAATTCAACATAAGAAGAATCACTACGAGGACTAGTGTTGTTTTTATCAGTTCCAATATCTGTCTTCTTATCCGGTTGGGTTAAATCTTTACAAGCATACTGCGAAAAGTCTACAGGTTCAGGTACATGGGGAGGTACAACACTCCTCACTAAAACCCAGAGTACAACATAGCTTCATTACAATCAATTCATTACATTTCAACCTCCGAGATCTGCAACATCGCGAAAATCATAATTAAACTCTAGTATAACCCCACCACTTTTATCCTATAACAAAACAATATATAAAAGGAAAGTATTTTTTGTGACGCCTCCAAAATAGGTATACATCACCTATTCTGAGTCGTCAAATACATGGTACAGAATACAAATACAATCGTTAATATACGACAAGAGAGCTATGAGTTTTAATACAAATACTGTCTTCTAGACAATATCCACTCTCAGAATAAGTTCTCGTTACATTTATTGTCACACTATTTAACAGAATAGTGAGGACTACTAATACTATCATCTGGTCCATCACTCCGTTTCCCGACTCGTCCCAGATATATTCTCATTTCCTGAAGAGGGCAATGAAAGAAAGGGTGAGCTCAACTAGTCCAGTAAGAAATATTATGACTAAGATAATGCAAAATAAATTATCATTAGCCTAAAACAGTGTTAAACTGATACAATATAACAAACATCAAGTTTAACTGCAGTGGAACAAGCAACCCATTAGAAGAGTCAAGTAGAGAATAATATCTACTATCTTCTATGATTTAAAAGGTTTTTCATGACTTTTATCGCTGGGACTCGGCTTAAAAAAATAATCCACATCATCGAATCACCCCTGCACTACGGCTAAGGATATTCTTTAGTATCACGACCACAATTATTCATGCACTACGGGCCAAGAATATTTGTGTATTCATTAATGGTCATGATAATGTCAACCACTGTCCATCAATGTACTACGGGCCAATGAGGACTTTTACCACATCATTTATAACATTACGGTCATGATTATACCGAATAATACCTGGTCATAATCATACCAAGTCCATCTATGCACTACAGGCCACAGATGACTTTCAACAAAATATAAACATGAGGATGATGACAATGATATAAGAATTCAATAAAACAAGTTCAAGAATTAATTTATCCATGAACCAATAACGTCCAAATTGTCAACATGATACTGCTTTGTGGAGAAAAATTCAAGAATGCTCGGAAGAATATTTTCATGAAAAGATACTGGATGAAGCGCAAATATCAAGGATATTCCACTAATTTCATGGAGTATAAAAGTCAAAACTTTAACCAACTGAATATAATAAAGAATGAAATAACAAAAGAAATCACCATGTATGCGCTAGAGCGCACAGATAGGTTATTCTAACAGAAAAATAAATAATGGAACCAGGTCATGCATAAATGCACCGACAGGATATTCCGACAGAATAATAAATAATGGAACCATGTCTGGCGTAAACGCACAGACAGGATATTCCGACAGAATAATGAATAATGGAACCAGGTCCGGCGTAAAACGCACAGACAGGATATTCTAACAGAATAATAATAAAGACGGAATAATAGAAGAATGTCACCAAGTATAGGGTAGTCCGCGTATACTGGTTATTCCAGCAGAATAATTAAGAATGGAATAACAGAAGTTCTCTTCATGAATACAAAAGAAAATAATAATCTTTACGAGTACAACAAATAATATCCCTTACCGTAAAAGAAACTTGATATCGGAGTAGTGAAGTAGCAGAATACTTTTCTTATTTCTCTCTATAGTTTCTCTCTCTAGAGTTTCAGTGAATTCGTAAGAAAATAATGAAGGAATGAGCTTTTATTTATAAAAAAATGGACTGCATAGTAACTAACTCATGAACGGTCTAGATTGATTTACTTTAATCTGACGGTCTATATTTAAAGCTAAATCTTTTAAATAAAATATAATATATTCTATTTATAATCTAATAAAATGAATAACTTTATAAAAGATTTTACTATACAAATACTATGCAGGCACTATACAAACACTATGTATAATAAAATATAATATATTCTAATTATTGTCTAATAAAACAGATAACTTTATAAAAGTATTCTGTTTTATATAAAAAGATTTTACTATTAGCCTAATAAAACGAATAACTTTATAAAAGTATTATGTTTTATATAAAAAGCTTTTCTGTTTTATTACATTAATAATACCAATAAAACAAAACTGAGTGACTTATTACGTAAGCATCAATAATCAATACCGTGTGCTACTATGCAACCATGCGTATTACTGTACTTTTACTACCGAGTAGTTCAACAGTATTAATGGTAAAACTTTCGCCGTTATTTTCATAAAGTATTTTTGTCGTTTTCTCAATTCTACAATAATTCCGTTGTAGGGTCCATCAATGATTGTGTCGTCGTACGAATATTCTCTGTTAAAATGAATATTCTCCGACCAATCGAATACTATATAGCAACTTGCGTACTTTACAGAATTTATAAATATTACCCACAACTATAACATTATATCAATTTCACTCCATAATATTCAAAAATGATATTTATAGAAAATTCATCTTTATTTATAAAAGTTGGGGTCTTACAACCTCCCCTTCTTATGAAATTTCGCCCTCGAAATTAGGGTACGTACCTGGTATATCGAAGAGGTAAGGATACCTTGACTTCATTTAAGATTCTAACTCACAGGTCATTTCCTCAACATCGTGATTTCTCCACAAAACTTTGACTTGAGGTATAACCTTGGAGCGTAGAATATGTTCCTTCTTATCCAAGATTTGAACAGGAACCACTTCATATGTTAAATCTTTCGCTATTTCGTCCGGTTCTAACTCAATAATGTGATTCGGGTCTTCCACATATTTACATAACATGGATATGTGAAAAATATTATGAACACGAGACATACTTGGCGGTAAAGCGAGTCTATAGGCCACAGTTCCTACTCGATCGAGGATTAAAAATGGGCCAATGAATCGAGGATTGAGCTTTTCTCTCTTTCTAAATCTCGTAACTCCTTTCCACGGAGTAACTCGTAACAACACATGATCTCCTATATCAAATTCCACGTCCTTTCGATGAAGATCAGCATAACTCTTTTGTCGATCTTGTGAGGTTTTTATACGTTGCCGGATCGTTTGAATCTTTTTCGTAGTCATACGTACCAACTCCGATCCCAACAACGTTACTTCACCCACCTCATCCCAGCATACTAGAGAACGACACTTTCTTCCATACAACGCCTTGAATGGAGTCACGCCAGTACTTGCTTAATAACTGTTATTGTAGGAAAACTCCACCAATGGTAAGAACTTATCCCAACTTCCCTTGAAGTCAAGAACACAGAGTCTTAATAAATCTTCAAGAGTTTGAATAGTCCTCTCTGATTGTCCGTCCGTCTGGGGATGATATGCCGAACTAAATCGTAAATCCGTGCTCATAGCTTTTTGCAAACTAACCTAAATTCGTGAAGTGAATCTTGTGTCTCGATCATAAACTATGGATACTGGCATAGTATGCAGTCTTACAATCTCGTTTATGTACATACGAGCAAGACGTTCAAGTGTATAAGTTTCTCGTATTTGTAAGAAATGAGCAGACTTGGTCAATCTATCAACAATGGTCCAAATTGCATCAATGCCTTGAGAAACCTTGGGAAGACCAGTAACGAAATCCATGGTAATGTGCTCCCACTTCCATTCTGAAATTTCAAGTGGTTGCAATGGACCTTTTGGTACTTGATGCTCCGCTTTGACTCGTTGGCAAGTTAGATACCTTGAGATAAATAGCGCTATCTCTCTCTTCATATTGCTCCACCAAAATGTATGACGAAGATCACGATACATTTTAGTACTCCCAGGATGGATTGTAAACGGTGTATTGTGCGCCTCCATCATGATTTTATACTTTAAATCAGGGTCGTTAGGAACACAAAGTCTGGAGTTGACTCGAAGTACTCCTTCTTCATCGATTCTTGCTTCCGGCATAGGACCTTCTTGCACTTTCTTCCTCATATGCATCAGCTCCAGGTCTGTAGCTTGAGCAGCTTTAACTTTATCAATTAAAGTCGGTTCTACTCGTATATTCGCCATCATCACATGGGTCCTTGGAGTCTTTAACTCTATCTCCATCCTTTGCAAGTCAAACAAAATGGGCCTTTGCGTTGACAATATCGCACTCGTACTTGCATATGATCTTCTACTCAATGCATCAGCTACCACGTTTGCTTTTTCAGGATGGTATTGAATGGTATGATCACAATCTTTCAACAGTTCCAGCCAACGTCGTTGTCGTATGTTGATTTCCTTTTGAGTGAAGAAATATTTTAGGCTTTTATGATCCGTAAAGATCTCCACTTTCTCCCCATACAAGTAATGCCTCCAAATTTTAAGTGCGAAGACAATAACTGCCAACTCTAGATCATGAGTAGGATAATTCCTCTCATATTCTTTGAGTTGTCTTGAGGCATAGACTATGACTTTCCCATGTTGCATGAGAACACATCCCAACCCTTTGCCCGAAGCATTACTGTAGATGACAAATCCCTCCGAGCCAGATGGTATTGTCAGAACAGGTACTGAAATGAGTCTCCTCTTGAGTTCTTGAAAACTCTTCTCACATTCTTCGCTCCAACCGAACTTTGTATCTTTCCGAGTCAGCTGAGTTAATGGAGTAGCGATTCTAGAAAATCCTTCCACGAATCTCCGATAATAACCAGCTAAACCGAGAAAGCTACGTACTTCGGTCACTGATTTAGGTTGCTCCCAGCTTTGAATTGCTTCAATCTTTGCCGGGTCAACAGATATTCCATGACTTGATACTACGTGCCCAAGGAATGCTACTTCCTCAAGCCAAAACTCGCATTTTTTAAACTTAGCATAAAGCTTGTATTCACGAAGCTTTTGGAGTGTCAGCCTCAAGTGTTGCTCATGATCTTCACGGCTTTTGGAATAAATAAGGATGTCATCAATAAAGACGACCACAAAGTGATCTAAATATTCTTTGAATACTCGGTTCATCATATCCATGAAGGCAGCAGGAGTATTAGTCAATCCAAAAGACATGACTAAGAATTCATAATGCCCGTACCGAGTTCTGAAGGTAGTCTTTGGAATATCCTCAGTTCTAACCTTCAGTTGATGATATCTAGAACGAAGATCGATTTTTGAAAAGAATTGTGCTCCTTGCAACTGGTCAAATAGGTCATCAATACGTGACAATGGGTACCTATTTTTTATGGTGACATGATTCAACTCCCGATAATCAATACAAAGTCGCATACTCCCATCTTTCTTCTTCACGAATAGAACAGGAGCACCCCAAGGAGAAGTACTAGGACGAATAAAGCCAATGTCTAATAATTCCTGCAGTTGGGTCTTTAACTCCTGAAGTTCAATAGGAGCCATTCGATATGGGGCTTTGGAAATGGGTTTTGTACCGGGTTCAAGGTCGATACAAAATTTAATTTCACGCTCTGGGGGTAGGCCAGGAAGTTCTTCAGGGAATACGTCAAGAAATTCATTAACAATAGAAATATCATTCAAAACTAAAGTATTTTTGTTTAGATCCGTGACATGAGCTAAGAAAGCTTGACATCCGTTTTTTAATAAACGAATAGCTTTATGGATTGAGATGACAGTGATTGATTTTAATGATTTGGTTGTTTGAATTTGCATAATAGATTGATTAGGAATATGAAAGCTAACAACCTTACGAAAACAATCAATTTTTGCATGATGAGTAGTTAACCAATCAATCCCTAGAATTACATCAAATGCAAGTATTTTCAATGAAATAAGATCGACAGGTAATGTGAGGGTACCGGTTTGAACCAAACAAGACTTATAAACAGTGGATGTAATGAAGGTTTCTCCCAACGGAATTTCCACAAAAAAGTCAAAGTCTAATTTCTCCGGAGTCAAATTTAATCGTTGAGCGCAAATAGGATGAATAAAAGAATGGGTAGAATCGGTATCAAATAAGGTATAGACTTCGCTAGAGTTTATGATAAGCTTACCCGTGATGACCTCGTTCGGGTTCCTTGCTTTCTGGGAGGTCACAACAAACGCTCTCCCTTGCACTACCGGTTTTGACTTTTCTGGGACGTCCTTTGGTGCCTCCATCCTAGCTGAACTTGTCTTCGGTGAACGATAAAATCGGGCTAGGTGACCTTCTCTTCCACAATTATAACATGCTTTGGACGACATCGCGCAGTTTAGACTGATGTGTCCCTCCCCTCCGCATTTGAAGCATATGATCGGTGGTCGTTCTCCTTCCTTAACCATGGGTGCTGGTGCTGAAGTCTTTCCATCATTGTTGAATCTCATCTTCTTGAAATGTCCATTCTTATTGTTTTGGCCATGATTACCACCGAAGTGGTTACCATTTCTGGCCTGCTGATTCCCTCCACGCTTGTTGTCACCGCTTCGATGACTGCTTTCACTGGTATTATCATTTTGCCTGTTGCTCTCTTTTGGTTGCGTTGACTCGTTATCGCGCTCCACTAACTGAGCCCTATTTACAACATCTGAATACAAACACAGTTTATGAGAAATAAGATATTGACGTATCTCCAGCTTCAAACCTCTTAAAAACATCCGCGTCATTCTCTCTTCATTATCCACCAAGTGGAACGCAAATTGGGACAGCTCGGCAAACTTAGCTTCGTACTGCGATACGGTTATATTATTCTGCTCCAACTTGATGAACTCTACCTCTTTCATGTGACGAATACTTTCGGGAAAGTACTTGTCATTGAACAGTTCTTGAAACTTCTCCCAAGACATCTTCAGTGCAGTAGGTTGAGTACGCTTTACCGATTCTCACTAGTAATCTGCCTCTCCTCACAATATAAAGGTGGCAAAGAGAACCTTTTGCTCCTCGGCGCATCCCAAGACATCAAATATCTTGGTGATCTGCTTTATCCACGTTTCTGCCTTAAATGGTTTTGGTTCTCCAATAAACTCCGGTGGTCCAAGCTCCTTGAACTATTTAGCGGTGACCGTCCGAGAGTTTTCAGTGTTTCTACCTATATTTTGGACAGGAGCCGCTCTCGCCTGCTGTTGCATGAATTGCATAAAGCCTCTGAACATTCTATCATTCATCATTTGGTCAGTGTTGTTGTTTGCATGAGGATTATCGCCTTCATGATGCACATTATCCTGATTATTGATATGTGGTGAATCAACAGTCGCCTGTGCTTCATTGCTATTCTCAACATTCTTGGATGTCATTTTCAAATACTGCCACAAAACAAGGGTTAAATAACATATCACATATTATCTCTATACTCTGACCGACTGTTGCCTAATTTTTTAATAGCACTTTAACACGCAAGTATACGCGTTCAATTGTAATATTCAGCAAGCAAGGATATCGTTCCCACGAGGAAATAGACTAATATTTATCAATTACTAATTTCAATGCGATTAATCCTATTTTAAACTACAAAATATTGTTTGTGATTTAAAAATTAAACTTAACAAAACTAATAATTAAAATCAGAATTTCACAAGAATAACTGTAGATTTAACAATTTAAGATTACAACTTCCCTTAGTAGTCCGTTTAAACCAATTTACTTCTCATTTAAATCAATTAATTAATATGAATCATTATCCAAGAATGTTTTATAGAATTCACGCACTTTTTCCAAAACATGTGAACAAATCCTCCTAAGTCTGATCCTTAAGACACATAATTACAAGGAACACCCCAGTTAATCAACTCACTATATTCCTATGTAAATCAAGTTAATTAGGGTTTAACGCATAAATTCTTTCAATGGATACAAAAGACACATAGGTATATTCTTATCCTACATGCTAATCATATTAACCCTAATTAGATTATATGAACAGATGTTATCATATCCTGATCTCAATCTATACTCCATCTTCCAATTTTGTATAGATTATCATAGTAATTGTTGGCCAAACAATTAATCAATAAGCAAAAGATATAATAAATAATTCAATAAAAACTAACTTTTATTCAATGGGAAGATTTAATTTAAACTACATACCAAGTTCCGTTGCAATCTTAATGAAAATTTAGTTCATAATAATAATAAAGAAAAACATCATCCAGATTAATAATCCAAACATCCCAGATAATTACAAAAGATAAAACTAGAGAACAGAAGAAGAAACTCTGAATTTGCTCCAATAATCTCTCTTTGATCTTTAGCCCTTGTAATTCTCCTTCGTGTTTTTCCTTCGTTGTTCTCTCTGCAAATCTCTTGAAAAATTGAGTTTTTTTTTCTTTTCTAAAGTCCTCCCCTATTTGTATTAGATCTGGCCTCTTTTTAGATTCCTTGTTGACTTCAAAAACCCACTTAGCAATAGAAAAACTCTCTTTTTTCCGCACATGAGCGCCTAGGCGCTCAACATAGGCCATTTCCAAGCGCCTAGGCGCTTGCTCAGGACAGCGTAATTACAAAAATGCCACTCAGCTCTAATTTTCATGATTTTTGACCTTTTTCTTCTCTCAAATGACCAATTTGTCCCTCCAGCTCCCACCTAAAAGAAATAAACACAAAACACATAAAAAGATACTAAAAAAAATAATTAAAGATATCAATAATTAAGTTTAATAATATCGGATTCGTAGGTATAAAACCTACTCATCAAATACCCCAAACTTAACCAATTGCTTGTCCCCAAGCAACAAAACACAATGCAATAACTAAATATGCAATGCCAATGCAAATACAAATATCTACATGCCTAAAATTTCAGCAGCCAAACAGAACAAAATCTATTCATCAAGCCTCAGAGAAATCACAATAAACATGCTAGTACAACATACTAAAACAGATCAATAATTTCCTAGTCAATCATCAAATCTTACCCTGTCATTACTGATATAGTGCGTGTGCGCTCAACAACAATGCTAACTAATATAATGCTAAATACAACACATACTAGATCTCTTTAAAGGCATCATACAGTGTAAACTCACAAAATTCGCGAACAAGCTAGATCCAACTAAAGTCAAACATACACCAAATTCAAGAGTCCAATCTGGGATACTTATGCTTTACTTATCATTACGGGGGCTTTTTTTTTTCTTTTCCCGTTTTCTCTTCTTTTTTTTTCAATGATGGATAGTGAGTGCGTTTTACGCTCCATCTCACACTTGTGTTTATGGGGAGTGTATTTCATGCTTCTTCTCGACCCACCACAGGACTTAATTTATTCAACTCAATATCTTTTTTTTTTCATTTCATTTTTTTTAGCTTATGTACCCCAAATATTCTCCCAAACTTAAGTTTTTGTCTAAATTCAGTCATCTCCGCCTATTCATGTCTTTCATTCATTTAAACTAGTATTATCCTCAAGAAGTCCATTACGTGTCAATTTAGACTCAATCAGTCAACATAGTTGTTTTTACTGTGCTATCCTTATTATATCAGTTTCAAACAGGTAAAGATTCAAATCATGACAAGAAATCACATCAAAGTCTTAACAGTCAGTACTATACTTGTCTACTCAATTCCAATCTCATCATTGGCCAAAATAGACTTAAACTATCTAACAGCTGGAAACATGCAAATACTTAAATTTTTCTTTTTTCTCTTTTTATGTTTTTTTTAAAAAAAATATTCGAATGAAAATGAAAACTAATCGAATGAAAACTAATGAAAAACTATAAAATGAATACTAAATGAATGCAACTGGAACTGGAAGAATGCAATGCACCCCCAAACTTAACCTATGCAATGTCCTCATTGTATATAACAAACAAAACATAAAAAATTAAGCACTGAGGACTTCCCTGAAAGATAGACGCCCTATTCCTCATCAGTATCTTCTTCTTCTTCTTCTTCATCAACCTCATCCTCAGGGGGTAAATCAGCCGGGGATATGCAGACAAGGGTGGAAATTGGTAGGGAGCGCCTGTTGGATTCATGCGGTCGAACATCTCTAGGAATGCTGCGCTACAGTTCTGAAACATCTCTGATTATCGCTGAGCCAAGCTATCCTGATTTCTTTCCACCCGGTTCAATCCATACTAAACTCGATTAGCCACCATGTCAATCCTTCTAGTTTGATTTCTTAATTCTTGACGAATGTCTTCAAAAAAATTTGGTGGTGGCCCAGAACTTCCAGCAGCAGTAGTAGGATTGTCATGTGACTGTTGATTAGACTCGTCTGCAGGCTCGGGAGGCACAATAATGAAACCTAACCCTCTCGGGTGTGGTGTGCCCCCTCCCCATACCTTGTACTTTTTTATCACTGAGTGGTCAATTGCGGCTAAAGGAGGTTGTGTAGCTTCTTCGGCATCCCATTTTACTCCAGCTTGTCGACATAGTCCAGTAATCAAAGATGGATGAGGTAGTCCACCTGAGGTCCCTCCTTTAATTGCTCTGTCAATTGAATCATGTATAACCAGACCCACATCTATAGATTTTCCTTGTGCAATACAGAAAAGCAATGTCGCCCGTCGATTTATAACATCACTTGTATGTCTACACGGCATCAACTTGGCACAAATAAAGGCATGCCACGCTTTCCTGTAACTACTTAGTGCGGATGTAGGGAACAAAACAGCTTCTTGTTGATCTGTTAATTTCTATTGTGTTCCAGGTACACACAAGGCTTGAATGACTTCACTGTAGTCCAGCTCGTGATCTAAATATTGAGTGAAGCCATTATTAGGTATTGTGTTCAAGCCGTAGTAAGCATTTATTGACCTGGAACTGACTTCCACTGATTTTCCGCGAACCCAAATCATGTTACCAATATGATCTTTTGCATTGGCGTAGAATTCCTTAACAATTTTAACGACCGATGAATCTGGTTGGGCTGTAAAGTTCGCCCATCTTCTACTCCCAATCATTTGTAGTAACTCCCCATCTTCGACCTCTGGCAAAAATCCACCCTCAGGAATTAGCGTTTTATTAGAGAGCGAATTGTAATACCTTTCGGACGCACTAGCACTTGTAAATCTCTTTTTGTCAAACTTAGTCGATGTGCCCGAAGTCTCGCCTCTTTGCCTTTTAGTAGCCATGAGTCAGGTGTGTGAATTGCTTACCCAATAGATGATGTTCAGAGGCTTAGTATGGACCAATCCTTTTTGTGACAATATATCGAACACTTGGTGTGCACAAATTGTGAACACTATTGGTAGGCACTCCCCCAAACTTAATTTTCACCAAATTTGTCAATAACTAAGCACACTAGTCTTCCAATGCAATACAAGCAACAATTAACAGTACCCAAACCCACTTGAGCCAACACAATGAAAGAACTAACTTCAACTTACTACCTTAGCTACTCTCCAAGCAAATCTAAATAATTTGTAATAAAACTTTGTGCACTTACTTGGTTATAACCATAATTGATGTTCCAAGCAAAGTTGTAGGAGCAATTTTTTTTGTGAGGTTTGAACACTTACGTCAGCGAGATGTAGTTAGCATGTGAGTTGGTGCCCGGATTGGTGATGATGACCCCGAATTGGTGATGAAGGATGACCATATGGAGATTAATTGCCTTTGAGTTTGGGTAGGAGATTGAGTATTTGGTTATCCTTAGTCAAGAAGAAGATTATTATCGTAGCTAGATTAGAGGAGGGATGCGAGTTGAGTGAGTCTGAGTTGGAGTGGGAGAGCAAGAGAGTCTTTAATTTGGATTTGTAGGAGTTGTGCCCGATTAGGGCTATTATTATTTTTTTCACGCTGCAGTAGGAGCGCCTAGGCGCTTGGGATTGCACTGGTTGGACCGCCTAGGCGGTTGGCTGCAGATTGCATTGAACGCATGTAGCGCCTAGGCGCTTGGTTTGGCCTAGACTGGACCGCCTAGGCACTTGGGGCGCGTTGTGGCTACTGACTTGGAGCGCTTAGGCGCTGCATGATGCCTGATTTAGGGTGCTTAGGCGCTTGGGGCGCATCTCAGCTACTGTAGTGAGGCGCCTATGCGCTTGTTTTGTACTGGGCTTGGGCGCCTAGGCGGTTGGGCATATCTTGGTGAACTGTTTGCTTCTTTGTGCTCCCAACCTGCATACCACAACTTAAATTAAGACTTATTCTAAAACCATAACTAAGATAAATTATATTCTAAAATAAAAATTCCTGGGTTGCCTCCCAGTTAGCGCTTGTTTTATAGTCTTCAGCCTGACTGTCTTCTCTGTTCTAATCAGCAAGGTTGACCGATGTCTTTTCACGATTAACCCAACCCCCATAGTAGTGCTTCAATCTCTGACCGTTGACTTTGAAATTACGTTTGGAATCCGGGTCTTCCACCTCCACAGCTCCGTGAGGATAAACTTTTGTAATGATAAATGGCCCTAACCAACGAGATTTCAATTTTCCTGGAAACAGTTTAAGCCTTGAATTGTATAATAGCACTATTTGCCCTGCTTCGAACTTTCTTTCCAGAATTTTTGCATCATGCCACCTCTTAATCTTTTCTTTATATAACTTCGCGTTCTCGTATGATTGGAGTCTGAATTCATCCATTTGGTTCAATTGTAAGAGGCGCTTCTCTCCCGCAGCAGACATATCCAAGTTTAACTTCCGGATTGCCCAATAAGCATTGTGTTCTAGTTCAACCGAAAGATGGCATGCCTTCCCATATACTAACCTATACGGAGACATCCCTATCGGAGTTTTGAATGCTGTACGGTATGCCCATAAAGCATCATCTAACTTACTAGCACAATCTTTCCGACTAGGGTTCACTATTTTCTCAAGGATTCATTTTACTTCTCGGTTTGATACCTCGGCTTGACCACTTGTTTGTGGATGGTAAGCAGTAGCTATCCTATGAGTGACTCCGTACTTAGCGAGAATAGCTAAGAACTGCTTATTACAGAAGTGCGTGCCTTCATCACTAATGATTGCACGAGGAGTGCCGAATCTAGAGAAAATATTCTTCCGAATGAACTTAACCACAACCTTAGCATCATTGGTGGGCGATGCTATAGCTTCTACCCACTTCGAAACATAATCCACCGCTAGAAGTATATAGGAGTTGCTAAAAGATGATGGAAATGGTCCCATGAAGTCGATGCCCCAAACATCAAACAATTCGACTTCTAAGATCATGTTTAGTGGCATCTCTTGTCGCTTTGATATATTACCAACTCTTTGACATCTGTCACATTTCAATGAAAACACACGGGCATCCTTAAATAGTGTTGGCCAGAAGAATCCACATTGAAGTACCTTAGCGGCCGCTCTTTCTCCCGCAAAATGTCCACCATAGTCAGATGCATGACATTGGTGTAGAATATTCTCCATTTCAACTTTCGGAACGCACCTTCTTATTACTTGATCTCCACACTGTTTAAATAAAAACGGCTCATCCCATAAATACTGTTTCACATCATGGAGAAATTTCTTCTTCTGTTGATTTGTCAAACTTGGCGGAAACACCTTACTCACAATGAAATTTACATAATCTGCATACCATGGTGTATCCAACCTTACCGCAAACAGTTGTTCATCCAGGAAAAATTCATTGACTACTGTTGTGTTATCTTTCCTTAGTTCTGCATTTTCTAATCGTGATAAATGATCAGCAACCTGATTTTCTGTTCCTTTTCGGTCCCTGATCTCCAAGTCGAACTCTTGTAGCAATAATACCCATCTAATTAATCTCGGCTTCGCATCCTTCTTTGTTATTAAGTACTTAATTGCCGAATGATCTGTAAACACGATCACTTTTGTCCCAATCAAATATAAGCGAAATTTATCAAATGCATAAACAACTGCTAATAGCTCTTTCTCGGTAGTGGTATAATTCAGTTGGGCATCCGTTAGCGTCTTACTAGCATAGTATATAACATGAAAATTTTTATCTTTCCATTGGCCAAGAACTGCACCAATTGCAAAGTCGCTAGCATCACACATTAATTCGAACGGGATACTCCAATCTGGCGCTATGATTACAGGTGTGGTAACTAGTTTCTTCTTCAACACATCAAAAGCTTCAAGGCATGCTTGATCAAAGTTGAATTGGACATCCTTCTCCAAAAGATTGCAAAGTGGTTTCGTGATTTTGGAGAAGTCTTTTATAAATCTTCTATAAAAACCAGCGTGTCCCAAAAAACTTCGAATACCCTTTACTGAAACTGGTGGCGGGAGGTTCTCAATGGTTTCGATCTTAGCTCTATCAACCTCAATTCCTTTTGAGGACACTCGATGACCCAAGATTATCCCCTCTTGCACCATAAAATGACATTTCTCCCAATTTAAAACCAAATTCGTTTCCATACACCGTTTAAGCACAAGAGTGAGATTTTCCAAACAATAATCAAACGAATCCCCAAAAACTGAGAAATCATCCATAAATACCTCGAGATTTTGTTCGACCATATCGGAGAAAATAGCCATCATACACCGTTGAAATGTCGTCGGCGCATTACATAATCCAAAAGACATTCTGCGAAAAGCAAAGGTACCATATGGGCATGTGAATGTCGTCTTCTCCTGATCCTCGGGTGCAATGGCAATCTAGTTATAACCCGAGTATCCATCCAAAAGACAATAATACTCATGCCCTGCAAGCTTGTCCAACATCTGATCCATAAATGGTAGAGGAAAATGGTCCTTACGAGTGGCCTTATTTAACTTTCTATAATCCATACACACCCGCCAACCCGTAACTGTTCGAGTAGGGATCAATTCATTATGTTCATTTGTAACTACTGTCATTCCCCCTTTCTTTGGCACATATTGAACTAGACTTACCCATGAGCTATCTGAGATAGGGTAGATAATTCCCGCATCCAACCATTTAATGATTTCCTTTTTGACAACTTCCTTCATGATGGGATTGAGTCTTCGTTGTTGTTCAATAGTCGGTTTAACTTCATCTTCCAATAAAATCTTATGCATGCAAATTGATGGGCTTATCCCCTTGATATCCGCAAGAGTCCACCCAAGAGCAGTCTTGTATTGCCGAAGTACTCTTAGTAGCTTTTCTTCTTGAACCTTATCAAGTGATGCAAAAATAATAACTGGAAAGGTAGAAGAAGAACCAATGTAGGTATACCGTAGATGGTTAGGCAGTGGCTTAAGTTCCAAGGTGGGTGGTTCTTCTAAGGATGATTTCACCTTTTCATCTGGTTTTCCCCAATAATCCAGAGGTTCAAATTTTTGCAAACATCGTGTGAACTTCAGAGCTGAATTTAGCATTTGAACCCATTCTAGCACAGTTAAATCATCAGATAAATTTTCACTTACCAATGCAGTTTTAAGAGGGTCTTCATTCACAGACTCACTAAATACCTCCCTTGTCACTCCTTCAATCAAATCAACTTTAAAGCACTCTTCCTCTCCCTTCGAAAATTTCATAGCCTTGAAAACATTAAAAGTTACTTCTTCATCTTGGACTCTAATCGTTAACTCTCCCTTTTGTACATCAATTAATGTCCTTCCAGTGGCTAAAAATGGTCTTCCAAGGATAATGGGTATGTCTTTATCCTCTTCATAGTCCAACACAATGAAGTCGGCTGAAAATATGAATTTGTCCACCTTCACTAATATGTCTTCCACAATGCCCCTAGGGTATGTCACTAATCTATCTGCGAGCTGTAAAGAGATATTTGTTGGCTTTGGTGCTGCTAATCCCAACTGAGTGTAAATCGAAAGCGGCATCAAGTTAATACTCGCACCCAAATCACACAAACATCTGTTAAAGAACTGGGGTCCAATCGTGCACGGTACGGTGAAGCTACCCGGATCCTTCAACTTCGGTGGTAACTTTCTTTGCAGAATTGCGCTATATTCTTCTGTCAACGCTACAGTTTCGAACTCCCCTAGCTTCCTTTTTCTTGCTAAAATATCTTTCATGAATTTTGCATAGCTAGGCATTTGTTCTAAAGCATCTACGAATGGAATGTTGATTTGCAGCTTTTTGAACACTTCTAAAAATTTCGAAAACTGTCTATCTAATTTCTGCTTTTGCAATCTTTGAGGAAACGGCACAGGTGGTATGAATGTGGTTTGCTTATCTTCTTCATGTTTTTTCACAACATTTTCCCCATATTTACTTTCTGAATTTCCACTCTCTTTTTCACCTTCCTCGGCAGAAATTATTTTCTTCTGTCCGTCTAAATCTGTAGTCAACTCCTTCCCACTTCTGAGTGTAAATGCCTTACAATGTTCATTTCCATCATTCCTTGGATTTTTCTCCGTATCACTAGGTAAAGAACCTGGAGTTCTAGTATTCAAAGCACTAGCTGTTTGTCCAATTTGGTTCTCAAGATTCTTTATTGCAGCTGATTGGTTTTTTGTTGTGGCTTCAAACTGAGTTGCCAATCTTGCCAACAATTCTTCCATTTGTGATAGCTTGTCAGGTTGATGAGGTTGTGGGTGTTGTTGAGATTGTTGATGTGGCTGAAATCCAGGTGGATATGATTGCCTTGGAGCTTGTGCTTGAGCATGTGACTGATTATTACTCCAAGAAAAATTTGAGTTGTTTCTCACTCCTGGATTGTAACTGTTCGGATAACTGCCCTGCTGCCTGTTATAACTGGAAACAAACTGGACTGACTCAGGATTTATTGCACATTGATCACTTGAGTGGCTACCCGCACATATTTCACAAATTGTTTCCATTTTCTGAACTAGTTGTTCCCCAAGTGCATCTATCTTCTTTGTAAGAGCAGAAATCTGAGCTGTCACTTGAGCTGATAATGCTGTCATCGCATCCACTTTATAAACCCCTACTGTCCTTGGCTGAGTCGTTCTTGCTGTTGGCCACTGATAATTATTAGTTGCCATGGTTTCAAGCAACTGATACCCCTCATCACAATTCTTGGCCATAATAGCTCCTCCTGCTGCAGCATCTATACTCGATCTCACTGTGCTGAATAAACCGTTATAAAAAGTTTGCACCTGAAGCCATTTAGGAATCCCATGGTGTGGACATTTTCTCAATGAGTCTTTAAATCTCTCCCATGCTTCATATAGTGATTCGGAATCATGCTGAACGAAAGAGAAGATATCGTTCCGCAACTTTGCTGTTTTTACAGGCGGGAAAAATTTTGCAAGAAATTTCTGGGCTAGGTCGTTCCATGTAGTAATCGAGCCTGGTGGTAGTGAATGGAGCCAACTCTTAGCCTTATCTCTGAGAGTAAATGGAAACAGCCTTAGCCTTATTGCATCATCTGACACATTATTGTACTTGAAAGTATCGCAGATTTCTATAAAGCTGACTATGTGATCGTTCGGATCATCATTCGGTAACCCTCCAAACTGACATGAATTTTGAATCATCTGTATTGTCCCCGGTTTTATCTCAAAACTTGTAGCAGTAATGGCAGGCCTCGTAATACTTGACTGAATTTCAGTAACCCGCGGCGTAGCATAATCCCGCAGTGCTTTTTGCTCTTCTTCAGCCATAGTATCGTTCTTATCAAGTGCCTCTTTGGTTTTTTTAACCCACTGACGCAACCGCTGAAACCTTTTTTCGATGTCGTCCTCGTAAGGCAATAAATCTGGCTTCTTCGATCGCGTTTGCATAAACTAATCAAGAACACCTGAATAGAACAGAAAAGAAAAAGTTTAAATTAAGATTAACGCTATAAAAATCAATAATGACAAAATATTAAACTAATTTCCCCGGCAACGGCGCCAAAAACTTGTTGCCTAATTTTTTAATAGCACTTTAACACGCAAGTATACGCGCTCAATTGTAATATTCAGCAAGCAAGGATATCGTTCCCACGAGAAAATAGACTAATATTTATCAATTACTAATTTCAATGCGATTAATCCTATTTTAAACTACAAAATATTGTTTGTGATTTAAAAATTAAACTTAACAAAACTAATAATTAAAATCAGAATTTCACAAGAATAACTGCAGATTTAACAATTTAAGATTACAACTTCCCTTAGTAGTTCATTTAAACCAATTTACTTCCCATTTAAATCAATTAATTAATATGAATCATTATCCAAGAATGTTTTATAGAATTCATGCACTTTTTCCAAAACATGTGAACAAATCCTTTTAAGTCTGATCCTTAAGACACAGAATTACAAGGAACACCCCAGTTAATCAACTCACTATATTCCTATGTAAATCAAGTTAATTAGGGTTTAACGCATAAATTCTTTCAATGGATACAAAAGACACATAGGTATATTCCTATCCTACATGCTAATCATATTAACCCTAATCAGATTATATGAACAGATGTTATCATATCCTGATCTCAATCTATACTCCATCTTCCAATTTTGTATAGATTATCATAGTAATTGTTGGCCAAACAATTAATCAATAAGCAAAAGATATAATAAATAATTCAATAAAAACCAACTTTTATTCAATGGGAAGATTTAATTTAAACTACATACCAAGTTCCGTTGCAATCTTAATGAAAATTTAGTTCATAATAATAATAAAGAAAAACATCATCCAGATTAATAATCCAAACATCCCAGATAATTACAAAAGATAAAACTAGAGAACAGAAGAAGAAACTCTGAATTTGCTCCAATAATCTCTCTTTGATCTTTAGCCCTTGTAATTCTCCTTCGTGTTTTTCCTTCGTTGTTCTCTCTGCAAATCTCTTGAAAAATTGAGTTTTTCTTTTCTTTTCTAAAGTCCTCCCCTATTTGTATTAGATCTGGCCTCTTTTTAGATTCCTTGTTGACTTCAAAAACCCACTTAGCAATAGAAAAACTCTCCTTTTTCCGCACATGAGCGCCTAGGCGCTCAACATAGGCCATTTCCAAGCGCCTAGGCGCTTGCTCAGGACAGCGTAATTACAAAAATACCACTCAGCTCTAATTTTCATGATTTTTGACCTTTTTCTTCTCTCAAATGACCAATTTGTCCCTCCAGCTCCCACCTAAAAGAAATAAACACAAAACACATAAAAAGATACTAAAAAAAATAATTAAAGATATCAATAATTAAGTTTAATAATATCAGATTCGTAGGTATAAAACCTACTCATCAAATACCCCAAACTTAACCAATTGCTTGTCCCCAAGCAACAAAACACAATGCAATAACTAAATATGCAATGCCAATGCTTGTCTTAATAGATCTTCAAGAGTTTGAATAGTCCTCTCTGATTGTCCATCCGTTTGAGGATGGTATGCCGAACTGAATCGTAAATCCGTGCCCATAGCTTTCTGCAAGCTAACCCAAAATCGTGAAGTGAATCTTGGGTCACGATCCGAAACTATGGATACTGGCATGCCATGCAATCTCACAATCTCATTCACGTACATACTAGCAAGACGTTCAAGGGAATAAGTCTCACGTATCGGCAAGAAATGAGCGGACTTGGTTAATCTATCAACAATAACCCAAATCGTATCTATGCCTTGAGAAACCTTGGGAAGACCCGTAACAAAATCCATAGTAATGTGTTCCCACTTCCATTTCAGAATCTCAAGTGGTTGCAATGGACCCTTTGGTACTTGATGCTCCACTTTTACACGTTGACAAGTTAAACATCTCGAGATAAATTCCGCGATCTCTCTTTTCATATTGCTCCACCAAAATGTATGTCAAAGATCGTGATATATTTTGGTACTCCCAGGATGGATTGCAAACGGTGTGTTGTGTGCCTCCATCATTATTCTATGCTTCAAGTCAAAATCGTTAGGAACACAAAGTCTGGAGTTGACTCGAAGTATTCCTTCTTCATCGATTCTTGCTTCTGGAATAGCACCTTCTTGCACTTTCTTCTTCATACGCATCAGCTCCATGTCCGTAGCTTGAGCAGCTTTAACTTTATCGATTAAAGTCGGTTCTACTCGTATATTTGATATCATCATGTGGGTACTTAGAGCCTTCATCTCTATCTCTATCCTTTGCAAGTCATACAAAATGAGCCTTTGTGTTAACAACATTGCACTCGTACCCGCATATGATCTTCTACTCAATGCGTCAGCTACTACGTTTGCTTTTCCAGGATGATATTGGATGGTATGATCGTAATCTTTCAACAGCTCGAGCCAACGTCGCTGCCGCATGTTGAGTTCCTTTTGGGTGAAGAAATATTTGAGGCTTTTATGATCTGTATAGATCTCCACTTTCTCCCCATACAGGTAGTGTCTCCAGATCTTCAACGCAAAAATGACTACTACCAACTCCAAATCATGAGTAGGATAATTCCTCTCATATTCTTTGAGTTGTCGTGAGGCATAGGCTATGACTTTTCCATGTTGCATGAGAACACATCCTAACTCTTTGCCTGAAGCATCGCTGTAGATAACAAATCCATCCGAACCAGATGGTATTGTCAGAACAGGTGCCGAAATGAGTCTCCTCTTGAGTTCTTGGAAACTCTTCTCGCATTCCTCACTCCATACGAATTTTGTATCTTTTCGAGTCAGCTGAGTTAACGGAGTAGCGATTCGAGAAAATCCTTCCACAAATCTCCGATAATAACCAGCTAAGCCCAGAAAGCTACGTACTTCGGTTACCGACTTCGGTTGCTCCCAACTTTGTATGGCTTCAATCTTCGCCGGGTCGACAGATACTCCATGTTTTGACGCCACGTGCCCAAGGAATGCTACTTCCTCAAGCCAGAACTCGTATTTCTTCAATTTGGCATATAGCTTATTTTCACGAAGCCTTTGCAGTACCAGCTTCAAATGGCGCTCATGATCTTCACGACTTTTGGAATAGATGAGGATGTCATCAATAAAGACAACAACGAACTGATCCAAATATTCTTTGAATACACGATTCATCATATCCATGAAGGCAGCAGGAGCATTAGTCAATCCAAAAGACATGACTAAGAATTCATAATGCCCGTACCGAGTTCTGAAGGCAGTCTTTGGAATATCCTCAGTTTTAATCTTCAGATGATGATTTCCAGAACGAAGGTCGATCTTTGAAAAGAATTGTGTTCCTTGTAACTGGTCGAATAGGTCATCAATGCGAGGTAGCGAATACCTATTCTTGATGGTGACATGGTTCAATTCTCGATAGTCAATACAAAGTCGCATACTCCCGTCTTTCTTCTTTACGAATAAAACAGGAGCACCCCAAGGAGACGTACTAGGACGAATAAAACCGATGTCCAACAACTCCTGTAGTTGGACTTTTAATTCCTGAAGTTCAATAGGAGCCATTCGATATGGAGTTTTAGAAATGAGCTTTGTACCGGGTTCAAGGTCAATAAAGAATTCAACTTCACGTTCTGGGGGTAGACCAGGAAGTTCTTCAGGAAATACATCGGGAAATTCTCTAACAATAGAAATATTATTCAAATCTGACTTGTCTTTGTTCAAATCCATAACATGGACTAAGAAAGCTTGACATCCGTTTTTCAATAAACGAATAGCTTTGTGGCTTGATATGACAGTGACTGATTTTAGTGGTTTAATAGTTTGAATTCGTATGACAGGTTGGTTAGGAATATGAAAACTAACAACCTTACGAAAAAAATCAATTTTAGCATGATGAGTGGTTAACCAATCAATTCCTAAAATCACATCAAAAGTAAGTATCTTTAAAGAGATAAGATCAACAGGTAATGTAATAGTGCCAACTTGGATCATGCAAGATTTATAAACTGTAGATGTAACGAAGGTTTCACCCAACGGAGTTTCAACAGATAAGTTAAAGTCCAATTTCTCTGGAGTCAAGTTTAAACATTGAGCACAAGCAGGAGAGATAAAAGAATGGGTAGAACCGGTATCTAGTAAAGTATAAACTTCGCAAGAATTCAAGATTAGCTTACCCGTGATCACCTCGTTCGGGTTTCTCGCGTTTTGGCCAGTCACAACAAACGCCCTTCCAGGAACCGCTGATTTTGACTTATCCGGGACAACTTTTAGAGTCACCATCCCCGCTGAACTTGGTTTTGCTACAGAACACTCTCGAGCTATATGACCCTCCTTTCCACAGTTATAACTTACCTTGGATTGTTGTGGGCAGTTTGGGCTGATATGTCCCTCTTTCCCACATTTGTAACATACGACCGGTGGTCGTTCTCTTCCCCTAGAAACAGTTGATGTTTGTGCTGACGTCTTCACGTTATCATTGTTGTACCTTCTCTTCTTGAAATCTCCTCCTGACTCGCTCCTTTTATTATCACGACCACGATTACCACCAGAGTGGTTACCGCTTTTATCCGAATATTTTCCTCCCTGCTGGTTTTATTGCTTCGATGACTGCCGCCACCGGTATGACCCTGGTTGTGGTCCCTCGGTTGCACATACTCATTATCTCGCTCTAATAATTGAGCCCTATTTACAACATCTGAATATAAAGAAAATTTATGAGAGATAAGATATTGTCGAATATCGGGTTTTAGACCTCTCAGAAACATCCTTATCATTCGTTCCTCATTTTCGGCCAAATGAGGTGCAAATCTGGATAACTCTGTAAACTTCGCTTCGTACTGGGACACCGTCATGTTGTTTTGTTCCAGTCTGATAAACTCCACCTCCTTCATATGACGAATACTTTCAGGAAAGTACTTGTCATTGAACAGTTTTTAAAATGTTTCCCAGGACATGTTGAGTGCGTCAGGCTGGGTACGCTTCACAGACTCCCACCAGTAGTCTGCCTCACCACGGAACATAAAGGTGGCGAATGGAACCTTCTGTTCCTCCATGCATCCCAAGACATCGAATATCTTGGTAATTTGCTTGACCCACGTTTTCGCCATGATCGGATCCGGCTTTCCCTTAAATTCTGGTGGTCCCAATTCTTTGAACTGCTTGGCTGTGACAACCCGCGCGTTGTTATCATTTCCACCTGTATTCTGCACACGAGTCTCCCTCGTCTGATTTTTCATGAACAGCAAAAAACTCCTAAACATTCCATCATTCATCGTTTGCTCGGTAACGTTGTTTACAGGAGGAATATTGCCTTCCTGTTGCACGTTCCCCTGGGTGGTGATCAAAGGTGTCTCCACGGTCTGATTTACTCCATTAATAACGTTCTCAGCTGCCATTCTTAAATACTGCCATAAAACAAGGGTTATTAGTCATGTCATATATTATCCCTATACTCTGACCGACCAGATAAACACCAAATAAACTTAGTCAGGTCATACTAGCGAAGGAATTCCCCGTCTCTCCCCTCCTAGTTCTTGTCTCACATCTCAGCCAGGGATCATATCCCTAAACTCTGATACCAACTGTGACGCCCCCAAAATAGGTATACAACACCCATTCTGAGTCGCCAAATACATGGTACAGAAAGCAAACTACAACTTCAATAATATAATTGTCGTGCAAAATACAACAACACATACTGTGAGTTTAAATACAAATATTGTCTTCTGGACAATATTCACACTCAAATAAATCCTCATTACAATTATTCAAACACTATTTTACAGAAATAGTGAGGACTGCTAAAACATCTTTCTAGAACCATCACTCCATACCCCGACTAGATCCTGCTACGTTCTCACCTCCTGAGAAGAAAAATGGAACAAAAAGGAAAAGGGCGAGCTCAACTAGCCCAGTAAAGAATATTATGACTAAGATAATATACAACAAATTATCGTTAGTCTTCAACAGGAAAAAATCTGATAGAATATAATCGACAACAAGTTTTAGATCAACAACTGTAGCGGAAACAGCAAACCATTAGAAGAGTCAAGTAGAGAATGAATTCTACTATCTTCTAAGATTTAAAAGTCCATCATCAATATTTTATCCCTGTAACATCAATTAATAATCATCTTTAACCAAATATTCATCTTTGCACTACAGGCCAAAGATATTTATTTGTATCACTAGTCGGTCATGTTCATCTCAACACCTGTTCATCTTTGCACTACAGGCCAAAGATATTCGTCAAGTAATCATACATCTTTTTACTACAGGCCAAAGATATTCGGTAATATCATCATTTAGGACTAAGGATGATAAAAAATATCTTAAAGAGAACGAATCCAATGAGACAGAAGGATAAATATTAGGGATTCGTATAACAGTTTATCCAAGATCAATAATACTTCATAATAATCAATTGTGAAGCAGAATTCAAAAATAAAGATCAAAACATGGATACAATCAAAGATAGTTACCATAATAGGCATCTTGGACAAAAAGGGAAAATTTTATTTTTCGGTGAATAGTGCCGTATTCGTGAATAGTACCGTATACGTGAATAGTGTCGTATACGTGAATAGTAACCCCGACACAAAAAGTTTTAAATTTGATAAAAACTCATATCAATATTTCAGCATAATGATATTGAAGAAAATAATATCATTAAGAAGAAAATAATATCCCTTACCTCAAAATATCAGTACTTCTGGTCGGAATACCGGTATAAGGCTGAAAGAAACTTGCTCTGATGAATAAAAACTCTCAAAGTATCTAAATACTCACAAAATACACTCAATAATCTAGAGAGAGAAAGAGAGAAAACTTGTTTCTGATGTGATTTTCAATTCTAACTTAGCCCTCTATTTATAGGAAAATATTAGCACGCCGAAGCAGACTTAACCTGCAACCTGATGGCTTTACCTGCTACTATTTCCACCCACCATATTTGAATAAAAATCTCAGCACATTTCTTCACCAACCAAGAGTGGGGCCCACCAATTCTAGAATTTTCCACCAAAATGATTAACTTCAAAAATTCAACAATTTCTGAACCAGTCATCTCGTAAAATTCATAATAAATCATACGTTCATTTTTAACAGTTCAAAATTTGTGGACATATACTTAACTTATATATGTATAATATATCCAAAAATTACCACGATCCAACGGTCGGATTAAAAATTATAACCCCCGCAAAATATCTCAAAAACCCTGATTTTTAATACCTCCATTCCGACAAAAATACTGATAAAAACCTCAACATTAACTCCTTCATTTTTAACCACAAAAATATATCCCTCATTTATATCCACATAAAATAAATATTTCCTTATCATATGAATCAATAATTAATTATTCACAAATAATATTACAGAATCACATTTATGACAACCAGACCGTTCCCAGGAAAGAGGGGGCTTTCCAATAAGGATTTCTCCTTACTGGCGCGCAATTAGATGACCAAACCTCTGCTTAGACAGAACTTTCTAGACATTGCCAATAATGTTATCTAATAATATTATTCAAATAATATGAATTATTGATCTGATAAAGAAAAATACTGTGCAGGAACAATTATTGAAACAACAATAATATAAAATATCAACGCAGCAATTATTGAATCAATAAAATAAAATATTGAATAATAACTACTGTAACAATTATTGAGTAGTGCCTTCTTACGTAAGAATCAATAATTGGTGCAATACCGTGTGCTACTGTATTTTAACCACCGGGTATTCTAACAGTATTAACGGTAACAACTACGCCGTTATTTATAAATAACTTATACTTGTCGTTTTCTTCATCCAATCGCTTTTCGTTATGGGGCCCACACAAGGCTGCGCCGTCGTACGAATATTCCCCGACAACAAGAATATTCCACGACCAAACGAATATTCCCCGACAAAATGAATATTTTATAACCACTTGCTTATTTTATAAAATTTACACATTTCACCCATAACCAAAGTATTATATCAAATTAACCCCTTATTATTCACAATAATATTTAGAGAAAATTTGATTTTATTCATTAATAAGTTGGGGTCTTACAACCATGATGTTTGATGTTTCAGGTAAAGACATGTGATGAAAATTATCTTCGTCCTGGATGTGAAGAAAAATTTAGAATCACAATTATGATTATGAGTTATTCATATGATTGTGGAAAGGAATTATTGAGTGATGTTATTGGGATAAAACATTGTTGGTGGATTTTTAACATGGAGAAGATAATAGACTTTATGGTCTATTTGACTCTTCTAATGGATTGCTCGTTCCGCTGCAACTATGGTTGAAAATTTTTATCATCTACCATATATTCTAAATCTCTGATTTATAATTGATGAAGGCTATTGATAATTTAATTATCTTTAGTCATGATATTCTTTACTGGGCTAGTTGTGCTCACCCTTTTGTTTCACAATTCCTTTCAGGTAATAAGAGTGTAGCTGGGTCGAGCGGGGGTAACAAGGGAATAGAACGGTGGTCATCATTTAGTAGTTATATTTGGTAAAAAAAATAGGGTAAGGCGAACCCAACGTTGGAAGGGTGTTTTGTCACTATCATACAAGATGTCTAATGACATACAACCTCGTGTCATCATAAGACAGGGTTGTGCTCATCCACTTGCTGAGTATCTTTACGAGCACTACCTATATAATCTTGGTATTTGTTTGAAGTATAATTTTCAATTAGAGACAGTGGAGATAATGATATGTCAAGAGAAGACTCACCATTGGGAAGAATATGATAGTAAACTTCTCGTTTTTCTTTGGGGTCTATTGGGTCAACCAAGGATAATTCTGTGGTTATATGATATCTATCATAACCTAGAAGCATGGCCTCCCATGTACGAAGGTTTCCTTCCCAAAGATTCTAATTTTTAAAACAGTTTTTGACTATACCTTTATGTAAGGTATCATTATGAGGTGTTGTCCACGATTGGGACATGAGTCACATTTGGTATATATTTGTATCCAAACTCACAGCATATGTGTTGTTGTATTTCGCACAATAATTGTTGTAATAAAGTTGTAGTTATTTTCTGTACCATGTATTTGGCGACTCAGAATAGGTTGGATGGAATGGACCTGTTTTGGGGACGTTACATTTTGGTATCAGAGCTTAGGGATATGGTCTCTGGCGGAGATCGGAGAATATAACTAGGAGGGGAGAGATGAGTAAATCCTTCGCTAGTGTGTCATACCTAAGCTTATTTGTTGGTCAGTCATAATATCGGGATATTATGTGATATGTTAATTTGTTAAATTAACCCTTGTTTTGAAGCTGTATTCTAGAATGATATTTGAAATACAGGAGATGAACAATGGAGAAATTATGATGACAGGAAAGATGGAATCTAAAATGAAAGGAATGTATTCTCAACTCTTTGAAATACCAGGTACGTAAATTTCGGGGACGAAATTTCATAAGGAGTGGAGATTGTAAGACCACGAATTTTATGAAATAAAAGTATTCAATTTTTCTTATAATTACAATTCAGTAAATGGTTAAATTGATAAAAAATTAAAGTTATGGGTGAAATATAAAAATTTTTCAAAATAAACAAGTGGTTATAAAATAATCATTGTTGTCGGGGAATATTCGTTGGTCGTGGAATATTCTTTCTGTCCGGGAATATTCGTACAACGACACAACTATTTGTGAGCCCCATAACGGAAAACTGCCGGATGAAGAAAATGACAAATTTGAGTTTTTATAAATAAACGGCGTAATTACCGTTAACACTGTTGGAATACCCGGTGGTTAAAATACAGTAATACGCGTTATTGCACAGTAGCACACGGTATTGCACAGTATTTTTGAAATTATTGATTCTTACGTAAGAAGACACTACTCAATAATTGTTACAGTAATTACTGTTCAATATTTTATTTTATTGATTCAATAATTGCTACGTTGAAATTTTATATTATTGTTGTTCAATAAATGTCACTGCACAATATTTCTCATTATCAGATCAATAATTCATATTATTTGAATAATATTATTAGATAACATTATTGGCAATGTCTAGAAAGTTCTGTCTATGGAGAGGTTTGGTCACCTAATTGCGCGTCAGTAAGGAGAAATTCTTATTGAAAAGCTCCTCTTTCCTAGGAACGACCTGGTTGTCATAAATGTGATTCTGTAATATTATTTGTGAATAATTAATTATTGATTAATATGATAAGGAAATATTTATTTTATGTGAATATAAATGAGGGATATATTTTGTGGTTAAAAATGAAGGAGTTAATGTTGAGGTGTTTTATCAGTATTTTTGTCGGAATGGAGGTATTAAAAATTAAATTAGGGTTTTTAACTTATTTTGCGGGGGTTATAATTTTTAATCCGACCGTTGGATCGTGGTAATTTTTGGATATGTTATACATATATAAGTTGAGTATATGTCCACAAATTTTGAACCGTTAAAAATGAACGAATGATTTGTTACAAATTTTACGAGATGACTGGTTTAGAAATTGTTGAATTTTCAGAGTTTATCATTTTGGTGGAAAATTCTAGAATTGGTGGGCCCCACTCTTGGTAGGTGAAGAAATGTGCTGAGATTTTTATTCAAATGTAGTGGGTGAGAATAGTAGCAGGTAAAGCCATCAGGTTTCTCTCTCTAGTGTTTCAGTGAATTCGTAAGAAAATAATGAAGGGATGAGCTTCTATTTATAGAAAAATGGACTGCATAGTAACTAACTCATGAACGGTCTAGATTAATTTACTTTAATCTGACGGTCCATATTTAAAGTAAAATCTTTTAAATAAAATATAATATATTATATTTATAATCTAATAAAACGAATAACTTTATAAAAAATTTTACTATGCAAACACTATACATAATAAAATATAATATATTCTAATTATTGTCTAATAAAACAGATAACTTTATAAAAGTATTATGTTTTATATAAAAAGATTTTACTATTAGCCTAATAAAACGAATAATTTTATAAAAGTATTCTGTTTTATATAAAAAGTTTTTCTGTTTTATTACATTAATAATACCAATAAAACAAAACTGAGTGACTTATCACGTAAGCATCAATAATCAATACCGTGTGCTACTATGCAACTATGCGTATTACTGTACTTTTACTACCGAGTAGTTCAACAGTATTAATGGTAAAACTTTCGCCGTTATTTTCATAAAGTATTTTTGTCGTTTTCTCAATTCGACAATAATTCCATTGTAGGGTCCACCAATGATTGTGTCGTAAAACGAATATTCCCTGTTAAAACGAATATTCCCCGACCAATCGAATATTATATAGCAACTTGCGTACTTTGCAAAATTTATAAATATTACTCACAACTATAACATTATATTAATTTCACTCCATAACATTCATAAATGATATTTATAAAAAATTCGTTTTTATTTATAAAAGTTGGGGTCTTACATTTTTGTTCATAATCTCTTCAGCCAATGTAGCTCGTGTGATTCACAAAATTTATATCTTTAGTCATATATGACAAAATGTGAAGAAGATCTGAAACCCAACAAACTCAAATCAGTTAGTTAATGGGCAATAAAGAAACTAACTGAAATTCGTATGGAAACCTGCCATAAATACCCACACGAAGATAAATTCATAATAAAAAATAAACAAAACTAACAATAGACCTAAACCACACATAATGTCACGGTAATCCGCATGTCAAATGAGTGCACAATCAAGAATCAACAAAATTTGTACCAAAATTTCCAATAATCAAAACATGAAATACCCACATCACTACTTAAATGAACAATCGAGAATCATAAAAATCAACTACCTTTACGAAAAATAACTAACAAAATTTTCAAAAATAAATCAAAAAACACACATAATGTTTTTTAGAAAAATACCCTCTTGAGTGACAAGTGGATACTCAACAGCAGAAAGATTGATGAACCAGTCTCAATTAGCCGAAAACTGAAGAAGTATTACACATCCTACATTTTTACATATAATTCATAAATTTTTACTTGAAAGGAAACTAGTGCTGATAACAACCACTTGAGCAGCACATAAGGAAAAGATAACAACATATCAAAGCATTAAACCGTTAAGTACTCTACTTTCGTGAAATTCAAATTGCACAAGTGTTGTCCAAAATATGTTACAGACATATGCTGACTTGATTCTCTAACAAATTTAAGAGGAAAAAGAACAGGGATTTTTCAAGGCATATGCACCTCTAGGTTTGAAAAATGGGGGCATAAGACTTTAATAAATTAGGTAGATTAGGGCCAATTTGGATTTAGCATAACAGGTAAATTAGGTAAAAGAACAGAGGAACAGTTAAGGTGCAAAATTAAACCGCAAAAGTACCAAATCGCAAGCCCTTACTACTTGAACTGATGAGATGAAGGAGATGCGATTCTAGGGCTCGATTACTCTGAAGATTTTGACATCGATTGAAGATTTGGAGAAAGAACTCGTTCCCTCAGTCGAAACACACAACCCTTGAACTGAGATTTCTAGGGCTTGGCTTTTTCTCTTGCAGCAATCGCGTTTCTGGAGAGGATCAAGAGCTTCGATTTTACAGCTATCGATTTCAAGGGAATCAATTTTGGCAGCTTCGATTTTGCGAAAAGGAGTTTTCTGGCGAGAGGAAGTCATTCTATTATGACTGAGTGAGGAGAGAAAGGAAAAAACACGGAGGTCTTATATAGGAATGCTCTTTAAGAAAGTAATGTTATTTAGGAGTATTGCTTCTGATCGGGCCCGTATATATATATATATATATATATATATATATATATATATATATATATATATATATATATATATATATATATGGAGGATCTCCAACAGGCTGGTCTATTGACGGACCAACTATATAGCGACGGGTTTTTTAGTTTTGCCGTCGCAATATCCGGTTCATGCTATGGTGACGATATAAATAATTGTAAAAAATCGTAGATATAATTGGTCCGTCAACGGACTGGTCCGTTGAAGAACTGACTTATATATATATAGTCCGGATCTTAAGCTCACCCCTTATCCAACTCACCCGAGCTCACCCCTCCTTTAACGACGGACCCGGCGACGGTTCGGTCATACAACCATCGTCTATACTTTTAGCGACGGACAACATATAGCGTCTGTAAGACCCCAACTTTTATAAATAAAGATGAATTTTCTATAAATATCATTTTATGGAGTTAATTTGATATAATGTTATAGTTGTGGGTAATATTTATAAATTTTGCAAAGTACGCAAGTTGTTATATAATATTTGATTGGTCGGGGAATATTCGTTTTAACAGGGAATATTCGTACAACGACACAATCATTGGTGGACCCCACAACGGAATTATTGTCGGATTGAGAAAATGACAAAAATATTTTATTAAAAATAACGGCGGAAGTTTTACCATTGTTACTGTTGAACTACTCGGTAGTAAAAGTACAGTAATACGTGTGGTTGCATAGTAGCACACGGTATTGATTATTAATGCTTATGTGAGAAGTCACTCAGTTTGATTCAATTATTGTCAGTTAATAATATGAATTATTTAGCGATAATGACGTTTTGTTTTATTCGTATTATTAACGTAATAAAACAGAAACATCTTTTTATATAAAACAGAATACTTTATTAAAGTTATTCTATAAATAGAATATATTATATTTTATTTAAAAGATTTTTCTTTAAATATGGACCGTCAGATTAAAGTAATCAATCTGGACCGTTCATGGATTAGTTACTATGCATTTTATTTTTCTATAAATAGCAGCTCATTCCTTCATTATTTCTTACGAATTCACTGAACTCTAGAGAGAGAAACTATAGAGAGAGAGAAGAAGAGTATTCTGCTACTTAACTACTTCCTTACTTCAGCTCTTCTTTAAAACGGTAAGGGGTGTTATTCTTTCTTATTCATGAAGAGAACTGTTGTTACTCCATTTATTATTATTCTGTTGGAATAACCTGTATACGCGGTCTACCCTATACTTGGTGACATTCTTCTATTATTCTGTTGGAACATCCTGTCTGCGTGTTTTACACCGGACCTGGTTCCGTTTTTATTATTATTCTGTTGGAACATCCTGTCTGCGTGTTTTACACCGGACCTGGTTCCGTTTTTATTATTATTCTGTTGGAACATCCTGTCTGTGTGTTTTACACCGGACCTGGTTCCATTTTTATTATTATTCTGTTGGAACATCCTGTCTGTGTGTTTTACACCGGACCTGGTTCCGTTTTTATTATTATTCTGTCGGAATATCCTGTCTGTGCGTTTACGCCGGACCTGGTTCCATTATTTATTATTTTGTCGGAATATCCTGTCTGTGCGTTTACGCCGGACCTGGTTCTATTATTTATTATTTTGTTGGAGTAACCTGTCTGTGCGGTCTATCGCATGCATGGTGATTTCTTTTGTTATTCCATTCTTTATTATACTCAGTTGGTTAAATTTTGACTTTTATACTCCATGAAATTTGTGGAATATCCTTGACATTTGCGCTTCATCTAGTATCTATTCATGAAAATATTCTCCTGATCATTCTTGAATTTTACTCCACAAAGTAGTATCATGTTGACAATTTGGACGTTGTTAATTCTTGGATAAATTAATTCTTGAACTTGTTTTATTGAATTCTTATATCATTGTCATCATCCTCATGTTTATATTCTGTTGAAAGTCATCTGTGGCCTGTAGTGCATAGATGGACTTGGTATGATTATGACCAGGGATTATTCGGTGTAATCATGACCGTAATGTTACGAATGATGTGGTAAAAGTCCTCATTGGCCGTAGTGCATTGATGGACAGTTGTTGGCATGATCATGACCATTAATGAATATACGAATATCCTTGGCCGTAGTGTAGGGGTGATTCGATGATGTGGATTATTTTATTAAGCTGAGTCCCAGCGATCACAGTGTTGAAAAATCTTTTAAATCATAAAAGATAGTAGAGTTTATTTTTTACTTGATTCTCTTAATGGATTGCTTGTTCCGCTACAGTTAAACTTGATGTCTATTATATTTTATCAGTTTAACATTGTTGAAGGCTAATGATAATTTATTCTGCATTATCTTAGTCATAATATTTCTTACTGGGCTAGTTGAGCTCACCCTTTCTTTCACTGTTCTCTTCAGGAAATGAGAACGTAGCTGGGACAAGTCGGGGAACGGAGTGATGGTTCGAATGATAGTATTAGTTAGTAGTCCTCACTATTCTATGTAATGGTGTGTTAATAAATGTAATGAGGACTCTTTTTGAGTATGAATACTCTCTAGAAGATAATATTTGTATTCAAACTCACAGTTTATGTTTTGTCGTATTGTACACGACAGTTGTATTAGTAAGTTGTATTTGTATTCTGTACTATGTATCTGACGACCCAAGATGGGTGATGTATACCTAATTTTGGGGGCGTCACAGTTGGTATCAGAGCTTAGGGATATGATCCCTGGCTAAGATGTAAGAATAGAACTAGGAGGGGAGAGACGGGAAATTCCTTCACTAGTATGACCTACCTAAGTTTATTTGCATGGTATTTAATTGGTCGGTCATAATATAAGGATAATATATGACATATCAATTAACTTTTATTTTGTGGCAGTATCTGAAAATGGCATCTGAGAATATTGAGAATAGCAATGGAGCACAGGCGATTATTGATTCACCACATATCAATAATCAGGATAATGTTCATCAGGAAGGTGACAATCCTCATGCAAACAACAACACTGACCAATGATGAATGATGGAATGTTCAGAGGTTTTATGCAATTCATGCAACAACAGGTGAAAACAGCTCCTGTCCACAACGTTGGTGGAAATACTGGAAACTCTCAGGCGGTCACCGCTAAACAGTTTAAGGAGCTGGGACCACCGGAGTTTAAGGGAGAACCCAAACCACTTGTAGCTGAAACATGGATAAAGCAGATCACCAAGATATTTGATGTCTTGGGTTGCTCCGAGGAGCAAAAGGTTCCCTTTGCCGCCTTTATGTTGCGAGGAGAGGCAGATTACTGGTGGAAATCGATAAAGCGTACTCAACCTGCCGCACTGAAGATGACCTTGGAGAAGTTCCAAGAGCTGTTTAACGACAAATACTTTCCCGAGAGTATTCGTCACATGAAGGAGGTGGAGTTCATCAAATTGGAGCAGAATAATATGACCGTGTCGCAGTACGAGGCAAAATTTGCGGAGTTATCCCGGTTTACGTCCCACCTGGTGAATAATGAAGAAAGAATGACGCGGATGTTTTTAAGAGGTTTGAAGCCGGAGATACGTCAACATCTTGTTTCTCATAAACTGTGTTTGTATTCAGATGTTGTAATAGGGCTCAGTTGGTGGAGCGCGATAACGAGACAACGCAACCAAAAGAGAGCAGCCGGCAAAATGATAATACCAGTGAGAGCAGTCATCGAAGCGGTGACAACAAGTGTGGAGGGAATCAACAGGCCAGAAATGGTAACCACTTCGGTGGTAATCAGGGGCAAAACAATAAGAATGGGCATTTCAAGAAGAGGAGATTCAACAATGATGGAAAGACGTTAGCACCAGCACCTGTCGTTAAGGAAGGAGAACGACCACCTATCATATGTTTCAAATGCGGAGGGGAGGGGCACATCAGTCCAAACTGCGCGATGCCGTCCAAAGCATGTTATAATTGTGGAAGAGAAGGTCATTTAGCCCGATTTTATCGTTTACCGAAGACAAATTCAGCTAGGATGGAGGCACCAAAGGCCGTCCCAGAAAAGTTAAAACCGGTTGTGCAAGGGAGAGCGTTTGTTGTGAACTCCCAGAGAGCAAGAAACCCGAATGAGGTCATCACGGGTAAGCTTATCATAAACTCTAACAAAGTCTATACTTTATTTGATACCGGTTCTACCCATTCTTTTATTTCTCCTACTTGCGCTCATCGATTAAATTTGATTCCGGAGAAATTAGACTTTGACTTAGCAGTTGAAACTCCATTGGGAGAAACCTTCATTACATCCACGGTTTATAAGTCTTGTTTGGTTCAAGTTGGTACCCACACATTACCTGTCGATCTGATTTCATTAAAAATACTTGCATTTGACGTGATTCTAGGGATTGATTGGTTAACTACTCATCATGCAAAAATTGATTATTTTCGTAAGGTTGTTAGCTTTCATATTCCTAATCGACCTATTATGCGAATTCAAGCAACCAAACCATTAAAATCAATCGCTGTCATCTCAAGCCATAAAGCTATTCGTTTATTGAAAAATGGATGTCAAGCTTTCTTAGCTCATGTCACGGATCTAAACAAAAATACGTCAGCCTTGAATGATATTTCTGTTGTTAATAAATTTCCTGACGTATTTTTCGAAGAACTTCCTGGCCTACCCCCAGAGCGTGAAATTGAATTTTGTATCGACCTTGAACCCGGTACAAAACCCATTTCTAAAGCCCCATATCGAATGGCTCCTATTGAACTTCAGGAGTTAAAGACCCAACTGCAGGAATTGTTAGACATTGATTTTATTCGTCCTAGTACTTCTCCTTGGGGTGCTCCTGTTCTGTTCGTGAAGAAGAAAGATGGGAGTATGCGACTTTGTATTGATTATCGGAAGTTGAATCATGTCACCATCAAAAATAGGTACCCATTGCCACGTATTGATGACCTGTTTGACCAGTTGCAAGGAGCACAATTCTTTTCAAAGATCGATCTTCGTTCTGGATATCATCAGCTGAAGGTTAGAACTGAGGATATTCCAAAGACTGCCTTCAGAACTCGGTATGGGCATTATGAATTCTTAGTTATGTCTTTTGGATTGACTAATGCTCCTGCTGCCTTCATGGATATGATGAACAGGGTATTCAAGGAATATTTAGATCACTTTGTGGTCGTCTTTATCGATGACATCCTTGTTTATTCCAAAAGCCGTGAAGTTCATGAGCAACACTTGAGGTTGGTACTCCAAAAGCTTCGTGAATACAAACTTTATGCCAAGTTGAAGAAATGCGAGTTCTGGCTGGAAGAGGTAGCATTCCTTGGGCACGTAGTATCAAGTCGTGGAATATCGGTTGACCCGGCAAAGATTGAAGCTATTCAAAGCTGGGAGCAACCTAAATCAGTGACCGAGGTACATAGCTTTCTTGGTTTAGCTGGTTATTATCGGAGATTCGTGGAAGGATTTTCTCGAATCGCTACTCCATTAACTCAGCTGACTCGGAAAGATACAAAGTTTGGTTGGAGCGAAGAATGTGAGCAGAGTTTTCAAGAACTCAAGAGGAGACTCATTTCAGCACCTGTTCTAACAATACCATCTGGCTCGGAGGGATTTGTCATCTACAGTGATGCTTCGACCAAAGGGTTGGGATGCGTTCTCATGCAACATGAAAAAGTCATAGCCTATGCATCGAGACAACTCAAGGAATATGAGAGGAATTATCCTACTCATGATCTAGAGTTGGCAGCTGTTGTCTTTGCACTTAAAATTTGGAGGCATTACTTGTATGGGGAGAAAGTGGAGATCTTTACGGATCATAAAAGCCTCAAATATTTCTTCACTCAAAAGGAACTCAACATGCGACAACGACGTTGGCTTGAACTGTTGAAAGATTATGATCATACCATTCAATACCATCCTGGAAAAGCGAACGTGGTAGCTGACGCATTGAGTAGAAGATCATATGCGGGTACAAGTGCAATATTAACAACGCAAAGGCCCATTTTGTGTGACTTGCAAAGGATGGAGATAGAGTTAAAGACTCCAGGGACCCATGTGATGATGTCGAATATACGAGTAGAACCAACTTTAATCGATAAGGTTAAAGCTGCTTAAGCTACAGACCTGGAGCTGATGCGTATGAGGAAGAAAGTGCAAGAAGGTGCTATGCCGGAAGCAAGAATCGATGAAGAAGGAATACTTCGAGTCAACTCCAGACTTTGTGTTCCTAACAACCCTGATTTAAAGTATGAAATCATGATGGAGGCGCACAACACACCGTTTGCAATCCATCCTGGAAGTACCAAAATGTATCATGATCTTCGTCATACATTTTGGTGGAGCAATATGAAGAGAGAGATAGCGCTGTTTATCTCAAGGTGTCTAACTTGTCAACGAGTCAAAGCGGAGCATCAAGTACCAAAAGGTCCATTGCAACCACTTGAAATTTCAGAATGGAAGTGGGAGCACATTACCATGGATTTCGTTACCGGTCTTCCTAGGGTTTCTCAAGGTATTGATGCGATTTGGGTCATTGTTGATAGATTGACCAAGTCTGCTCATTTCTTACCGATACGAGAAACTTATACACTTGAACGTCTTGCTCGTATGTACATAAACGAGATTGTAAGACTGCATGGTATGCCAGTATCCATAGTTTCTGATCGAGACCCAAGATTCACTTCACGATTTTGGGTTAGTTTACAAAAAGCTATGGGCACGGATTTACGATTTAGTTCGGCATATCATCCTCAGACGGACGGACAATCAGAGAGGACTATTCAAACTCTAGAAGATTTATTAAGACTCTGTGTCTTTGACTTCAAGGGAAGTTGGGACAAGTTCTTACCATTGGTGGAGTTTTCCTACAACAACAGTTATCAAGCAAGTATTGGCATGGCTCCATTCGAAGCATTGTATGGAAGAAAATGTCGTTCTCCAGTATGCTGGGATGAGGTGGGTGAAGCAACGTTGTTGGGACCGGAGTTGGTACGTATGACTACAGAAAAGATTCAAACGATCCGACAACGTATAAAAACCTCACAAGATCGACAAAAGAGTTTTGCTGATCTTCATCGAAAGGACGTGGAATTTGATGTAGGAGATCATGTGTTCTTACGTGTTGCTCCATGGAAAGGAGTTACGAGATTTGGAAAGAGAGGAAAGCTCAATCCTCGATTCATCGGTCCATTTTTAATCCTCGATCGAGTAGGAACTGTGGCTTATAGACTCGCTTTACCGCCAAGTATGTCTCGTGTTCATAACGTTTTTCACATATCCATGTTACGCAAATATGTGGAAGACCCGAACCACATTATTGAGTTAGAACCGGACGAAATAGCGGAGGATTTGACGTATGAAGAAGTTCCTGTTCAAATCTTGGATAAGAAGGAACATATTCTATGCTCCAAGGTTATACCTCAAGTCAAAGTTTTGTGGAGAAACCACGATGTTGAGGAAATGACTTGGGAGTTAGAATCTGAAATGAAATCAAAGTATCCTTACCTCTTCGACATACCAGGTACGTACCCTAATTTCGAGGGCGAAATTTCATAAGAAGGGGAGGTTGTAAGACCCCAACTTTTATAAATAAAGATGAATTTTCTATAAATATCATTTTATGGAGTTAATTTGATATAATGTTATAGTTGTGGGTAATATTTATAAATTTTGCAAAGTACGCAAAATGTTATATAATATTCGATTGGTCGGGGAATATTCGTTTTAACAGGGAATATTCGTACAACGACACAATCATTGGTGGACCCCACAACGGAATTATTGTCGGATTGAGAAAACGACAAAAATATTTTATTAAAAATAAAGACGGAAGTTTTACCATTGTTACTGTTGAACTACTCGGTAGTAAAAGTACAGTAATACGTGTGGTTGCATAGTAGCACACGGTATTGATTATTAATGCTTATGTGAGAAGTCACTCAGTTTGATTCAATTATTGTCAGTTAATAATATGAATTATTTAGCGATAATGACGTTTTGTTTTATTCGTTTTATTAACGTAATAAAACAGAAACATCTTTTTATATAAAACAGAATACTTTATTAAAGTTATTCTATAAATAGAATATATTATATTTTATTTAAAAGATTTTTCTTTAAATATGGACCGTCAGATTAAAGTAATCAATCTGGACCGTTCATGGATTAGTTACTATGCATTTTATTTTTCTATAAATAGCAGCTCATTCCTTTATTATTTTTTACGAATTCACTGAACTCTAGAGAGAGAAACTATAGAGAGAGAGAAGAAGAGTATTCTGCTACTTAACTACTTTCTTACTTCAGCTCTTCTTTAAAACGGTAAGGGGTGTTATTCTTTCTTATTCATGAAGAGAACTGTTGTTACTCCATTTATTATTATTCTGTTAGAATAACCTGTATACGCGGTCTACCCTATACTTGGTGACATTCTTCTATTATTCTGTTGGAACATCCTGTCTGCGTGTTTTACACCGGACCTGGTTCCGTTTTTATTATTATTCTGTTGGAACATCCTGTCTGCGTATTTTACACCGGACCTGGTTCTGTTTTTATTATTATTCTGTTGGAACATCCTGTCTGTGTGTTTTATACCGGACCTGGTTCCAATTTTATTATTATTCTGTTGGAACATCCTGTCTGTGTGTTTTACACCGGACCTGGTTCCGTTTTTATTATTATTCTGTCGGAATATCCTGTCTGTACATTTACGCTGGACCTGGTTCCATTATTTATTATTCTGTCGGAATATCCTGTCTGTGCGTTTACGCCGGACCTGGTTCTATTATTTATTATTTTGTTGGAGTAACCTGTCTGTGCGGTCTATCGCATGCATGGTGATTTCTTTTGTTATTTCATTCTTTATTATACTCAGTTGGTTAAATTTTGACTTCTATACTCCATAAAATTTATGGAATATCCTTGACATTTACGCTTCATCTAGTATCTATTCATGAAAATATTCTCCTGATCATTCTTGAATTTTACTCCACAAAGTAGTATCATGTTGACAATTTGGACGTTGTTAATTCTTGGATAAATTAATTCTTGAACTTGTTTTATTGAATTCTTATATCATTGTCATCATCCTCATGTTTATATTATGTTGAAAGTCATCTGTGGCCTGTAGTGCATAGATGGACTTGGTATGATTATGACCAGGGATTATTCGGTGTAATCATGACCGTAATGTTACGAATGATGTGGTAAAAGTCCTCATTGGCCGTAGTGCATTGATGGACAGTTGTTGGCATGATCATGACCATTAATGAATATACGAATATCCTTGGCCGTAGTGCAGGGGTGATTCGATGATGTGGATTATTTTATTAAGCTGAGTCCCAGCGATCACAGTGTTGAAAAATCTTTTAAATCATAAAAGATAGTAGAGTTTATTGTTTACTTGATTTTCTTAATGGATTGCTTGTTCCGCTGCAGTTAAACTTGATGTCTATTATATTTTATCAGTTTAACATTGTTGAAGGCTAATGATAATTTATTCTGCATTATCTTAGTCATAATATTTCTTACTAGGCTAGTTGAGCTCACCCTTTCTTTCACTGTTCTCTTCAGGAAATGAGAACGTAGCTGGGGCAAGTCGGGGAACGGAGTGATGGTTCGAATGATAGTATTAGTTAGTAGTCCTCACTATTCTATGTAATGGTGTGTTAATAAATGTAACGAGGACTCCTTTTGAGTATGAATACTCTCTAGAAGATAATATTTGTATTCAAACTCACAGTTTATGTTTTGTCGTATTGTACACGACAGTTGTATTAGTAAGTTGTATTTGTATTCTGTACTATGTATCTGACGACCCAAGATGAGTGATGTATACCTAATTTTGGGGGCGTCACAGCGTCGCTAAAAGTATAGACGACGGTTGTATGACCGAACCGTCGTCGGATCCGTCGCTAAAGGAGGGGTGAGCTCGGGTGAGTTGGATATATATATATATATATATATATATATATATATATATATATATATATATATATATATATATATATATATTCGTGAATTGGATTCATTATTTTATTGAAATTTTTGAGTCAAACTTGTGCGAAACTGAATTGAAGATGACTGGTTGGTGTGTATGTTGGCAGTATAAATATCGAAGTACCAATCGATTCGTCAAAACCCTAAAGTCATCGATTCTCAAACTTAAAATAACACTTTTGCTAAGCTGACTGCCAAACTCTGGTTGCTTTTCCATAGTGCAACTTTTCTAGAAGAGTACTTGAAATATGAATGTTGTTTGAGTTGATAACTCCTCTCCCCTATCCCCCTCACCCCCTCCCCCCATTTTTAAATGTGCTTTTAAGGATATGCATATAGATTAACAAGTGTAATTCAAGATTTATTTGATTGAATTAGTCATAATCTTTTTAAAATTATCCTACATGGAAAAATGTTAGAGATAAGAGAGACTATGGCAAAAGATATTATAGACAATTAATATTATATTTAATACTATACAATTGTTTCCTTATTTATTATGTACAACTCTAAAACGTTATATATTATGGGACAAGGAGAGTATAAGATAATCGAATCGATATACACAACCGGAGGAATCAATATGCGTAGGGAGTTAGCTTAGAAGTGCTTCTAGATCTAAATTAAGTATAAAATTTTAATATTAGTCTAAAATTTATTAGAAAGATAAGAGAAAAATAAATTAACCATTAATTATAAAAGATAACATTGAAAATTAATCATTTAATGCATTCTTAAAATCTACAAATAAAAAAGGACGAAGGGAGTGCTTCATTGTTATGAATAAGGATTTAAAAAAATTTAGAGGCACTTTAAGAAAATAAATAAGAAAAGTATATATGTCTTAATATTTATAAAAATATTAGTTACTCCATCTATTAGTAACAATTTTGAACTCAGTAATGTTGCTTCTTGCATAATTTACAATAATAATTATTATATTATTCAAAATCATATACGAACACATTAATTTTAAGTTTTAAAATTTTACAATAAAGAGAGGGAGTATTAAATATAGAAATCTTATTTATAAAGGAAGAGACATGATATGTAATGAATAATAATTCAATCAATCTTAAATTACGTACACACAAAAATATTACTATTACAAGATTAATATTTCAGCCTGATTTTTTTGATTTGGTCAAGAACTGGTTGTTCTCCAGTTTAATCGGTGGTTCAACCGGTAATTAATTAACCCAATGAACCGATTTTTATTTTATTTTTTTTGTACTAAAAAAATTTTAATATTAAAATTAATCACTTTTTAAAATATTATAACTCGACTTTATTATGTTTTAGTTTATAAAAACGATATTTTTTAAAATTTTATTGATTATTACTAATATATATTTTTATATATTAATAATGTCACTGGGTCAATAACGATTCGACCATTAATTAGACGAGTAACTCATTCATCCGATATATTTTTCGATTGAGAATGATTAGCATGAAGTTAATTTTGGTCACTTGATCAATACAGTGTCGACACGCAGTCGGAAGGTGATCTCTCTTCATGCGTGTCAGTACTTTATTGATCAATTAATCAACTTATTATAAAATTAATTTTATTATAACCGAATCCTTTTCGATTTGATGACCGGTCGGAATGTGATAACCTTGCAAAATACTTATAGTGAATTCGAGTTTAGCGGATTTGGTAAACTCAGTCTGAGTCTAACAAGGCACTTTATGTATGGACAAAATATACAAATAATGGTTGGCATCTTTGATTCATAAACTTTGAAATCATTTCGTTAGCTAACGTTTAGGTATATGTCAACTCAAAATAGACTAGTGGGACCTATCAACCAAATTATTTCATACTAAAGTATTACTCCTTTATTTTTATAATAGATTACATTTTAGATAATTTTTTTTTAAAATTATTTGATGTTTTATATAATATAAAAGAATTATTCATAATTTTTTTAAAATTACCCCTCGTAGAAAAATATTATAGATGAGAGAGTATGAAATAAGTATATGATAAAGGGTATTATAGATAATTAATATTATATTTAATGTTATACAATTATTTTTTTAATTTTCGTATTCAAGTCTAAAACGTCATATATTATGATACGGAAAGAGTACTAATTAATTAGTTTAAATTTTTTTGTTAATTTGGGGATTCGAACCTGAGTATGTGACATCTTATTTCGGCAAGAGTCCTAAAAAATACCACTCGAGCCAAAAGTTATCGGTTAGTTTAAGGTTTAATTGCATTTACTTCCTTACAATTTGTTAAATCGTTGAAGTGTAAAATGTATTTAATTATATACTTTTCCAAAAATAATATATTTGAAATAGTTTTCAATTTGTGAAATAATATATATATAACTCTTTTTATATATATAAAATTCTTTTTATGTAATAGAGAGTATTATTGTCCCTTACCAGAAGGCTTTTTCTCCTTCTTCCCTATTAAGCTCTCAAATAATCTACTCTCTTAACTCGAAAGAAAAGAAGAAGAAAAAATGTAGTTCTAGGCTTTCAACTGCTGCCTGTCTTAAAATTAAAGATATGTGTTTAAAGTAATAATTTTATATTCTTTGAATAATTGCCAAGCATTGGGAGACTCATGTGGAATCTATGGGTCACTTGATCCCACATAATTTATTTTATTTTATTTTTTATATTTTATGGTATTTTAGTAAATTTATAACCTTAGTTATATAATTGTTTAATTTATAAGAATTTGATTTTCTTGTCCAAAATTAAATCTAAGTACTCTCTTTTTTCACATAAATGTTTTGACTTTTTAAAAGTGAATTGGTGAACTCTCAAAATTCAAAAGTGGTATGAATTAATGTAATTTTAATTTATGTGTAGTTCTTTTAGGAGGATTGAGAACATAAATAAATTTGATTTTATTGTCCAACACTGCACTTATTGCACAATATTATTAATTAATATTTTATTGTAATTTAAGTTTTTAATTTTTATCCCGTTCAATTTGTAACTCGATCAAGATTCATATGAATAGATCGACTATGAAAACAAGCAAACAGAGCAGAATTAAATCCAAGAATTTCTAAGAATAATATAAATTAGTTAGTAATATTAATATTATTAATATTTATATTAATAAGAATAACAGAATTAATATTCATATTAGTTATTACTATTATTAATATTAATATAATTAAAATAAATATTATTAATACTAATATTACAAAATATTAATATTAATAATATTACAAAAAATTATTATTAATATTAATATTATTAATATAAATATTACAAAATATTAATATTAATAGTAACATGCCGCTACAACTTGTAGCTGCTGAAACAATTAAAAAGGGTACATTTTTAATTGTCTCGATCGTTACAAGTTGTAGTGGCATGATTTTTTTTTGTTGCTTCCAACAACCGATTGTCATGGATGCAAACCCTATATATGCGTGTGAGAAGGGACAATAGTCTTTAAAAATTTCAAGTCCATTACTATAGCTAATAATTTAATAATAATAATAATGTGATGCTAGATATATGACGCCGCCAAAATAGGTATGCAACACCCATTCTGAGTCGTCAAAATACATGGTACAGATACAACTACAACTTTTTTAATACAACATAAAAACTATGAGTTTAAATACAAATATTGTCATCTAGACAATATCCACACTCAAATAAGTCCTCATTACAATTATTAATACATTATTATACAAAAATGATGAGGACTACTAAAACGACTTTCTAGAACCTTCATTCCATACCCCGACTAGTACTCGCTACATTCTCGCCTCTTGAGAAGAAAAATGAAACAAAAGGAAAAGGGTGAGCTCAACTAGCCCAGTACAGAACATTATGACTAAGATAATATAGAACAAATTATCGTTAGTCCTCAACAGGGAAAAATCTAATAGAATACAATAGATAACAAGTTTTAAATCAATATTCGTAGCGAAAAATAATAATTCATAGAAGAGTTACGTATAGAATGAAATCTACTATTATCTATGAATTTAAAAGTTCATCATCAACATTTTATCCCTGTAACATCGATCAATATTCATCTTTGCACTACAAGCCAAAGATATTCATCAGTTGGTCATGTTCATCTAAACACCTGTTCATCTTTGCACTGCGGGCCAAAGATATTCATTAGAAAATCATTCATCTTTGCACTACAGGCCAAAGATATTCAGTAATATCATCATTTAGGACTGAGGATGATGAAAAATATTTTAAAGAAACGAATCCAGTGAAATAAAATAACAAATATTAAGGATTCGTATTTCGGTTTATCCATGTCCAAAAATACCTCATAAGTAATCGTAGTGGAGTAAAATTCAAGAATGATCAAAACATGGATACAATCAAAGCTAGTATCCATAATAGATATTTTGGACGAAAAATGAAAATTTAATTTTTCTGTGAAGTGTCGTATTCGTGAATAGTGTCGTATACGTGAATAGTAACTCCGACACAAAAAGTTCTAAATTTGATAAAATTTCAGATCAATACTTCGGCATAATGATATTGAAGAAAATAATATCATTTAAGAAGAAATAATATCCTTTACCTCGTAAAGACAATACTTCTAGTTGAAACACTGGATATAGGCTATGACTTGAACTTGCACCGTATAGCAACACTCAAAGTATTAAAATACTCACAAGAATACGCTCAATATATCGAGAGAGAGAGAGAGAAAGAGAGAGAAATCTTTAGTTTCTGGTGTGATTTTCAATTCTAACCTAAGCACCCTATTTATAGAAAAATACATAGAACACCAAAGCAGAAAATTTAATAAATTAATAATATATTTATATAAATTTTCAAGCCAACTGCAGAAAATCTGAAATCAGCCCATTCAACACACATGTGGAACACACCATAATGAAAAAAACGTTTTTGTTATTTAAAAAATTTTAAACTTCCAAAAATTTATTATTTCGAAACTCTGGAACTTCAATAATTCATAATAAATAGCTTTTTTATCAGAAAATTCGAATCTCGCAATTTTTTATAGGAAATTCAATTCTCTACAACTTTGCAGAAGAAAGTTTTTCCAAATTTCAAACAGAAATTGACCGAAATCCACAAACGGGTAATTCTACAAGCTATAATCAAATTTCAGTCAAGAAATGGGTCCACAGACATGTTTAACATGTTTTAAACAACTTTTGCAACAAAAATAATCTTCCTCCTCATATACTCATATATCTCACATTCATTATAAAAATATCATCATTATTATATTATAATAATATAACAAAATATTATTTTATCAAAAAAGATAAAATATCAATTTTCAACAATTGTCACTTTAAAAAAAATTTCCATCTATATTCACATAAAATCAATATTTTTCTCATCATATAAATTAATAATTAATTATTCATAAATAATATTACCGAATCACAATAATGACAACCATACCGTTCCTAGGAAAGAGGGATCTTTCCAATAAAGATTTCTCCTTACTGACGCGCAATTAGGTGACCAAATGTGACGCCCCCAAAATAAGGTATATATCACCCATCTTGGGTCGTCAGATACATGGTACAGAATACAAATACAACTTACTAATACAACTGTCGTGTACAATACGACAAAACATAAATGTGAGTTTGAATACAATTATTGTCTACTAGAGACTATACACACTCAAAAGGAGTCCTCATTACAATTATTGTCACACTATTTAACAGAATAGTGAGGACTACTAATACTATCATCTGGTTCATCACTCCGTTCCCCGACTCGTCCCAGCTATATTCTCATTTCTTAAAGAGAACAGTGAAAGAAAGGGTGAGCTCAACTAGCCCAGTAAGAAATATTATGACTAAGATAATACAGAATAAATTATCATTAGCCTTCAACAATGTTAAACCGATAAAATATAACGAACATCAAGTTTAACTACAGCGGAACAAGCAATCCATTAAAAGAGTCAAGTAGAAAATAAAATCTACTATCTTCTATGATTTAAAAGGTTTTTCAACACTGTTATCGCTGGGACTCAGCTTAATAAAATAATCCACATCATCGAATCACCCCTGCACTACGGCCAAGGATATTCGTGTATTCATTAATGGTCATGATCATGCCAACAACTGTCCATTAATGCACTACGGGCCAATGAGGACTTTTACCACATCATTTGTAACATTACGGTCATGATTATACCGAATAATCCCTAGTCATAATCATACCAAGTCCATCTATGCACTACAGGCCACAGATGACTTTAAACATTTTATAAACATGAGGATGATGAAAATGATATAAGAATTCAATAAAACAAGTTCAAGAATTAATTTATCCAAGAATTAACAACGTCCAAATTATCAACATGATACTGCTTTGTGGAGTAAAATTCAAGAATGCTTAGAAGAATATTTTCATGAAAAGATACTGGATGAAACGCAATTATTAAAGATATTCCACAAATTTCATAGAGTATAGAAGTCAAAATTTAACCAACTGAGTATAATAAAGAATGGAATAACAAAAGAAATCACCATGTCACCAAGTATAGGGTTGACCGCGTATACAGGTTATTCCAACAGAATAATAAGAAGTGGAATAATAACAGTTCTCTTCATGAATAAGAAAGAATAACACCCCTTACAGTTTTAAAGAAGAACTGAAATAAGGAAGTAGTTAAGTAGCAGAATACTTTTCTTCTCTTTCTCTATAGTTTCTCTCTATAGAGTTCAGTGAATTCGTAAGAAATAATGAAGGAATGAGCTGCTATTTATAGAAAAATAGAATGCATAGTAGTTAATCCATGAACGGTCCAAATTGATTACTTTAATCTGACGGTCCATATTTAAAGAAAAATCTTTTAAATAAAATATAATATATTCTATTTATAGAATAACTTTAATAAAGTATTCTGTTTTATATAAAAGATGTTTCTGTTTTATTATGTTAATAATACGAATAAAACAAAACTTCATTATCGCTAAATAATTCATATTATTAACTGACAATAATTGAATCAAACTGAATGACTTCTCACATAAGCATTAATAATCAATACCGTGTGCTACTATGCAACCACACGTATTACTGTACTTTTACTACTGAGTAGTTCAACAGTATCAATGGTAAAACTTTCGCCGTTATTTTTAATAAAATATTTTTGTCGTTTTCTCAATCCGATAATAATTCCGTTGTGGGGTCCACCAATGATTGTGCCGTTGTACGAATATTCCCTATTAAAACGAATATTCTCCGACCAATCGAATATTATATAACAACTTGCGTACTTTGCAAAATTTATAAATATTACCCACAACTATAACATTATATCAAATTAACTCCATAATATTCAAAAATGATATTTATAGAAAATTCATCTTTATTTATAAAAGTTGGAGTCTTACAACCTCCCCTTCTTATAAAATTTCGCCCTCGAAATTAGGGTACGTACCTAGTATGTCGAAGAGGTAAGGATACCTTAACTTCATTTCAGATTCTAATTCCCAAGTCATTTCCTCAACATCGTGATCTCTCCACAAAACTTTGACTTGAGGTATAACCTTGGAACGTAGAATATGTTCCTTCTTATCCAAGATTTGAATAGGAACTTCTTCATACGTCAAATCCTCCGCTATTTCGTCCGGTTCTAACTCAATAATGTCGTTCAGGTCTTCCACATATTTACGTAACATGAATATGTGAAAAACGTTATGAACACGAGACATACTTGGCGGTAAAGCGAGTCTATAAGCCACAGTTCCTACTCGATCGAGGATTAAAAATGGGCCGATGAATCGAGGATTGAGCTTTTGTAAGACCCCGAATTTTATGAAATAAAAGTATTCAATTTTTCTTATAATTACGATTCAGTAAATGGTTAAATTGATAAAAAGTTAAAGTTAAGGGTGATATCTGAATTTTTTTTCAAAATACGCAAGTGGTTATAAAATATTCATTGTTGTCGGAGAATATTCGTTGGTCGTGGAATATTATTTCTGTTGGGGAATATTCGTACGACGGCGCAGCTATCTGTGGGCCCCATAACATAATAACTGTCGAATGAAGAAAACGACAAATTTGAGTTTTTATAAATAACGGCGTAGTTGTTACCGTTAATACTGTTGGAATACCCGTTGGTTAAAACACAGTAATACGCGTTGTTGTACAGTAGCACACGGTATTGCACCAATTATTGATTTTTACGTAAGAAGGCATTACTCAATAATTGTTACAGTAATTACTGTTCAGTATTTTATTTTATTGATTCAATAATTGTTGCGTTGATATTTTATATTACTGTTGTTTTAATAATTGTAACTACACAGTATTTTCTATTATCGGAGCAATAATTCATATTATCTGAATAATATTATTAGATAACATTATTGGCAATGTCTAGAAAGTTCTGTCTAAGGAGAGGTTTGGTAATCTAATTGCGCGCAAGTAAGGAGAGATCCTTATTGGAAAGCCCCCTCTTTCCTGGGAACGGCCTGGTTTCCAGTACTGTGATTCTGTAATATTATTTGTGAATAATTAATTATTGATTTATATGATGAAAAAAATATTGAGTTTATGTGGATATAGATGGAGAAAATTTTTAAATGTGACAATTGTTGAAAATTAATATTTTATCTTTTTCTGATAAAATAATTCATTTAAATATATTATTTTAATAATATATTAATGGTGATATTTTTACAATTAATGTGGGATATATGAGTATAAGAGGAGAAAGAGTATTTTTGTTGTATTAAATGATTAACACGTGTTTTGTGCGTCGGTGGACCCATTTCTTGACTGAAATATGATTATAGCCTGTAAAATCGTCCGTTTGTGGATTTCGGTCAACTTTTGTTTAGAATTTGGAAAAAATTTCTTCTGTAAAATTGTAGAGAATTGAATTTCCTATAAAATTGCACGAGATTCGAATTTTCTGATAAAAGTGCTATTTATTATAAATTATTGAAGTTCCGAAGTTCCGAAATAATTGATTTTTGAAAGTTTTAATTATTTTTTTCAAAGAAAACATTTTTTGTTTGTTAAGTGGGTCTAGCATGCGACATGAATGGCTGATTTCAGATGGTCTTGAGGTGGGCTTGAAAATTATTTATATATATATTATTATTATATTCAATTTTCTGCTTTGGTGTTCTAAGCATTTTCCTATAAGTAGGGTGCTTAGGTTAGAATTGAAAATCACACCAGAAACTGAAGTTTTCTCTCTCTATTTCTCTCTATATATTATCGAGTGTATTCTTATGAGTATTTCGATATCTTGAGTGTTGCTATACGGTGCAAGTTCGTTCAGCGTTATTCCAGTCAGGAGTACTGCACTTTTGAGGTAAGGGATTTTAAGGGTTATTATGTTTTTCAGTTCGTAATTCTTCTGACCTTCAGAAAATTCTGAAAAAATTTGAAATGATATTTTGATGAGTTACTATTCACGAGTTATTATTCATGAGTTACTATTCACGAGTTACTACTCATGAGTTACTATTCACGAGTTACTATTCATGAGTTACTATTCACGAGTTACTATTCATGGGTTACTATTCACGAGTTACTATTCATAACAAAATTGGTTTCTTTTAATAACCAAATTATAGTTGATTTATGAATATTACTTTTGAGATTAAAACTATATGTTAATCATATTTTTTTTTATTATCATATATAACATTTTTATAACCCTAATGATGATATTTCTCTTTGACTTGAGTGTAAAGATGGGTAGATTTTTGGGACGATCATGACTATGGGTTCTCTTTGGCCAGTAGTGCAAAGTTGAATTGTTGACTGGTATGATCATGACCATTGAATTTATAATTGAATATCTTTAGCTTAAGTACAAAGGTGAAATGATCAACATGGTTATAATTATTGGTTATATAAATTCTGAAATGATTATATATTTCTTTGAGATAATAATATATTTGGCCTGTAGTGCAAATATAAACTGTTGAGGAATATCTTTGGCCTGTAGTGCAAAGATGACATGTTGTTGAATATCTTTGGCCAGTAGTTCAAAGATGAACATGTGTTGAGATGAACATGACCAACCGGTACAAATGAATATCTTTGGCCCGTAGTGTAGAGATGAAATTATTAGTATGATTATGAACAGGAACTGTGATTTGGTATAACCATGATCTTTGATGTTTCAGGTAAAGACAAGTGATAAAAATTATCTTTGTCCTGGATGAGAAGAGGAATTTAGAACTACAATTATGATTATGAGTTATTCATATAATTGTAGACCAGAATTGTTGATTGTTGTTACAAGGATAAAACATTGTTGGTAGATTTTTAACATGGAAAAGATAATAGACTTTGTAGTCTATTTGACTCTTCTAATGGATTGCTCGTTCCGCTGCAACTATGGTTAAATTTTTTTATCATCTATCATATGTTCTAAATCTCTGATTTATTATTGATGAAGGCTATTGATAATTTAATTATCTTTAGTCATGATATTCTTTACTGAGCTAGTTGTGCTCACCCTTTTGCTTCACAATTTATTTTAGGTAATAAGAGTGTAGCTGGGTCGAGCGAGGGTAACAGGGAAATAGAACGGTGGTCTCTAGCTTTGGAGGTTCTCCAGAAGCAGTATAGAAATGTTCATTTAGTAGTTTTATTTGGTGAATCCAATAGGGTAAGGTGTACCCAACGTTGGAAGGGTGTTTTGCCACTATCATACAAGATGTCTAACGACATACAACCTCGTGTCATCATAAGACATGGTTGTGCACATCCACTTGTCGAGTATATCTACGAGCACTACCTATATAATCTTAGTGTTTGTTTGAAGTATAATTCTCAATTAGAGACAATGGAGATAATGATAAGTCAAGAGAAGACTCACCATTAGGAAGAATATGATAGTAATCTTCTCGTTTTTCTTTGGGGTCTATTGGGTCAACCAAGGATAATTCTGTGGCCATATGATATCTATCAAAACCTAGAAGCATGGTCTCCCATGTACGAGAGTTTCCTTGAGCACTTCCCAAAGATTCTAATTTCTTAAATAGTTTTTGACTATACCTTTATGTAAGGTGTCATTGTGACGTGCTATCCAAGGTTAGGACATGAGTCACAGTTGGTATATATTTGTATCCAAACTCACAGCATATGTGTTGCCGTATTTTGCACAACAATTGTAATAATAAAGTTGTAGTTATTTTCTGTACCATGTATTTGGCGACTCAGAATGGGTTGGATGGATTGGACCTATTTTGGGGGCGTTACATTTGGTATCAGAGCCATAAGTAAAGAGCCCCGAGCCTCTCGCTAGTGATCTCCTGTTGATGGGGGATGCACCGAAGTCACACTCTCCGTAGGGGACGCCGTTCTGCGGTGGCAAGCTGATAGGTACCAATGTGAGGTGCTGTCCACTGATGGGACATGAGTTACATTTTGTATCAGAGTTTAGGGATATGATCTCTGGCGGAGATCGGGGAATATAACTAGGGGGAAAGATGAGTAAATCCCTCGCTAGTGTGTCCTACCTAAGCTTATTTGTTGGTCAGTCATAATATGGGGATATTATGTGATATGTTAATTTATTCAATTAACCCTTGTTTTGAAGCTGTATTCTAGAATGATATCTGAAATACAGGAGATGAGCAATGGAGAAATCATGATGACGAAGTGATAGAATCTTAAATTGAAGCAAGGTATTCTCAACTTTTCGAAATACCAGGTACGTAAATTTCGGGGACAAAATTTCATAAGGAGGGGAGATTGTAAGACCCCGAATTTTATGAAATAAAAGTATTCAATTTTTCTTATATTTACGATTCAGTAAATGGTTAAATTAATAAAAAGTTAAAGTTAAGGGTAATATATGAATTTTTTTCAAAATACACAAGTGGTTATAAAATATTTATTATCGTCGGAGAATATTCGTTGGTCGTAGAATATTCTTTCTGTTGGGAAATATTCGTACGACGGCGCAGCTATCTGTGGGCCCCATAACATAATAACTGTCGAATGAAAAAAACGACAAATTTGAGTTTTTATAAATAACGGCGTAGTTGTTACCTTTAATACTGTTAGAATACCCGGTGGTTAAAACATAGTAATACGCGTTGTTGCACAGTAGCACACGGTATTGCACCAATTATTGATTTTTACGTAAGAAGGCATTACTCAATAATTGTTACAGTAATTACTGTTCAGTATTTTATTTTATTGATTCAATAATTGTTGCGTTGATATTTTATATTACTGTTGTTTTAATAATTGTAACTACACAGTATTTTCTATTATCGGAGCAATAATTCATATTATCTGAATAATATTATTAGATAACATTATTGGCAATGTCTAGAAAGTTTTGTCTAAGGAGAGGTTTGATCATTTAATTGTACGCCAGTAAGGAGAGATCCTTATTGGAAAGCCCACTCTTTCCTAGGAACGGTCTGGTTGCCAGTACTGTGATTCTGTAATATTATTTGTGAATAATTAATTATTAATTTATATGATGAGAAAAATATTGATTTTATGTGGATATAGATGGAGAAAATTTTTAAATGTGACAATTGTTGAAAATTAATATTTTACCTTTTTCTGATTAAATAATTCATTTAAATATATTATTTTAATAATATATTAACGGTGATATTTTTACAATTAATGTGGGATATATGAGTATAAGAAGAGAAAGAGTATTTTTGTTGTATTAAATAATTAACACATGTTTTGTGTGTCGGTGGACCCATTTCTTGACTGAAATATGATTATAGCCTGTAAAATCGCCGTTTGTGGATTTCGGTCAATTTTTGTTTGGAATTTGGAAAAACTTTCTTCTGCAAAGTTGTAGAGAATTGAATTTTCTATAAAATTGCATGAGATTCAAATTTTCTGATAAAAGGGCTATTTATTATGAATTATTGAAGTTCCGAAGTTCCGAAATAATTGATTTTTGAAAGTTTTAATTATTTTTTTCAAAGAAAACGTTTTTTGTTTGTTAAGTGGGTCTTGCATGCGACATGAATGGCTGATTTCAGATGGTCTTGAGGTGGGCTTGAAAATTATTTATATATATATTATTATTATATTCAATTTTCTGCTTTGGTGTTCTAAGCATTTTTTTATAAGTAGGGTGCTTAGGTTAGAATTAAAAATCACACCAGAAACTGAAGTTTTATCTCTCTATTTCTCTCTATATATTATCGAGTGTATTCTTATGAGTATTTCGATATCTTGAGTGTTGCTATACGGTGCAAGTTCGTTCAGCGTTATTCCATTCAGGAGTACTGCACTTTTGAGGTAAGGGATTTTAAGGGTTATTATGTTTTTCAGTTCGTAATTCTTCTGACCTTCAGAAAATTCTGAAAAAATTTGAAATGATATTTTGATGAGTTACTATTCACGAGTTATTATTCATGAGTTACTATTCACGAGTTACTACTCACGAGTTACTATTCACGAGTTACTATTCACGAGTTACTACTCACGAGTTACTATTCATAACAAAATTGGTTTCTTTTAATAACCAAATTATAGTTGATTTATGAATATTACTTTTGAGATTAAAACTATATGTTGATCATATTTTTTTTATTATCATATATAACATTTTTATAACCCTAATGATGATATTTCTCTTTGACTTGAGTGTAAAGATGGATAGATTTTTGGGACGATCATGACTATGGGTTCTCTTTCGCCAGTAGTGCAAAGTTGAATTGTTGACTGGTATGATCATGACCATTGAATTTATAATTGAATATCTTTAGCTTAAGTGCAAAGGTGAAATGATCAACATGGTTATAATTATTGGTTATATAAATTCTAAAATGATTATATATTTCTTTGAGATAATAATATGTTTGGCCTGTAGTGCAAATATGAACTGTTGAGGAATATCTTTGGCCTGTAGTGCAAAGATGACATGTTGTTGAATATCTTTGGCCAGTAGTGCAAAGATGAACATGTGTTGAGATGAACATGACCAACTGGTACAAATGAATATCTTTGGCCCGTAGTGCAGAGATGAAATTATTAGTATGATTATGAACAGGAACTGTGATTTGGTATAACCATGATCTTTGATGTTTCAGGTAAAGACAAGTGATGAAAATTATCTTTGTCCTGGATGAGAAGAGGAATTTAGAACTACAATTATGATTATGAGTTATTCATATGATTGTAGACCAGAATTGTTGATTGTTGTTACAAGGATAAAACATTGTTGGTAGATTTTTAACATGGAAAAGATAATAGACTTTGTAGTCTATTTGACTCTTCTAATGGATTGCTCGTTCCGCTGCAACTATGGTTGAAAATTTTTATCATCTACCATATGTTCTAAATCTCTGATTTATTATTAATGAAGGCTATTGATAATTTAATTATCTTTAGTCATGATATTCTTTACTGAGCTAGTTGTGCTCATCCTTTTGCTTCACAATTTCTTTCAGGTAATAAGAGTGTAGCTGGGTCTAGCGAGGGTAACAGGGAAATAGAACGGTGGTCTTTAGCTATGGAGGTTCTCCAGAAGCAGTATAGAAAAGTTCATTTAGTAGTTTTATTTGGTGAATCCAATAGGGTAAGGTGTACCCAACGTTGGAAGGGTATTTTTCCACTATCATACAAGATGTCTAACGACATACAACCTCGTGTCATCATAAGACATGGTTGTGTACATCCACTTCCTGAGTATATCTACGAGCACTACCTATATAATCATAGTGTTCGTTTGAAGTATAATTCTCAATTAGAGACAGTGGAGATAATGATAAGTCAAGAGAAGACTCACCATTAGGAAGAATATGATAGTAATCTTCTCGTTTTTCTTTGGGGTCTATTGGGTCAACCAAGGATAATTCTGTGGCCATATGATATCAATCAAAACCTAGAAGCATGGCCTCCCATGTACGAGAATTTCCTTGAGCACTTCCTAAAGATTCTAATTTCTAAAACAGTTTTTGACTATACCTTTATGTAAGGTGTCATTGTGACGTGCTATCCAAGGTTGGGACATGAGTCACAGTTGGTATATATTTGTATCCAAACTCACAGCATATGTGTTGTCGTATTTTGCACAACAATTGTAATAATAAAGTTGTAGTTATTTTCTGTACCATATATTTGGCGACCTAGAATGGGTTAGATGGATTGGACCTATTTTGGGGGCGTTACATTTGGTATCAGAGCCATAAGTAGAGAGCCCCGAGCCTCTCGCTAGTGATTTCCTGTTGATGGGGGATGCACCGAAGCCAGACTCTCCGTAGGGGACGCCGTTCTGCGGTGGCAAGCTGATAGGTACCAATGTGAGGTGCTGTCCACTGATGGGACATGAGTTACATTTTGTATCAGAGCTTAGGGATATGATCTCTGGCGGAGATCGGGGAATATAACTAGGAGGGGAGAGATGAGTAAATCCTTCGCTAGTGTGTCCTACCTAAACTTATTTGTTGGTCAGTCATAATATGGGGATATTATGTGATATGTTAATTTATTCAATTAACCCTTGTTTTAAAGCTGTAATCTAGAATGATATCTGAAATACAGGAGATGAGCAATGGAGAAATCATGATGACGAGGTGATAGAATCTTAAATTGAAGCAAGGTATTCTCAACTTTTTGAAATACCAGGTACGTAAATTCTGGGGACAAAATTTCATATGGAGGGGAGATTGTAAGACCCCGAATTTTATGAAATAAAAGTATTCAATTTTTCTTATAATTACGATTCAGTAAATGGTTAAATTGATAAAAAGTTAAAGTTAAGGGTGATATATGAATTTTTTTGAAAATACGCAACTGGTTATAAAATATTCATTGTTGTCGGAGAATATTCGTTGGTCGTAGAATATTCTTTCTGTTGGGAAATATTCGTACGACGGCGCAGCTATCTGTGGGCCCCATAACATAATAACTGTCGAATGAAGAAAACGACAAATTTAAGTTTTTATAAATAACGGCGTAGTTGTTACCGTTAATACTGTTGGAATACCTGGTGGTTAGAACACAGTAATACGGGTTGCTGCACAGTAGCACACGGTATTGCACCAATTATTAATTTTTACGTAAGAAGGCATTACTCAATAATTGTCACAGTAATTACTGTTCAGTATTTTGTTTTATTGATTCAATAATTACTGCGTTGATATTTTATATTACTGTTATTTTAATAATTGTAACTACACAATATTTTCTATTATCGGAGCAATAATTCATATTATCTGAATAATATTATTAGATAACATTATTGGCAATGTCTAGAAAGTTCTGTCTAAGGAGAGGTTTGGTAATCTAATTGCGCGCAAGTAAGGAGAGATCCTTATTGGAAAGCCCCCTCTTTCCTGGGAATGGCCTGGTTGCCAGTACTGTGATTCTGTAATATTATTTGTGAATAATTAATTATTGATTTATATGATGAGGAAAATATTGATTTTATGTGGATATAGATGGAGAAAATTTTTAAATGTGACAATTGTTGAAAATTAATATTTTATCTTTTTCTGATAAAATAATTCATTTAAATATATTATTTTAATAATATATTAATGGTGATATTTTTACAATTAATGTGGGATATATGTGTATAAGAGGAGAAAGAGTATTTTTGTTGTATTAAATGATTAACACATGTTTTGTGTGTTGGTGGACCCATTTCTTGGCTGAAATATGATTATAGCTTGTAAAATCGCCCGTTTGCGGATTTCGGTCAATTTTTGTTTGGAATTTAGAAAATCTTTCTTCTACAAAGTTGTAGAGAATTGAATTTCCTAGAAAAATTTGCGAGATTCGAATTTTCTGATAAAAGGGCTATTTATTATGAATTATTGAAGTTCCGAAGTTCCGAAATAATTGATTTTTGGAAGTTTTAATTATTTTTTTCAAAGAAAACGTTTTTTGTTTGTTAAGTGGGTCTAGCATGTGACATGAATGGCTGATTTCAGATGGTCTTTAGGTGGGCTTGAAAATTATATGTATATATATATATATATATATATATATATATTATATTTAATTTTCTAATTTGGTGTTCTAAGCATTTTTCTATAAATAGGGTGCTTAGGTTAGAATTGAAAATCACACCAGAAACTGAAGTTTTCTCTCTCTATTTCTCTCTATATATTATCGAGTGTATTCTTGTGAGTATTTTGATTTCTTGAGTGTTGCTATACGGTACAAGTTCGTTCAGCGTCATTCCAGTCAGGAGTACTGCGCTTTTGAGGTAAAGGATTTTAAGGATTATTATGTTTTTCAGTTCGTAATTCTTCTGACCTTCAAAAAATTTTGAAAAAATTTGAAATGATATTTTGACGAGTTACTACTCACGAGTTATTATTCATGAGTTACTATTCATGAGTTACTATTCACGAGTTACTATTCATAACAAAATTGATTTCTTTTTCTAGTCAAATTATAGTTAATTCATGAATATTACTCTTGAGATTAAAACTATATGTTGATCATATATTTTTTTATTATCATATATAACATTTTTATAACCCTAATGATGATATTTCTCTTTGACTTGAGTGTAAAGATGGGTAGATTTTTGGTACGATCATGACTATGAGTTCTCTTTGGCCAGTAGTGCAAAATTGAATTGTTGACTGGTATGATCATGACCATTGAATTTATAATTGAATATCTTTAGCTTAAGTGCAAATGTGAAATGATCAACATGGTTATAATTATTGGTTATATAAATTCTGAAATGATTATATATTTCTTTGAGATAATAATATATTTGGCATGTAGTGCAAATATGAACTGTTGAGGAATATCTTTGTCCTGTAGTGCAAAGATGACATGTTGTTGAATATCTTTGGCCAGTAGTGCAAAGATGAACATGTGTTGAGATGAACATGACCAACTGGTACAAATGAATATCTTTGGCCCGTAGTGCAGAGATGAAATTATTAGTATGATTATGAACAGAAACTGTGATTTGGTATAACCATGATCTTTGATGTTTCAGGTAAAGACAAGTGATGAAAATTATCTTTGTCCTAGATGAGAAGAAGAATTTAGAATTACAATTATGATTATGAGTTATTCATATGATTGTAGACCAGAATTGTTGATTGATGTTACAAGGATAAAATATTGTTGGTGGATTTTTAACATGGAAAAGATAATAGACTTTGTAGTCTATTTGACTCTTCTAATGGATTGCTCGTTCCGCTGCAACTATGGTTGAAAATGTTTATCATCTACCATATGTTCTAAATCTCTGATTTATTATTGATGAAGGCTATTGATAATTTAATTATCTTTAGTCATGATATTCTTTACTGAGCTAGTTGTGCTCACCCTTTTGCTTCACAATTTCTTTCAGGTAATAAGAGTGTAGCTGGGTCTAGCGAGGGTAACAGGAAAATAGAACGGTGGTCTTTAGCTATGGAGGTTCTCCAGAAGCAGTATAGAAAAGTTTATTTAGTAGTTTTATTTGGTGAATCCAATAGGGTAAGGTGTACCCAACGTTGGAAGGGTATTTTGCTACTATCATACAAGATGTCTAACGACATACAACCTCGTGTCATCATAAGACATGGTTGTGCACATCCACTTCCTGAGTATATCTACGAGCACTACTTATATAATCTTAGTATTTGTTTGAAGTATAATTCTCAATTAGAGACAGTGGAGATAATGATAAGTCAAGAGAAGACTCACCATTAGGAAGAATATGATAGTAATCTTCTCGTTTTTCTTTGGGGTCTATTGGGTCAACCAAGGATAATTCTGTGGCCATATGATATCCATCAAAACCTAGAAGCATGGCCTCCCATGTACGAGAGTTTCCTTGAGCACTTCCCAAAGATTCTAATTTCTAAAACAGTTTTAGACTATACTTTTATGTAAGGTGTCATTGTGACGTGCTATCCAAGGTTGGGACATGAGTCACAGTTGGTATATATTTGTATCCAAACTCACAGCATATGTGTTGTCGTATTTTGCACAACAATTGTAATAATAAAGTTGTAGTTATTTTCTGTACCATGTATTTGGCGACTCAGAATGGGTTGGATGGATTGAACCTATTTTGGGGGCGTTACATTTGGTATCAGAGCCATAAGTAAAGAGCCTCGAGCCTCTCGCTAGTGATTTCCTGTTGATGGGGGATGCAACGAAGCTAAACTCTCCGTAGGGGACGCCGTTCTGCGGTGGCAAGCTGATAGGTACCAATGTGAGGTGCTGTCCACTGATGGGTCATAAGTTACATTTTGTATCAGAGCTTAGGGATATGATCTCTGGCGGAGATCGGGGAATATAACTAGGAGGGGAGAGATGAGTAAATCCTTCGCTTGTGTGTCCTACCTAAGCTTATTTGTTGGTCAGTCATAATATGGGGATATTATGTAATATGTTAATTTATTCAATTAACCCTTGTTTTGAAGCTGTATTCTAGAATAATATCTGAAATACAGGAGATGAGCAATGGAGAAATCATGATGACGAGGTGTTAGAATCTTAAATTGAAGCAATGTATTCTCAACTTTTTGAAATACCAGGTACGTAAATTTTAGGGACAAAATTTCATAAGGAGGGGAGATTGTAAGACCCCGAATTTTATGAAATAAAAGTATTCAATTTTTCTTATAATTACAATTCAGTAAATGGTTAAATTGATAAAAAGTTAAAGTTAAGGGTGATATATGAATTTTTTTCAAAATACGCAAGTGGTTATAAAATATTCATTGTTGTCGGAGAATATTCGTTGGTCGTGGAATATTATTTCTGTTGGGGAATATTCGTACGACGGCGCAGCTATCTGTGGGCCCCATAACATAATAACTGTCGAATGAAGAAAACGACAAATTTGAGTTTTTATAAATAACGGCGTAGTTGTTACCGTTAATACTGTTGGAATACCCGGTGGTTAAAACACAGTAATACGCGTTGTTGCACAGTAGCACACGGTATTGCACCAATTATTGATTTTTACGTAAGAAGGCATTACTCAATAATTGTTACAGTAATTACTGTTCAGTATTTTATTTTATTGATTCAATAATTGTTGCGTTGATATTTTATATTACTGTTGTTTTAATAATTGTAACTACACAGTATTTTCTATTATCGGAGCAATAATTCATATTATCTGAATAATATTATTAGATAACATTATTGGCAATGTCTAGAAAGTTTTGTCTAAGGAGAGGTTTGGTCATCTAATTGCGCGCAAGTAAGGAGAGATCCTTATTGGAAAGCCCACTCTTTCCTGGGAACGGCCTGGTTGCTAGTACTGTGATTCTGTAATATTATTTGTGAATAATTAATTATTGATTTATATGATGAGGAAAATATTGATTTTATGTGGATATAGATGGAAAAAATTTTTAAATGTGACAATTGTTGAAAATTAATATTTTATCTTTTTCTGATAAAATAATTTATTTAAATATATTATTTTAATAATATATTAATGGTGATATTTTTATAATTAATGTGGGATATATGAGTATAAGAGGAGAAAGAGTATTTTTGTTGCATTAAATAATTAACACATGTTTTGTGTGTCGGTGGACCCATTTCTTGACTGAAATATGATTATAGCTTGTAAAATCGCCGGTTTGTGGATTTAGGTCAATTTTTATTTGGAATTTGGAAAAACTTTCTTCTGCAAAGTTGTAGAGAATTGAATTTTCTATATAATTGCACGAGATTCGAATTTTCTGATAAAAGGGCTATTTATTATGAATTATTGAAGTTCTGAAGTTCCGAAATAATTGATTTTTGGAAGTTTTAATTATTTTTTTCTAAAGAAAACGTTTTTTATTTGTTAAGTGGGTCTAGCATGTGACATGAATGGCTGGTTTCAGATGGTCTTAAGGTGGGCTTGAAATATATATATATATATATATATATATATATATTCAATTTTTTGCTTTGGTGTTCTAAGCATTTTCCTATAAATAGGGTGCTTAGGTTAGAATTAAAAATCACACCAGAAACTGAAGTTTTCTCTCTCTATTTCTCTCTATATATTATTGAGTGTATTCTTGTGAGTATTTTGATATCTTGAGTGTTGCTATACGGTGCAAGTTCGTTCAGCGTTATTCCAGTCAGGAGTACTGCTCTTTTGAGGTACGGAATTTTAAGGGTTATTATGTTTTTCAGTTCATAATTCTTCTGACCTTCAGAAAATTTTGAAAAAATTTGAAATGATATTTTGATGAGTTACTATTCACGAGTTACTATTCACGAGTTACTATTCATGAGTTACTATTTACGAGTTACTATTCATGAGTTACTATTAACGAGTTACTATTCACGGGTTACTATTCATAGCAAAAATTGGTTTCTTTTTCTAACTAAATTATTGTTGATTTATGAATATTACTCTTGAGATTAAAACTATATGTTGATCATATATTTTTTTTATTATCATATATAACATTTTTATAACCCTAATGATGATATTTCTCTTTGACTTGAGTGTAAAGATGGGTAGATTTTTGGTACGATCATGACTATGGGTTCTCTTTGGCCAGTAGTGCAAAGTTGAATTGTTGACTGGTATGATCATGACCATTGAATTTATAATTGAATATCTTTAGCTTAAGTGCAAAGGTGAAATGATCAACATGGTTATAATTATTGGTTATATAAATTCTGAAATGATTATATATTTCTTTGAGATAATAATATATTTGGTCTGTAGTGCAAATATGAACTGTTGAGGAATATCTTTGGCCTGTAGTGCAAAGATGACATGTTGTTGAATATCTTTGGCCAGTAGTGCAAAGATGAACATGTGTTGAGATGAACATGACCAACTGGTACAAATGAATATCTTTGGCCCGTAGTGCAGAGATGAAATTATTAGTATGATTATGAACAGGAACTGTGATTTGGTATAACCATGATCTTTGATGTTTCAGGTAAAGACAAGTGATGAAAATTATCTTTGTCCTGGATGAGAAGAGAAATTTAGAACTACAATTATGATTATGAGTTATTCATATGATTGTAGACCAGAATTGTTGATTGATGTTACAAGGATAAAACATTGTTGGTGGATTTTTAACATAGAAAAGATAATAGACTTTGTAGTCTATTTGACTCTTCTAATGGATTGCTCGTTCCGCTGCAACTATGGTTGAAAATTTTTATCATCTACCATATGTTCTAAATCTCTGATTTATTATTAATGAAGGCTATTGATAATTTAATTATCTTTAGTCATGATATTCTTTACTGAGCTAGTTGTGCTCACCCTTTTGCTTCACAATTTCTTTCAGGTAATAAGAGTGTAGCTGGGTCTAGCGAGGGTAACAGGGAAATAGAACGGTGGTCTTTAGCTATGGAGGTTCTCCAGAAGCAGTATAGAAAAGTTCATTTAGTAGTTTTATTTGGTGAATCCAATAGGGTAAGGTGTACCCAACGTTGGAAGGGTATTTTTCCACTATCATACAAGATGTCTAACGACATACAACCTCGTGTCATCATAAGACATGGTTGTGTACATCCACTTCTTGAGTATATCTACGAGCACTACCTATATAATCTTAGTGTTTGTTTGAAGTATAATTCTCAATTAGAGACAGTGGAGATAATGATAAGTCAAGAGAAGACTCACCATTGGGAAGAATATGATAGTAATCTTCTCATTTTTCTTTGGGGTCTATTGGGTCAACCAAGGATAATTCTGTGGCCATATGATATCTATCAAAACCTAGAAGCATGGCCTCCCATGTACGAGAGTTTCCTTGAGCACTTCTCAAAGATTCTAATTTCTAAAACAGTTTTTGACTATACATTTATGTAAGGTGTCATTGTGATGTGCTATCCAAGGTTGGGACATGAGTCACAGTTGGTATATATTTGTATTCAAACTCACAGCATATGTGTTATCGTATTTTGCACAACAATTGTAATAATAAAGTTGTAGTTATTTTCTGTACCATGTATTTGGCGACTAAGAATGGGTTGGATGGATTGGACCTATTTTGGGGGCGTTACAGCTTTCCTCTCTTTCCAAATCTCGTAACTCCTTTCCATGGAGCAACACGTAAGAACACATGATTTCCTATATCAAATTCCACGTCCTTTCGATGAAGATCAGCATAACTCTTTTGTCGATCTTGTGAGGTTTTTATACGTTGTCGGATCGTTTGAATCTTTTCTGTAGTCATACGTACCAACTCCGGTCCCAACAACGTTGCTTCACCCACCCCATCCCAGCATACTGGAGAACGACACTTTCTTCTATACAACGCTTCGAATGGAGCCATGCCAATAATTGCTTGATAACTGTTGTTGTAGGAAAACTCCACCAATGATAAGAACTTGTCCCAACTTCCCTTGAAGTCAAGGACACAGAGTCTTAATAAATCTTTCAGAGTTTGAATAGTCCTCTCTGATTGTCCGTCCGTTTGAGGATGATATGCCGAACTAAATCGTAAATCCGTGCCCATAGCTTTTTGTAAACTAACCCAAAATCGTGAAGTGAATCTTGGGTCTCGGTCAGAAACTATGGATACTGGCATACCATGCAGTCTTACAATCTCGTTTATGTATATACGAGCAAGACGTTCAAGAGTATAAGTTTCTCGTATCGGTAAAAAATGAGCAGACTTGGTTAATCTATCAACAATGACCCAAATCGCATCAATACCTTGAGAAACCTTAGGAAGACCGGTAACGAAATCCATGGTAATGTGCTCCCACTTCCATTTTGGAATTTCAAGTGGTTGCAATGGACCTTTTGGTACTTGATGCTCCGCCTTGACTCTTTGACAAGTTAGACACCTTGAGATAAACAGCGCTATCTCTCGCTTCATATTGCTCCACTAAAATGTATGACGAAGATCATGATACATTTTGGTACTCCCAGGATGGATTGCAAACGGTGTGTTGTGCGCCTCCATCATGATTTCATACTTTAAATCAGGGTCGTTAGGAACACAAAGTCTGGAGTTGACTCGAAGTATTCCTTCATCATCGATTTTTGCTTCCGGCATAGCACCTTCTTGCACTTTCTTCCTCATACGCATCAGCTCTAGGTCTGTAGCTTGAGCAGCTTTAACTTTATCGATTAAAGTTGGTTCTACTCGTATATTCTCCATCATCACATGGGTCCCTGGAGTCTTTAACTCTATCTCCATCCTTTGCAAATCACACAAAATGGGCCTTTGTGTTGACAATATCGCACCGTACTTGCATATGATCTTCTACTCAATGCGTCAGCTACCATGTTCGCTTTTCCAAGATGGTATTGAATGGTATGATCATAATCTTTCAACAGTTCAAGCCAACGTCGTTGTCGCATGTTGAGTTCCTTTTGAGTGAAAAAATATTTGAGGCTTTTATGATCCGTAAAGATCTCCACTTTCTCCCCATACAAGTAATGCCTCCAAATTTTAAGTGCAAAGATAACAGCTGCCAACTCTAGATCATGAGTAGGATAATTCCTCTCATATTCCTTGAGTTGTCTTGATGCATAGGCTATGACTTTTCCATGTTGTATGAGAACGCATCCCAACCCTTTGCTCGAAGCATCACTGTAGATGACAAATCCCTCCGAGCTAGATGGTATTGTTAGAACAGGTACTGAAATGAGTCTCCTCTTGAGTTCTTGAAAACTCTTATCACATTCTTCGCTCCAACTGAACTTTGTAACTTTCCGAGTCAGCTGAGTTAGTGGAGTAGCGATTCGAGAAAATCCTTCCACGAATCTCCGATAATAACCAGCTAAACCGAGAAAGCTACGCACTTCGGTTACTGATTTAGGTTGCTCCCAGCTTTGAATAGCTTCAATCTTTGCCGGGTCAACAGATATTCCACGACTTGATACTACATGCCCAAAAACCTCCTCCAGCCAGAACTCGCATTTCTTCAACTTGGCATAAAGCTTGTATTCACGAAGCTTTTGGAGTACCAGCCTCAAGTGTTACTCATAATCTTCACGACTTTTGGAATAAATAAGGATGTCATCAATAAAGACGACCACAAAGTGATCTAAATATTCCTTGAATACCCGGTTCATCATATCCATGAAGGCAGCAGGAGCATTAGTCAATCCAAAGGACATAACTAGGAATTCATAATGCCCGTACCGAGTTCTGAAAGCCGTCTTTGGAATATCCTCAGTTCTAACCTTCAGCTGATGATATCCAGAACGAAGATCGATCTTTGAAAAGAATTGTGCTCCTTGCAACTGGTCAAACAGATCATCAATACGTGGCAATGGGTACCTATTTTTGATGGTGACATGATTCAACTCCCGATAATCAATACAAAGTCGCATACTTTCATCTTTCTTCTTCACGAATAGAACAAGAGCACCCCAAGGAGAAGTACTAAGACGAATAAAGCCAATGTCTAACAATTCCTGCAGTTGGATCTTTAACTCCTGAAGTTCAATAGGAGCCATTCGATATGGGGCTTTGGAAATGGGTTTTGTACCGGGTTCAAGGTCGATACAAAATTTAATTTCACGCTCTGGGGGTAGGCCATGAAGTTCTTCAGGGAATACGTCAGGAAATTTATTAACAATAAAAATATCATTCAAAACTGACGTATTTTTGTTTAAATCCGTGACATGAGCTAAGAAAGCTTGACATTCGTTTTTCAATAAACGAATAGCTTTATGGCTTGAGATGACAGCGATTGATTTTAATGGTTTGGTTGCTTGAATTCGCATAACAGGTCGATTAGGAATATGAAAGCTAACAACCTTACAAAAACAATCAATTTTTGCATGATGAGTAGTTAACCAATCAATCCCTAGAATCATGTCAAATGCAAGTGTTTTTAATGAAATCAGATCGACAGGTAATGTGTGGGTACCAACTTGAATCAAACAAGACTTATAAACCGTGGATGTAATGAAGGTTTCTCCCAATGGAGTTTCAACAGATAAGTCAAAGTCTAATTTCTCCGGAAGTCAAATTTAATCGATGAGCGTAAGTAGGAGAAATAAAAGAATGGGTAGAACCGGTATCAAATAAAGTATAGACTTCGTTAGAGTTTATGATAAACTTACCCGTGATGACCTCATTCGGGTTCCTTGCTTTCTGGGAGGTCACAACAAACGCTCTCCCTTGCACTACCGGTTTTGACTTTTCTGGAACGGCCTTTGGTGCCTCCATCCTGGCTGAACTTGTTTTTGGTAAACTACAAAATCGAGCTAAATGACCTTCTCTTCTATAATTATAACATGCTTTAGATGGCATCACGCAGTTTGGACTGATGTGCCCCTCCCCTCCGCATTTGAAACATATGATAGGTGGTCGTTCTCCTTCCTTAACAACGGGTGCTGGTGCCGACGTCTTTCCATCATTGTTGAATCTCCTCTTCTTGAAATGACCATTCTTATTGTTTTGGCCCTGATTACCACCGAAGTGGTTACCATTTCTGGCCTGTTGATTCCCACCACGCTTGTTGTCAACGCTTCGATGACTGCTCTCACTGGTATTATCATTTTGCCGACTGCTCTCTTTTGGTTGCGTTGACTCGTTATCGCGCTCCACTAACTGAGCCCTATTCACAACATCTGAATACAAACACAGTTTATGAGAAATAAGATGTTGACGTATCTCAGGTTTCAAACCTCGCAAAAATATTCGCGTCATTCGCTCTTCATTATCCACCAAGTGGGACGCAAACCGGGACAACTCAGCAAATTTAGCCTCATACTGCGACACGGTCATATTATTCTGCTCCAATTTGATGAACTCCACCTCCTTCATGTGTCGAACACTTTTGGAAAAGTATTTATCATTGAACAGCTCTTGGAACTTCTCCCAAGACATCTTCAGTGCGGCAGGTTGAGTACGCTTAATCGATTCCCACCAGTAATCTGCCTCTCCTCGCAACATAAAGGCGGCAAAAGGAACCTTTTGCTCCTCGGAGCATCCCAAGACATCAAATATCTTGGTGATCTACTTTATCTATGTTTCCGCTATAAGTGGTTTTGGCTCTCCCTTAAACTCCGGTGGTCCCAGCTCCTTGAACTGTTTAGCGATGACCGTCCGAGAGTTTTCAGTGTTTTTCACCTATATTTTGAACAGGAGCCGCTCTCGCCTGCTGTTGTATGAACTGCATAAAGCTTCTGAACATTCCATCATTCATCATTTGGTCAGTATTGTTGTTTGCATGAGGATTGTCGCCTTCCTGATGCACATTATCCCGATTATTGATATGTGGTGAATCAACAGTCGTCTGTGCTCCATTGCTATTCTCAACATTCTCGGATGCCATTTTCAGATATTGCCACAAAACAAAAGTTAATTGATATGTCATATATTATCCTTATATTCTGACCGACCAATTAAATACCATGCAAATAAACTTAGGTAGATCATACTAGCGAAGGAATTTCCCGTCTCTCCCCTCCTAGTTCTATTCTCACATCTTAGCCAGGGATTATATCCCTAAGCTCTGATACCAACTGTGACGCCTCCAAAATTAGGTATATATCACCCATCTTGGGTCGTCAGATATATGGTACAGAATACAAATACAACTTACTAATACAACTGTCGTGTACAATACGACAAAACATAAATGTGAGTTTGAATACAATTATTGTCTACTAGAGACTATACACACTCAAAAGGAGTCCTCATTACAATTATTGTCACACTATTTAACAGAATAGTGAGGACTACTAAAACTATCATCTGGTCCATCACTCCGTTCCCCGACTCGTCCCAACTATATTCTCATTTCCTGAAGAGAACAGTGAAAGAAAGGGTGAGCTCAACTAGCCCAGTAAGAAATATTATGACTAAGATAATGCAGAATAAATTATCATTAGCCTTCAACAGTGTTAAACTGATAAAATATAACGAACATCAAGTTTAACTGCAGCGGAACAAGCAATCCATTAAAAGAGTCAAGTAGAAAAATAAAATCTACTATATTCTATGATTTAAAAGGTTTTTCAACACTGTTATCGCTGGGACTCAGCTTAATAAAATAATCCACATCATCGAATCACCCCTGCACTACGACCAAGGATATTCGTGTATTCATTAGTGGTCATAATCATGCCAACAACTGTCTATCAATGCACTACGGGCCAATGAGGACTTTTACCACATCATTTGTAACATTACAGTCATGATTATACCGAATAATCCCTGGTCATAATCATACCAAGTCCATCTATGCACTACAGGCCACAGATGACTTTCAACATTTTATAAACATGAGGATGATGACAATGATATAAGAATTCAATAAAACAAGTTCAAGAATTAATTTATCCAAGAATTAACAACGTCCAAATTGTCAACATGATACTGCTTTGTGGAGTAAAATTCAAGAATACTTAGAAGAATATTTTCATGAAAAGATACTGGATGAAACGCAATTATCAAGGATATTCCACAAATTTCATGGAGTATAGAAGTCAAAACTTAACCAACTGAGTATTATAAAGAATGGAATAACGAAAGAAATCACCATGCATGCGATAGACCGCACAGACAGGTTATTCCAACAGAATAATAAATAATGGAACCAGGTCCGGCGTAAAACGCACAGACAGGATATTCCAACAGAATAATAATAAAGATAGAACCAGGTCCGGTATAAAACACACAGACAGGATGTTCCAATAGAATAATAATAAAGACGGAACCAGGTATGGTGTAAAACACACAGACAGGATGTTCCAACAGAATAATAATAAAGACGGAACCAGGTCCGGTGTAAAATACACAGACAGGATGTTCCAACAGAATAATAATAAAGACGAAACCAGGTCCGGTGTAAAACACAGACATGATGTTCCAACAGAATAATAGAAGAATGTCACCAAGTATAGGATAGACCGCGTATACAGGTTATTCCAATAGAATAATAAGAAGTGGAATAACAACAGTTCTCTTCATGAATAAGAAAGAATAACACCCCTTACCGTTTTAAAGAAGAACTGAAATAAGGAAGTAGTTAAGTAGCAGAATACTTTTCTTCTCTTTCTCTATAGTTTCTCTCTATAGTTTCTCTCTCTAGAGTTCAGTGAATTCGTAAGAAATAATGAAGGAATGAGCTGCTATTTATAGAAAAATAGAATGCATAGTAGCTAATCCATGAACGGTCCAAATTGATTACTTTAATCTGACGGTCCATATTTAAAGAAAAATCTTTTAAATAAAATATAATATATTCTATTTATAGAATAACTTTAATAAAGTATTATGTTTTATATAAAAAGATGTTTCTGTTTTATTATGTTAATAATACGAATAAAACAAAACATCATTATCGCTAAATAATTCATATTATTAACTGACAATAATTGAATCAAACTGAGTGACTTCTCACATAAGCATTAATAATCAATACCGTGTGCTACTATGCAACCACACGTATTACTATACTTTTACTACCGAGTAGTTCAATAATATCAATGGTAAAACTTCCGTCGTTATTTTTAATAAAATATTTTTGTCGTTTTCTCAATCCGACAATAATTCCGTTGTGGGGTCCACCAATGATTGTGCCGTTGTACGAATATTCTCTGTTAAAACGAATATTCCCCGACCAATCGAATATTATATAACAACTTGCGTACTTTGCAAAATTTATAAATATTACCCACAACTATAACATTATATCAAATTAACTCCATAATATTCAAAAATGATATTTATAGAAAATTCATCTTTATTTATAAAAGTTGGGGTCTTACACCAAACCTCTCCTTAGATAGAACTTTCTAGACATTGCCAATAATGCTATCTAATAATATTATTCAGATAATATGAATTATTGCTCCGATAATAGAAAATACTGTGTAGTGACAATTATTGAAACAAAAGTAATATAAAATATCAACGCAGCAATTATTGAATCAATAAAATAAAATACTGAACAGTAATTACTGTAACAATTATTGAGTAGTGCCTTCTTACGTAAGAATCAATAATTGGTGCAATACCGTGTGCTACTGTGCAACAACGTGTATTACTGTGTTTTAACCACTGGGTATTCTAACAGTATTAACGGTAACAACTACGCCGTCATTTATAAACAACTTATACTTGTCGTTTTATTCATCCAGTCACTTTCCGTTATGGGACCCACAAAAGACTGCGCCGTCGTACGAATATTCCCCGACAGGAAGAATATTCCACGACCAAACGAATATTCCCCGACAACAATGAATATTTTATATCCACTTGTTTATTTAAAATATTTGCGTATTTTACCCATAACTAATCTCATTAATCAATTCAACCCTTACTATTTCAAAATAATAAATAGAAAAAATTAAATTTCATTTATTAATAATTTGGGGTCTTACAACCTCCCCTCCTTATGAAATTTCGTCCTCGAAATTGACGTACGTACCTGGTGTTTCGAAAAGATGAGAATACCTAACTTTCATTTTCGTTTCCAATCCCCAGGTCATTTCCTTAATAGCATGGTTCCTCCACAAAACTTTAACTTGTGGTATGACCTTTGTGCGTAGGACATGCTCTTTCCTATCCAAGATCTTGACAGGTACCTCCTCGTTCGTTAAGTCTTCAGCTATCTCGTCCGGTTCTAACTCAATGACGTGGTTTGGGTCTTTCACATATTTACGAAGCACAGATATAGGAAAAATATTATGAACACGAGACATACTTGGAGGTAACGCTAGTCTATAGGCCACATTTTCTACTCAGTCAAGAATCTGAAAGAGACCAATAAATCGTGGATTGAGCTTTCCTCTTTTCCCAAATCTTGTAACTCCCTTCCATGGAGCCACACGCAATAATACATGATCCCCAATATTAAATTTCACGTCCTTTCGATGAAGATCCGCATAACTCTTTTGTCGATCCTGTGCCGTTTGTATATGTTGTCGAATCATTTGGATCTTTTCCGTAGTCATACGTACCAACTCAGGTCCCAACAATGTTGCTTCTCCCACCTCATCTCAACATATTGGAGAGCGACACTTTCGTCCATATAATGCTTCAAATGGAGCCACGCCTATACTTACCTGATAACTGTTGTTGTAAGAGAATTCCACCAATGATAGGTACTTATCCCAACTCCCTTTGAAATCTAGGACACAAAGTCTTAATAGATCTTCAAGAGTTTGAATAGTCCTCTCTGATTGCCCGTCCGTTTGAGGATGGTATGTCGAACTGAATCGTAAATCCGTGCCCATAGCTTTTTACAAGCTAATCCAAAATCGTGAAGTGAATCTTGGGTCACGATCCGAAACTATGGATAATAGCATGCCATGCAATCTCACAATCTCATCTATATACATACGAGCAAGACGTTTAAGGGAATAAGTCTCCCGTATCGGCAAGAAATGAGCAGACTTGGTTAATCTATCAACAATAACCCAAATAACATTTATGCCTTGAGAAACCGTGGGAAGACCCGTAACGAAATCCATGGTAATATGTTCCCGCTTCCATTTCGGAATCTCAAGTGGTTGCAATGGACCCTTTGGTACTTGATGCTCCGCCTTTACACGTTGACAAGTTAAACACCTCGAGATAAACTTTGCAATCTCTCTCTTCATATTGTTCCACCAAAATGTATGTCGAAGATCACGATACATTTTGGTACTTCCAGGATGAATTACAAACGGTGTATTATGTGCCTCCATCATGATCTTGTACTTTAAATCAGAATTGTTAGGAACACAAAGTCTGGAGTGGACTCGAAATATTCCTTTTTCATCGATTTTTGCTTCTGGAATAGCACCTTCTTGCACTTTCTTCTTCATACGCATCAGCTCCGGGTCTGTGGCTTTATCAACTTTAACTTTTTCGATTAAAATTGGTTCTATGCGTATACTTGACATCATTGCATGGGTCCCCGGAGTCTTGAATTCTATCTTCATCTTTTTTAAATCACACCAAATGGGCCTTTGTGTTGACAACATCGTACTTGTTCCCGCGTATGATCTTCTACTCAATGCGTCGGATACCACATTCGCTTTTCCAAGATGGTATTGAATGGTATGGTCGTAGTCTTTCAACAGCTCGAGCCAATGTCGTTGCCGCATGTTGAGTTCTTTTTTACTGAAGAAATATTTGAGGCTTTTATGGTTTGAATATATCTCCACTTTCTCCTCATATAGATAGTGCCTCTAGATCTTTAGCGCGAAAACGACTGCTGCCAACTCTAGATCATGAGTAGGATAATTCCTCTTATATTATTTAAGTTGTCGTGAGGCATAGGCTATAACTTTCCCACGTTGCATGAGAACACATCCTAGCCCTTTGCCTGAAGCATCACTGTAGATAACAAATCCATCCGAACTAGATGGTATGGTCAAAACAGGTGCCGAAATGAGTCTCCTCTTAAGCTCTTGGAAGCTCTTCTGGCATTCCTCGCTCTATACGAATTTTATATCCTTCCGAGTTAGCTGAGTTAATGGAGTAGCGATTCGACAAAATTCTTCCACAAATCTCTGATAATAACCAGCTAAGCCCAAAAAGCTACGTGCTTCGGTCACCGATTTCGATTGCTCCCAACTTTGTATTGCTTCAATCCTCGCCGGGTCAACAGATACTCTATGTTTTGACACCACGTGCCCAAGGAATGCTACTTCCTCAAGCCAGAACTCACATTTCTTCAACTTGGCATATAGCTTGTTATCACGAATCCTTTGGAGTACCAGCTTCAAATGGTGCTCATGATCTTCACGACTTTTGGAATATATGAGGATGTCATCAATAAAGACAACAACGAACTGATTCAAATATTCCTTGAATACTCGGTTCATCATATCCATGAAAGCCGCAGGAGCATTAGTCAATCCAAAAGACATGACTAAGAATTCATAATGCCCGTACCGAGTTCTAAAGGCAGTCTTTGGAATATCCTCAGTTCTAATCTTCAGCTGATGATATCCAGAACGAAAATCGATTTTTGAAAAGAATTGTGCTCCTTGTAACTGGTCAAACAGGTCATCAATACGAGGTAGCGGATACCTATTCTTGATAGTAACATGGTTTAATTCCCGGTAGTCGATACAAAGTCGCATACTCCCGTCTTTCTTCTTTACGAATAAAATAGGAGTACCCCAAGGAGATGTACTAGGAGGAATGAAACTGATGTCCAACAACTCCTGTAATTGGACCTTTAACTCCTGAAGTTCAATAGGAGCCATTCGATATGGAATTTTAGAAATGGGCTTTGTACCAGGTTCAAGATCTATAAAGAATTTAACTTCACGTTCTGGGGATAGACCGGGAAGTTCTTCAGAAAATACGTCAGGAAAGTCACTAATAACAGGAATATTATTCAAATCTGATGTGTCTTTATTCAAATCCATAACATGGGCTAAGAAAGCTTGACATCCATTTTTTAATAAACGAATAGCTTTATGACTTGATATAACAGTGATTGATTTTAATGGCTTAGTTGCTTGAATTCGCACAACAGGTTGCTTAGGAATATGAAAACTAACAACCTTACGAAAACAATCAATTTTGGCATGATGAGTAGTTAACCAATAAATCCCTAAAATCACGTCAAATGCAAATATCTTTAAAGAGATAAGGTCAACAGGTAAGGTGATGGTGCCAACTTAGATCAAACAATAAACAGTGGATGTGATGAAAGTTTCTCCTAACGGAGTCTCCACAGATAAATTAAAGTCTAATTTCTCCGGAGTCAAGTTTAAACGTTGAGCACAAGCAGGAGAAATAAATGAATGGGTAGCACCGGTATCTAGTAAGGTATAAACTTCATATGAATTTATGATTAGCTTACCCGTGATCACCTCGTTTGGATTCCTCGCATGTTGACCAGTCACGACAAACGCTCTTCCAGGAACCGTTGACTTTGACTTTTCTGGGACAGCCTTTGAGTCACCATCCCCGCTGGACTTGGTTTCGCTACAGTGCAATCTCGAGCTATATGTCATTCCTTTCCACAGTTATAACATACCTTAAACTGTTGTGGGCAGTTTGGGCTGATATGTAAGACCCCAACTTATTAATAAATGAAATTAAATTTTCTCTATTTATTATTTTGAAATAGTAAGGGTTGATTTGATTAATGTGATTAGTTATGGGTAAAATGCGCAAATATTTCAAATAAGCAAGTGGTTATAAAATATTTATTTTTGGTCGGTGAATATTCGTTTGGTCGTGGAATATTCTTGCTGTCGGGGAATATTCGTACGACGGCGCAGCCTTGTGTGGGCCCCATAACGAAAAGCGATTGGATGAAGAAAGCGACATGTATAAGTTGTTTATAAATAACGGTGTAGTTGTTACCGTTAATACTGTTGGAATACCTGGTGGTTAAAATACAGTAGCACACGGTATTGCACCAATTATTACGTAAAAAGGCACTACTCAATAATTGTTACAGTAGTTATTGTTCAATATTTTATTTTATTGATTCAATAATTGCTGCGTTGATATTTTATATTATTGTTGTTTCAATAATTGTTGTTGCACGGTATTTTCCATTATCAGATCAATAATTCATATTATTTGAAGAATATTATTAGATAGCATTATTGGCAATATCTAGAAAGTTATGTCTAAGGAGAGGTTTGGTCATCTAATTGCGCGTTAGTAAGGAGAAATCCTTATTGGAAAGCCCCCTCTTTCCTGGGAACGGCCTGGCTGTCATAAATGTGATTCTGTAATATTATTTATGAATAATTAATTATTGATTCATATGATAAGGAAATATTTATTTTATGTGGATATAAATGTTGGATATATTTATTGTGGTTAAAAATGAAGGAGTCAATGTTGAGGTGTTTTATCAGTATTTTTATCGAAATGGAGGTATTAAAAATCAAATCAGAGTTTTTGAAAAATATTGCGGGGGTTATAATTTTTAATCCGACCGTTGGATCGTGGTAATTTTTGGATATGTTATTCATATATAAGTTGAGTATATGTCTACAAATTTTGAACCGTTAAAAATGAACGCATGATTTGTTATGAATTTTACGAGATGACTGGTTCAAAAATTGTAGAAGTTGCGGAAATTATCATTTTGGCGAAAAATTCTAGAATTGGTGGGCCCTACTTTTGGTTGGTGAAAATATGCTGAGATTTTTATTCAAATGTAGTGGGTGAGAATAGTAGCAGGTAAAGTCATCAGGTTGCAGGTTAAGTCTGCTTCGGCGTGCTAACATTTTCCTATAAATAGAGGGCTAAGTTAGAATTAAAAATCACACCAGAAACAAATTTTCTCTATTTTTCTCTCTATATTATTGAGTGTATTTTGGAAGTATTTAGATACTTTGTGAGTTTCTATTCATCAGTGCAAGTTTTCTTCAGCCTTATACAGATATTCCGAACAGAAGTACTGATATTTTGAGGTAAGGGATATTATTTTCTTCTTAAATGATATTATTTTTTTCAATATCATTATGCTGAAATATTGATATGAGTTTTTTATCAAATTTGAAACTTTTTGTGTCGGAGTTACTATTCACGTATACAGCACTATTCACGATTACGGCACTATTCACCGAAAAATAAAATTTTCTCTTTTTGTTCAAGATGTCTATTATGTTTACTATCTTTGATTGTATCCATGTTTTGATCTTTATTTTTAAATTATGCTTCACAATTGATTATTATGAAGTATTATTGATATTGGATAAACTGTTATATGAATTCCTACTATTTGTCCTTCTGTCTCACTGGATTCGTTTTCTTTAAGATATTTTTCATCATCCTCAGTCCTAAATGATGATATTACTGAATATATTTGGCCTGTAGTGCAAAGATGTATGATTACCTGATGAATATCTTTGGCCTGTAGTGCAAAGATGAACAGGTGTTGAGATGAACATGACTGACTGGTGATACAAATGAATATCTTTGGTCTGTAGTGCAAAGATGAATATTTGGTTAAAGATGATTATTAATTGATGTTACAGGGATAAAATATTGATAATGGACTTTTAAATCTTAGAAGATAGTAGAATTCATTCTCTACTTGACTCTTCTAATGGTTTGCTGTTTCTGCTGCAGTTGTTGATCTAAAACTTGTTGTCGATTATATTCTATCAGATTTTTCCCTGTTGAATACTAATGATAATTTGTGGTATATTATCTTAGTCACAATATTCTTTACTGGACTAGTTGAGCTCACCCTTTTCTTTTTTGTTCCATTTTTCTTCTTAGGAGGTGAGAACATAGCAGGATCTAGTCGGGGTATGGAGTGATGGTTCTAGAAAGATGTTTTAGCAATCCTCACTATTCTGTAAAATAGTGTTTGAATAATTGTAATGAGGACTTATTTGAGTGTGGATATTGTCTAGAAGACAAAATTTATATTTAAACTCACAGTATGTGTTGTCGTATTTTGCACGACAATTGTATTATTGAAGTTGTAGTTTGCTTTTTGTACCATGTATTTGGCGACTCAGAATGAGTGTTGTATACCTATTTTGGGGGCGTCACATGATATGTCCTTCTTTTTCGCACTTATAGCATATGACCAGTGGTCGTTCTCCTCCCTTGGAACCAGTTGCTGCTGGTGCCGACGTCTTCGTATTGTCATTGTTGAATCTCCTCTTTTTAAAATCTCCTCCCGACTCGCTTCTTTTATTCTCATGGCCATGATTACCACCAGAGTGGTTTCCGCTCTTGTCCGTATTTTTCTTTCTCCGCTGGTTATCGTTGTTCTGATGACTGCTGTCACCGGTATGATCCTGGTTGTGGTCCCTCGGTTGAACGTACTCGTTATCTCGCTCTAATAATTGAGCCATGTTGACAACATCTGAATAGAGAGAAAATTTATGTGAAATGAGATATTAACGTATGCCGGGTTTTAAACCTCTCAGAAACATCCGTGTCATACGTTCCTCATTCTCCACCAAATGAGGTGTAAACCTGGACAACTCTGCAAACTTCGCCTCGTACTGGGACACCGCCATGTTATTCTGCTCCAGTCTAATAAATTCTACCTCCTTCATATGACGAATACTTTCAGGAAAGTACTTGTCATTGAACAGTTTCTGAAATGTCTTCCAAGACATGCTGAGTGCGGCAGCCTGAGTACGTTTCACAGACTCCCACCAATAGTCTGCCTCGTCACAGAACATAAAGGTGGCGAATGGAACCTTCTGTTCCTCCGTGCATCCCAAGACATCGAATATCTTGGTAATTTGCTTGACCCACGTTTCTGCCATGATCGGATCCAACTTTCCCTTAAATTCTGGTGGTCCTAATTTTTTGAACTGCTTGGCTGTGACAAACCGTGAATTGCTATCATATCCTCTTGTATTTTGAACATGAATCTCCTTCGTCTGGTTTTGCATGAATTACAAAAAGCTTCTAAACATCCCATCGTTCATCATCTGCTCATTGGTGTTGTTCACAGGAGGAACATTGCCAGCCTGTTGCACGTTCTCCTCGTTGGTGAGTACAGTCGTCTCCACGGTTTCATTTACTCCACTGTTAATATTCTCAGTCGACATTCTCAATACTGCCATAAAATAAGGGTTAATTTAACAAATTAACATATCACATAATATCCCTATATTATAACCGACCAACAAATAAGCTTAGGTAGTACACACTAGCGAAGGATTTACTCATCTCTCCCTTCCTAGTTCTATTCCCCGATCTCTGCCAGAGATCATATCCCTAAGCTCTGATACCAACTGTGACGCCCCAAAAATAGGTATACAACACCCATTCTGAGTCGCCAAAATACATAGTACAAATACAACTACAACTTTTTTAATACAACATAAAAACTGTGAGTTTAAATACAAAAATTGTCGTCTAGATAATATCCACACTCAAATAAGTCCTCATTACAATTATTGATACATTATTATACAAAAATAGTGAGGACTACTAAAATGACTTTCTAGAACCTTCATTCCATACCTCGACTAGTACTCGCTATATTCTCGCCTCCTGAGAAGAAAAATGGAACAAAAGGAAAATGGTGAGCTCAACTAGCCCAGTAAAGAATATTATGACTAAGATAATATAGAACAAATTATCGTTAGTCCTCAACAGGGAAAAATCTAATAAAATATAATAGACAACAAGTTTTAAATCAATATTTGCAGCGGAAAATAATAATTCATAGAAGAGTTACGTAGAGAATGAAATCTACTATTATCTATGAATTTAAAAGTTCACCATCAACATTTTATCCCTGTAACATCAATCAATATTCATCTTTGCACTACAAGCCAAAGATATTCATCAGTTGGTCATGTTCATCTAAACACCTGTTCATCTTTGCACTACGGACCAAAGATATTCATCAGAAATCATTCATCTTTGCACTACAGGCCAAAGATATTCAGTAATATCATCATTTAGGACTGAGGATGATGAAAAATATTTTAAAGAAACGAATCCAGTGAAACAAAATAACAAATATTAAGGATTCGTATTTCGGTTTATCCATGTCCAAAAATACCTCATAAGTAATCATAGTGGAGTAAAATTTAAGAATAATCAAAACATGGATACAATTAAAGATAGTATCCATAATAGATATTTTGGACGAAAAACAAAATTTTAATTTTTCTGTGAATAGTGTCGTATTCGTGAATAGTGCCGTATACGTGAATAGTAACCCCGACATAAAAAGTTCTAAATTTGATAAAAATTTAGATCAATACTTCGGCATAATGATATTGAAAAAAATAATATCATTTAAGAAGAAATAATATCCCTTATCTCGTAAAGACGGTACTTCTAGTTGAAACACTGGATATAGGCTATGATTTGGACTTGCACCGTATAGCAACACTCAAAGTATTAAAATACTCACAAGAATACGCTCAATATATCGAGAGAGAAAGAGAGAAATATTTAGTTTCTGGTGTGATTTTTAATTCTAACCTAAGCACCTTATTTATAGAAAAATGTTTAGAACACCAAAGCAGAAAATTTAATAAATTAATAATATATTTATATAAATTTTCAAGCCAACCGTAGAAAATCTGAAATCAGCCCATTCAACACACATGTGGAACACACCATAATGAAAAAAACGTTTTTGTTATTTAAAAAATTTTAAACTTCTAAAAATTAATTATTTCGGAACTCTGGAACTTCAATAATTCATAATAAATAGCCCTTTTATTAGAAAATTCGAATCACGCAACTTTTTATAGGAAATTCAATTATCTACAACTTTGCAGAAGAAATTTTTTCCAAATTCCAAATAGAAATTGATCGAAATTTACAAACGGGTGATTCTACATGCTATAATCAAATTTCAGTCAAGAAATGGGCCCACATACATGTTTAACATGTTTTAAACAACTTTTACAACAAAAATACTCTTCCTCCTCATATACTCATATATCCCACATTCATTATAAAAATATCATCATTATTATATTATAATAATATAACAAAATATTATTTTATCAGAAAAGATAAAATATCAATTTTCAACAATTGTCACTTTAAAAATTTTCTCCATCTATATCCACATAAAATCAATATTTTCTTTATCATATAAATCAATAATTAACTATTCATAAATAATATTACAGAATCACAATAATGACAACCAGACCGTTTCCAGAAAAGAGGGGGCTTTCTAATAAGGATTTCTCCTTACTAACGCGCAATTAGGTGACCAAACCTCTCCTTAGACAGAACTTTCTAGACATTGCCAATAATGTTATCTAATAATATTATTTAGATAATATGAATTATTGTTCCGATAATAGAAAATGCTATGTAGTGACAATTATTGAAACAAAAGTAATATAAAATATCAACGCAGCAATTATTGAATCAATAAAATAAAATACTAAACGGTAATTACTGTAACAATTATTGAGTAGTGTCTTCTTACGTAAGAATCAATAATTGGTGTAATACCGTGTACTACTGTGCAACAACGCGTATTACTGTGTTTTAACCACCGGGTATTTCAACAGTATTAACGGTAACAACTACGCCGTTATTTATAAATAACTTATACTTGTCGTTTTCTTCATCCAATCACTTTCCGTTATGGGGCCCACAAAATACTGCGCCGTCGTACGAATATTCCCCGACAGGAAGAATATTCAACGACCAAACGAATATTCTCCGACAATAATGAATATTTTATATCTACTTGCTTATTTAAAATATTTACGCATTTTACCCATAACTAACCTCATTAATCAATTCAACTCTTACTATTTCAAAATAATAAATAGAAAAAATTAAATTTCATTTATTAATAATTTGGGGTCTTACAAGATATGTTAATAAAAAAATATAATGATAAATTAGAAAAATTATGTTGCCCTATAGTTTTAAAATAAAAAGGAAATTAGTGCTATGGATATTAGGGCTTATTTTTACTCAAATGTCTTAAATAATGTGACATTAAATATAACAAAATTAAAATATACTTTATGAAAATCATTCACAAAAATTTATTCAATTAATATAATGACGTCACATTGTACTAGGCAAAAAAAATTGAGAATCATAACATAAAAATATATATTTAACTTTTGAGTGTACTAAAAAAATGTATCAATGTAAGTCTATCTAATAGGTTAATACCAATGTTTTGTGCCGACTTATAACTGTAAATAAAAATAACTCATTTTATTATATCTCTCTTTAAAAAAGAATACAATTAATATTTAATCACGTAATTAGTAAAAAAAAAAGTGGCGTAATATATATCTTTGTTATTTTCAAATAGAGAAGTATTCCCTCCATCCTATAATATATGACGTTTTAGAGTTGTGCATGAAAATTAATGAAATGATTGTATAATATTAAATATAGTATCAATTATTTATAGTACCCCATATTATACTTAACATTTCTTTATGAGTAGTAATTTTAAAAAAAAATATGATTAGTTCTCTTAAATTATATAAAAGTTAAATAATTTTAAAAAATAAAATCATCTAAAAAAATTTGTGCACAATAATTATTTTTTTCGTATTTTCTAATATACTCGGAAACAATGCGAAAGAAAATTGAACACAAACCAATAATTAGTCAGTCACAGGGTGGGTGTTGTATAGATTAGTCCATTATTTCATCATCACGCATTCCTTCCTTTCTTATTCTTGGACTCATTTACTATTTCTACATTACACTCCACATTGTGGATACCCCACCACTTCAACCAGACGGCAATCAGCCTTCTCTCTGCAAATCATATAATGATTTAATAATTATATAAAGCCTAATTAAAATACGCATCTTTTGATTTAAAAACAAATTTAAGAGCACCATAATATATATATATATATATATATATATATAATAATAATAATAATAATAATAATAAGAGCAAAAGAACAAACAACTGTGGTTTTCAGTAACTGTTTTCTAAGATATATATATATAAATAATAAGCGCAAAAGAACAAACAACTGTGGTTTTCAGTAACTGTTTTCTAGGAAAAAAGAATATAAAGTTTGTGCAGCACATACATGTGGATGGTGTTTTTTGTTCTTGATCTTATCAGGGTACAAGAAACTGCCTTTTGTTAGATGGGTTTGATCTTTTAGTGAGATTCTCTGAATTTAAGCTTATGGGTCTCATTTGAAGTGAGATTTGAGCTGTGAATCTGGTGAAGCTTTGGGATTTCTGGGAATTACTTCAAGCAAAATTTGGAGTTGTGGGTTTTGTTCATCTTTTGAAGATTCAGGAAAAAGTTGGGTTCTTTCATCTTCATGTCAAATTCAAGGTATTTGAGCTGAAGTTTCCATTTCCATTTGTTAATCTTTTTGAGCTATATGAAACTCTCTCACCTAGTAATCCAATTTGGAGGGTAACAAGGATCATGGAATCTGTATAGGTTAATTTTCTATTTTAGTGATTGTGATATTTGAAATTGGGGATTTGTGCTGAAAAAAGTGGTTTTTAATTAGTCTATTTGATGTATTTTTATTTTGTGTATCTGATAATGAGGGGAGATGTTTATTGATTAATATATAAGCTTTAGGCAGAAAACCTAGGTTCTTGGATTGAAGCACGTGTCTTTGTTGGTATTGGCCAAGATTTTTGCAAATTTGTGTATGATCATGGAGAAACAGGTTAGTTTTAGGACTACTAAAATGGAAAAACAGCAGAGTTTTCGAGGGGTTATGGAAAAACAAGAGAGTTTTCACGCTGGGGTAATGGAGAAGAAGATGGAAAAACAACAGAGTTTTCGGGGTGGGATAATGGAGAAGAAGATGGAAAAACAACAGAGTTTTCGTGGTGGGATAATGGAGAAGCAAAAGAGCTTTCGCGGGTTGATGGAAAAACAGAAGAGCTTTCGTATAGCAATGGAGAGGCAGCTAAGCTTTGGTGGTGAGAAGAAGAAGAGCAAAGAGTCGCCTGGGAAACGAGGTGATTCTGCACTTCATCTCGCTGCTCGAGGTGGTAATTTGTTAAAGGTTAAAGACATTTTTAAGAGGTTTGATGGTAATGCTATAAAAGATTTGATTTCAAAGAAAAATCAGGAGGGCGAAACTGCTCTGTATGTTGCCGCAGAGAATGGGAATGCCATAGTTGTTGGAGAATTTTTGAAACACATAGACCTTCAAACTGCCTCTATTGCAGCCAATAATGGCTATGATCCTTTTCATGTTGCAGCAAAGCAGGGCCATCTTGGTAAGAAATAAATCTTGTTCATTTTCTTATGTAGCCTAGCAATTTCTTGAAATAATTGGCTGGACTTTTTCTGTTGGTTGAGATGTGTTTATTTTCTTTGCATTGATGTTAAGAATCATACCAATTCTGCTATTAGCATGTGTGTTAACTATGTGCTTGCAGCATGACATCTATCTACTTTCATGACAGATACAATCCTTCTTTAAGTCATTTGAGGTTAGCGGCTCCTTGACAGTCATGAAAACCTTGTTATCATCTTGAATAATAATCCCCCCATTCATCTTTAGGTTGTCGGGTAATGACTTCCGTCCTTAATTCCATGTTTAAATTTAGATTGCTTGCCTCATCAAAGTTATCTGAGAGTCCATTTCTGAGACGGTCTTGGTTCCAAGAATAAAACTCTCTTAAGTTCGCAACTTCCACGTTCTTTTAAAGGTAAAAAAAGGCTTGTGGTAAGACTCTACTTGTGATCTTCTATCAACTTATGTGAGACAATTTTCCTCCACAAATAAGAATATATCTGTTTGACCATTTTACTGTTAGACTGTTGTGCGCCTGTGTGAGTGTGGGTTTTTTTTTTTTGGGGGGTGGGGGGTGGGGGTTGAGTTGAGGCTCTTGCCAAACAGCCAGATGCTGTATGCATACTCGTCCCAACCAAGTCGTGAAGTCTGCACCTGCTTCTATGGAGGTAGTAGGAGATACCACTGGACTTCCCTTTATATCTTTAGGTGACGTGAAATATTCACTTAAATGTATTGAAAGCTTAATTACTTTGAAATAAAAAGATGAGAAAACATCTGTATGGGGATCTGGACTTTATTTGGTGAATATAGGTTAACAAGTTGTTCTAGTACAATATTTTCTGAGCTGAAATTGCATCATCATTTGTATTTTAATATAATCATTCATTTCAATTTGTGCCAAGTTTTCTTTATTTCTTTTGTGCATTGTGATGTTTTCTTGCCATTTGTCTTCCTGAAGCGCCTTTTTTTGGCATGATATTGCAGAGGTTCTGAAGGAACTTTTGCGTTCCTTCCCCAACCTGGTCATGACAACAGATTCATCCAATTCTACTGCCTTACACACAGCTGCAGCTCTAGGACACATTGATGTAGTCAATCTGCTTCTGGATGCTGACTCCAACCTCGCTAAGATAGCCCGAAACAATGGAAAGACAGTGCTCCATACAGCTGCAAGAATGGGCCACTTGGAAGTGGTGAAATCTCTATTAAGCAAAGATCCGAGCATTGGTTTTAGGACTGATTTGAAAGGGCAAACTGCTCTGCACATGGCAGTAAAGGGAAAAAATGTGGAGATTGTGCTTGAACTAATCAAACCTGACCCCTCAGTGATGAGTTTGGAAGATAGCAAGGGAAACACTGCACTGCATATTGCAACAAGGAAGGGTTGTACTCGGGTGTGTTCTCTTTTTTGTTATCTTCACTATTTTTTGTCTTTCACATGTGCTCCTGTCACCATTATTGATCCAAGGGCTCTTGCTATACAATGGGTGCTATTCCTACATATGCCTATAAACCATCCACCCAACCTAACGTTGTTTGCCAGGGCTTGAACCTCCAACCTTCTTTTAAGAAAATAGAAGGAGATAAGACTCAGTTTTTTGGTAGTTTGTGCCAGCTAAATCTGTGAGGTAGAGAATATCAAAAGAAATAAATAAATTGTCCCCACTATCTAACATGCTTGTAAAAATTTGTAATTTGTGGGATGTAATTCTTATCATACAGCCCAGCAAGTCACATTAGTGGTCTTAAGCTGCTTATATATATACCCTTCTGAATTTAAGTCAAGGACCCATCACCCATGTATCCGGCTGATATTAACAACCATTTGTGGCTTTGTGAACATATCTGACATTGTTTGGCTTACTGCGTTTATCTTCATTCAAGGACACATGCTACTTGCTAAATTTGAAATCTAAGTGGCTTTCACAAATCATTGTGCCTAGATTTTGAATTTCATTACTTGCATTCCTCAAGTCTTCTCATGGTTGAGTTGTGAGACTTGTATCCTCGGCCATAAATCACCGAAGTAAAATATAGCAAATATTAGTAAAATTCAATCATAACGATAAAAATAAGTACTTCTCTGTTCTAAGATTTCAGCCACTGGTCATTCTCTGAGTAGGTTGCCTATGCTTGAGTTAAAACACTTATGTAAGAATTCGACTTTCTTTATGGCAGATTGTGCGTTGTCTAGTATCAGTAGAGGGCGTTAACATTAACGCAGCCAACAAGGCTGGAGAGACCCCTCTTGATATTGCAGTGAAGTTTGGAACTCCAGAACTAGTTACAATTTTAAAGGAAGCAGGGGCCAATCATGGTAAACCCCCGACTGCAGCAAAACAACTCAAGCAGACTGTCAGTGACATAAAGCATGATGTCCGGTCCCAAATCCAACAGACACGTCAAACTGGCTTCAGGGTAAAGAAAATTGCAAAGCGGATAAAGAAGCTCCACATCAGTGGTCTCAACAATGCTATAAATTCAGCAACTGTTGTTGCAGTCCTTATTGCTACTGTAGCTTTTGCAGCTATCTTCACTGTACCTGGTCAGTATGTCGAGGAGCCAAGAGACGGGTATTCACTTGGGCAAGCCCACATAGCCAAGGATCCCGCTTTCATGATCTTCTTTTTGTTCGACAGTGTGGCATTATTCATCTCTCTGGCTGTTGTTGTAGTGCAAACATCTGTGGTTGTGATAGAAGAAAAGGAAAAGAAGCAACTCATGTTTGTGATAAACAAGCTTATGTGGTTGGCTTGCCTTTCCATTTCAATTGCCTTCATTTCTCTCACCTATGTGGTGGTTGGCACCCACGAAAGGTGGCTTGCCGTGTACGCGACTATAGTTGGTAGCTCAATCATGCTCACTACCATTGGCTCGATGTGCTATTGTGTCGTTCGGCATAGGTTGGAGGACTCAAAGATGAGGAATATAAGAAAATCTGAGACCCCGCATTCTGTCTCATTGTCTATGGCAACAGAACCAGAGATTTGTGGCGAAAAATATAAGAAGATATATGCAGTTTAAGAGCTATAAACATCAGGAGACAACATAGAAGTGAAAAAAGAAGACTGAATGATCTCCAGCAGCATTATCTTCGAAAGAAAAATTCGATGTAGGTTCTCTTCACCTCAAGTGTTCATAGTATTAGAGTTGTCTGGAGATCAGATTTCAGATTGAAACATGTTAGCGAACAGATTAATAAACTGGAGCGGCAAGGTGACCAACTGACAACTGCGGATGTATACCTTTATCTGCATGTGAGTCTCTTCATAATCCAATTGTATGTGCAAATGTTCCCAATGAATTATTATGTTTGTGCATATATATAATAAAAGCTATTTCGCACACAAAATCCTTGCTAGCCGCATGACTGTGATATCATCCTGCTGGGGGATAAAAAGATTATGCAAGTATTGGAATCAAATCAAAATTTGAGGAAAGATAGCTTTTTAACAGTAATTGTTGCGAAATTCTGTGTCAAGAGTTCTTCAACCATTTTCCTTATTAGCATCTGTTAGTTATCCTTTATCCATATTATTTTTACCCAAGGGAAAAGTACCTGAACTGGTGAAACAATTGCTGGAACTTGAGAGCATATTTTAGAATTTCAATTGGGTTTGACCCTTTTAAATTCCAATTTGGATGACCAACTATTTAAAGGAGTATTCTTACCCTGGATAAGTGCGACAATATCAGATATTTGTCTCTCGAAGATCACTTATCTTTTACAAGGAGTAATTTTATCCATTTTGCATACAAGATTATGTCATGCCCAGTGATCCCTTGACTTCCAAGTCTGCATGTTTAGCAGCTTGCATGTGTTGTCTCAGTATTTGAAGATCTTCCTGGGATTCAAGCCATGAGGAGCTAAATTCTGATTCAAGGTTAAGAAGATATATTGGTGAATTTTAGAATTTGAGTTTCAACGAAATTTAGCTTGCGATGATAGTTCTTATCCAGATTGGTTTCGTTTTGGGGGAGACTCAGAAACTGAACCAAGTATTTGTTAAATTTGTTGCATCAGTTCCCGACCAGACTTTCATCAACATTTTTACATTTACTTTTATTATGCATCCACATTTTTACAAAAGAGCATGTATTTGTTTTGGCTCAAACAGGACAACAATTTAAAATTGATCAGGAATCATGACTATTTACAATTTAAAAGCTAACTGGTGCTGTCTGAGAAGGAAAATGCAGGGCTTTGCATCTGAGTAGTAGTATGATGCATCCTCCATTTCTGCTCTATGTTTTCTAATGTCTTCAACATAACCTCAAGACACGTGCTTGCTAACTCCGATGGTCATCAGTATCGGATGAATTGCCTCCGTGCTTTAGTCCAGACCGGTGATAAGTATTTCCTTGGTATTTTCTGGAACCAGTACCTTTTGAAGTTTCACTGCGGGTCGATTTGGATTGTGAGAAACAGTGACGTACATGAACTCGGTGATTTCTTGTCTCCGTCGAACAACTGCCTCTTACAACCACCAACAACACCACTTCCTTGTCTCGGGTGTCTTCTGACCACCAGCTTTGTGGGAAACCATCGGCAAATTCTTCCGGCGTATGAAATTCCTCATGACGTACTAAAATATCTGCAACTTGGTCAGGCCTGATTACCCCAGATGCCGGAGAGACCTAGACCACAAATGCAAGAGTTAGAAATGGCATAAACTCCCCTCAAGGTTTTCAGAACATAATGTGTAGCATTTCCAGACTCTTTTTAAATTTAAAACACTGACAGTGTATACACGAGCAGCGTTACGGGTAATATTCATTAATAATGTAAGAGTTAAATTTTAATACACTGACAGTGTATACGCGAGCAGCATTAGGATCCTTACAGGTAATATTGTCCAACATAAGAACTTCATTAATAATGCATAATCCTAACATCGCTTGTGTATACACTGTCATCCTAAAGTTTTGAGTTAACAATGCATCATAAAAAGCAGTATAATTACCTCAAGCCAACGGGGAAAACTGAAGGAACCTCTAGGACGATAATCCTGCTCTTGTTCATCCTCCTTGATGGTAGCCTGCCCTTCACAGAAAATGTGGAATATAGCCTTGTCTATTGCACTCTTGTTGGTGATTTTAAAATTGCATGTGTCTTGGCTTTGAAGGGTTATCCGATTGGTACTAACGCCTGTATTCGGAACATGACATAGCTCACCCTTTAAAGATTTTATTGTTTCGTTCGACTCAAAGATTTTTCCTAACTCTTGCCTCCTTACTGATCTATCAACATGAGCAATTTCAACATTGAATTTGCATCGGACAGGTTTATGATCACTTTCTACTACTTCCATGCAAGCATCATACCTGTCAAATAGAAAACAAGTTTAAAACCACCAAAAGAGTCTAAGAAGAATCAAATTCCCCATGAGACCTACTGTAATATTGAAGCAACAACAGGGCACTCTAAACTGCAGTCTAATGCTGCAGTTGATCGGTTGTCTCTATATAATATCCTATCACACCAGGCAGGAATGCGCTTCTTCTCCCCAGAATCATATCCTGGAAAAGAAACAGCAAAAACATTTAGGTTTCTAATATTCTGGAGCATACCATTGAACAGAAGAAACACAGTTTTCACATTTATCTCAACCGACTCAAGGAAACATGATAACATAGATATTATACTACTAATATTGTATCAGACCTCCTAAACCAGGTTTTCCCCGCTCGAACTTATAAGTCGGAGGAAATTTGATAAGTGCCTCCTTCATTCCTTGGAAAACTTTACCAGCTTTCATTTCTGCTCTCAGCTGATCCCTTTCTCGAAGCCAGTCGAAACTCCTTTGGGAAACAAAGTCTCTTGCTTCATCATAAGATATTCCAAAAAGTCGATAATTAAAATCACCACAAAAGATGACCATATCTGCTTCAGCTAAATCAGGCTTCCCTTCATCGGGATTGATCCCCACAGCCTGTCAAGGAAAAGACAATAAAGCTCTATCCATAATTTGAAATGGGTAAGGATGTATATCGACCTCAGTATAACGATCAATATTCATACATTTGTGCTGCGATGTCCTTGAGCGGCCGATGAGACACCAGCTGCAAGACAGAGGATCCATGGCAACCAGAAGAATAAAGTAGCCAAAATAAATGTGGAGAAAGAAAGATAGAAAGACAAAAACAGGAATGGCACCATACCAGAAGCATTACTAAGGAGGTTAGATGACCGGCTGAAGACCATAATTCGATAAATATGATCAAAATCAGCATTCCGACGATTGACCGCTTCCAGATGTGCAGCTAAGTGACAGTTCACAAAACACATTATCCGATCATACACTCTCAACCTCAAACCAACACCACCCTGCTTAGATAAATGGGCCCATGTAAACCATACTTTCAGAGAAGTATCAATATAGTGAAGTCATTAATTAACCATGAAAGTGGTTTGAATTGGAGATGCAATAAAACATTACACTCCTACAAATCTATAAAATACACCAGTTAATCAACTGCCAACGATTTAAAACCATCATCTGGAGTTATGTTGATGCTTCCATGACCACAAAAGTTCTAATTGTACCATATTGAGCAATAAATTTACAGAGGAGCAGAAGGGGCTGTGGTTTAAATAAGTATGCATGACTGTACAGAACAGATATATCAGTCTACTGATTTAAACAACAACTATAAGGTAATTATTTTCATATTAATTAATTTAAACTAGATGGAGAAAAAGGAAATTATGAACTCCTTGCAAATCGTGCATGCCATGAACTTTCATATATACTGAGAAGGAGAATTTTAGTACCAAACCAATGGTGCTGTAAGTTCATAAAAACCAGAACTTGGAGCAGAAGTAATTACAAATGAAAATTATGCATTTATTCCAAAGTAAAATAGTAATCAGCCACATTACTGCCATACATGTTATCATATTAAAACTCTCATCAGATTTTCAATGAACAGCGATAACAAACCTCAAACGATGCATTTTCATCTTCTTCAATGAGAAACAGAGAAAGTATCCCAAATTCATGCATGAAATATGAAATATGTGAAAAAGACCTATATACCTTGTTACCAATTGCACGGCCTAAACCACATGCAACAGCTCCAACATCGAGGTCCCCCACATGTGTTCTAAGACTCTTCCTTACCCTAGATGATGAATATCAACCAACAACAGAACAGACAAAGCAGTTTAAATAAGTAGCAGCCATTTAGAGATCATTATGTGGGAAAACAATGTCTTGCCAAAAGTAGTTGAAGGAGCTGCAGAACTGAGAGGCTTATTATATGTAGCAAGAGTTTCGGTGTCCAACATAAAAGTGAAATACGATCATATATAGGAACCTTTTGTGACAAGACTTACCAGATAGCAATGAGCAATGCTGCCAGCTGCCTTGATCCTACACGTTCAAAAGTTGATCCTTCATCTAAAACCTTTCCGATGGCATCCTGCCACCATTGCCCAATAGAACTTCCTTCAAGTCCTACCTACAGTTGACATAATTTTTTTAAACCAAGTTCTGTTCATCTTCCACATATCAAGCATCAAGTGATGTCACTATTACATATTAATGACTGAACTAAATAAACAAAGTCTCATAGTGCGTAAAGCTCTGCAACTTTTCGTCCACAAGCCGCTCTAATAAAGTAAAAATGCTTCATTGATTGAAAATGATTGAACCCTTAAATGCTAATCTTTTGCTCCCTCTAATGTAATTCTTGAATAGTTCCACTTTTATATTGGGGAAGAGGCAACACTTACCAAAAGAAAATATTAGGTAAGAGACATCACATTGACTCATTGACACCGTCCAAAGAAAAAAAGAAGTTAACACAGGTTTCTAAGAACTCCAAAGAAGTTCCTGTATCCAGTTTTAAATGGTAACTGGCTCAAGCTGTTAATTGTTTCTGAACTTTCCTTTTTATTATTTACTATAAAATGACCCTGCTATAAAGGAAGTGAGATTCTTTATACAGAGAATGTCAACAAATGCGAAGAGTGTAGAATCTCACAGTTTCTTTTGCCGCAGACATGGCAAGAAAGCCTGCACCCATTTCCACTTCTTGCAACCCAACAACAAGAATGCCAACATCTGATACTGCAGAACCCAACCATGCACTAAGTGAATCATGAGAAGGTTTTCCCTGACTAACGTTCCAGGTTCCGACAAAAATTTTAATGTTTTCTCCTCTTGTATACATTAGTTCCTTCTTGGCCAATTCTGGTCGTAAAACCTGATCAATAGGTCCAGGAGCTGCAACACTCCATCCACGAATACCACCATGAGTAGCCAAGCTAAAAACATAACCATTACCAACAACCAGTTTTATTACAGGGCAGTAATGAGCAACCCAGCCTGCAATCAGATTTCCCTCAAGATCCAACACCTGGACCATACCACTCACATAGCCAACCCATATACGCGACCCATAAGTGCAAAAGCATAGCACAGCACAAGGATGATGATGGAATTCTTGTAAACGAACACCATTTCCATCCCACTGCACAATTGACCCATTTGAACATCCACTATAAATCATTCCATCTGGAGTAAGAACTAGCGCTTCTGTCTTTTTAGCATCTTCAGCAAATGCCCCTGTGCCTTTTGTTGCAACTCGACGAACAGCATCTGCAGCTCCCATAATGGCATTACGTGAACGTTGCAAAAAGCTACTTTGGGATTTTTCCTTCTTTGATTTGGAAACAAACTTTACACTCATCTCATCTTCAACTGGTTGATCTTGCACTGATGACAAGTCAGCTCGATTCTCAATCTGACCATCTACGTTATATACTTTCAACAGTTCCCTCGTACGAGCATCCCTGCAGTTAACAAACTATCAGAATAATACGAACGACAAATGAATTGACAAAATTTCATTTACAATCCACAAACAATAATGCATTAGGACCTTATGCTCCTTATTTTTAAACTACAATTTGAAATGGTGAACTAATTATTGGTAATAAAAAATATATCAGTTATTTTTGACAAAATGGATAAACTTTTGGAAAGTAAATCTAATTCCTGTCACATAGTAATTTGTGGAGGACAACATGTAAATTGAATACATACCAGAGTGAGAAGGATAGAGATGTAGATGCCCACATTTTAGCTCTAACATTATCAGACAACAAAACCTTAACATCTGAAGAAGATATATTACAAACACCATTGACCGTAACTTGACTCCTGAGGTCAATGAATGACCTCTCCACTAATAAAGCAGCCATGTGCCTTTCCTCTGGTGATAGAGAAAGAGATTTTTCAACAGCTTCCCATGGCCACACTTTAATAACACCGCCATCAGAACCTGACCATATATCACCTGAATCCAAGCAAACACTGATTAAAAATTGGCAAGGATATATTTGAACTGGATGATGTTAAAAAGTTTATGCAAGATATTTCTCTTCTATTTTGTGCACATTTGTGCAGTCGTACAAAAAATATAATCTACAGGTAAAAACTGCCTAATTGGAAAACATAGCATATCTAAACAATCAAATTGGCAGCATAAACTGTTTCAAGATTTTTTTTCATGGATGGAATCAATAACAAAATGTGATAGGCATAAAAAGTAGATGAGACAGATAATCTTTAACTCCAAATGGCTTAAGATACCAATAAACAGAGACAGGAAGTTATGCCAACATTTTTTGACAATGTGACAGTTATTGGAAATATAGTATCCCAATAAAACATCTGAGTCTGACAAAGAAAAATAACTAACGAGGGTAGCTTGTCCTGTTTGTTTTTGCCTCAACAAATGAAGCATATTATGTGATTATCTGCTGGACTGCTAATGTTCAAATAAATTCTGGTGAGAGGAATGATCCATTAGAACTACTGTAATTTCTCCTTGGTAGTCTTACCCAGAAAATTATAACATCAAAAATCTGAAATTCAAGCAATGTACAATACTTGTTAAGGTAGGTCTTGAATTTACTTAATGACCATTTTCAAGAAATAAAATAATCACCCAACTTTGTCCTTATATGGCAGATTGTCATCTGCAGGCACCAGGAGGAAAAACAAGCCTTTGACCCCAAACCCTCACACCAGCATATTTTAAGATAGCAAGGATTATATTGACTGAACGCTATATTAAAATCTATGAGAAGTGAGGAATCAGAGCTTTTGCAGCAGTAATTTTAGAATTATAAATTGTCTTATCATTCTCTCTCATGATCTATAAGCACATTTTGTTTTACCTTCCTAATTTTACGAAAAAATTCCATGCTTTTACTCCGTTCACTACTAACAATCTTGCCATTAAGGTTCAACTAATATCAAGCAACATTATAGACCAAAGATGATAGCCTAGTGGTAAAGATTGTGCAAGGTCACATGTCGTTCGAAATTGAAAGTAAGGGACACTACCATGAAATGTAATCCCATGAAATTTATCCCCCTACCATGAAAATATTAATATAATATAAATACTAATATTACAAAATATTAATATAATAGTATTAATAATCAAAGTGGAGACATACTTGGCTAAATGCTAGTATTAATAAAATAAATGCATAAATACTTGGTAAAAGAAGACATCAAGTGCCAAAAAGAATCTTACTCTGGGACAATTAATTGTCCCAGCCGCTACAAGCTGTTGTACCATGACTTTTTTAATTGCTCCCAGCAACCGGTTGCCATGGATGCGGTCTCTCTCTATATATATAAATATATATGGGAAAAATGTATATACATAGTTGTGTAGTACACAGTCGCCTATGACGACGGTTGATAGTCCAAAAAAACCGTCGTCATAACACGAGTGTATAATATAGCCCATATATATATATATATATATAGTCCATTTCTTAAGCTCACCCTTATTGAGCTCACCCCGAGCTCACCCTGCCTTTTTTTTTATTTTTATAAAAAAAAACATAACTAATAAAAAATGTATAATAATTTTTGGAATTGAAAGTTTTTTAAAAAAAAGTGTTTTGGGTGTGATTTGGGTACATATAACAAAACAGTGTTGTACAGACTGTACAACACTGTTTTTTGTTATATATACCCAAAACACTTTTTTTTTAAAAACTTCAAATTCCAAAAATTATTATACATTTTTTATTAGTTATGTTTTTTTTTATAAAAAAAAAATGCAGGGTGAGCTCGGGGTGAGCTCAATAAGGGTGAGCTTAAGATCCTTGCTCTATATATATATATATATATATATATATATATATATATATATATATATAATTAGAGGTTTTTTTTATTTGATAAGAAAAGTCTCTCCCACACATTTGTATTCATAATCAACATTTGTGACAACTAAATGAGATAACAAGTGAGAATTGAAATGGGCAGTAGCAATGTGAGAATTGGATCTACCATATTTGGAGCCAGGGATTATCCAAAGAAAACAAGTTAGCTGTCTAAATTGTTTGTTTTGTCAGAAGGGTGGAGCCTTGATGGACTTTGTGCTGTTTGATAATGGGATCTCATATAGAGAGTGATTTATTTAACAGAATATGTGGATTCATTCTTATTTATTAGTATGCGGGTAAACCAAGATTGGCTAGGCTGTTTAATACCATGCAGAGTTATTACCATGCATGTTCAACTTGGATCTCCAAGCAACATGGTCAAGGTGAAAAGAATATCAGTGGTATACCAATGACCATCTAGGTCCAGTGGTATCCTCTTCCCTGGAAATTTCCAGGTTATGACCCTCTTACTTGGTGATGCTGGTGTTGGTTTGGGGGGGGGGTGTTCTTACAAGTACCAGAAACATCAAGGTGAGAAGAAAAAAGAGGAGTAGGGGCGGCCAACTTTATGTTCCAATTCTTTATGTTCAACCCAACTTTCATCTTTTGTGCACATGAATTTCAACTCAATATCAAATGAAATGCATTAAAAGGTGGATTCAGTTAATGTTATCCAACCATACTAACGTAAACAATGAGGAGCTTTTGACCCTTATCAGGCCACTACATGATGAGATTTCATGTGTGCCTTCTTCACGTCTTATATTAAGGGACGGAAGAAGTAAATCTTAATCTATTGATTGTTTTCAATATTTACTACTACTAGTATTTCTCCCTTGGCAACCCTCACTCACACCATAGACAACCGATCCTAGGAAACTTTTGCCTATATATTTTATAATTTATAGGCAACACTCACTCACACCATAGACAAGCCATTAAATATTTTATAATTTATAGTATATACTATATACTCCTACTTTCAATCAATCATCTTAATCACCACAAGTAATATTTTTGTCATATAATAACTTTTGCCTATATATATATATATTACATGTTTTGAGATAAGAGTAAAGTATTATAGTATAATATTAAAAACATTCAAATGTAGTTAAGAATTATAGTCATCTATAAACAATTTATTTATGTCACAAATATCATAATAATACAGCAAGCAAGCTAGCTACCACCCTGAGTCCTGACTACTTTGGGTTGTTGCATATTTAATGGCTTGTCCATTCCCTTCTTCTAAAACATAAATATGACTACATTTTTAATACATAATCTAAAAATAATCTATTTGAAATGCATATATGATTAATTTGTAGTAGTATTTTTTTGACAAATGAAATCGATGAAAGTAATCGATGAAATTTTGTAATATTTCTTCGTGTGCATTGAAAGTAATCGATGAAATTTTTTCTTCGTGTAATTAGGATAAAAATAATCTATTAATCATACATGCATTTCCTTGGTAGTACTACTACTAGTATTTTTACGTGTGCATTGAAAGTAATCCATGAAATTTTGTAATATTAGTATTTATAATATTAGTATTTATATTACTCCTCAAACCCCTACCATGAAATGTATTCCGATGAAATTTATCCTAGAATTGAATTGTAATAGCACAGGTATTCAAAAAAAAACACTATCAAACAACATTATACCAAAACTAACTGGTTGTCAAAAAAAAAATCCATCTTTTCTTAGTTTTCATTTCCCTCCCACTCTCTTTCCAAATGACTAACAAACAAGAGCATTGATGATTACCATAAGCAGAAATCGCCATTGAAAGAACTGGACCGCGGTGAGCCTGCCACGAAAGCCCTTCCTTAAAAGGAGTATCATCCATTGGCTGGTCCATCTTCCATGACCTGATCTTACCATCCTTGTGTCCACTCCAAACCAATTTACTTCCACCATCAATCATCATACAGATGGCCGGCGAAGTATTAGCAGACTCATAAAACGGCGCCGCATCCTCGTCCCCCCTCCGAGCCCTACCGCCAATCCCAATCCCCGGCTGATACGCATCCGTTAAGTTCCAAACCCGAACCCCGGACTCCTGACCCGCCCAAAGCTGCGTCTCCGTACAAGTAATTGTTCTCAAAAATCTCCCCACTTGAGTCTCCCTGAGGGGGTGCGGCCTCAGCTCGAGGCACGACGGTCGGTTCGGGTGGACTGCGGCGCGTGTCGGGGTCTTAAATATCGCCGGCGCGTTGCTGTCGTTTCCCATAAACTCTGGCAAAGGTTGTTGCTGCTGCGGTTGCTCAGCCCCTTCCACCACCGTGGGGTGGTACTCGAAGTGACCGCTGCCGCCCATAACAGTGGCCGAGCCAGCTGGGTCCCCTCCATCACTAGTGGTGGCATAAGGGTAGAAATCATCATCGGAGGAATCGTAAAAAGCATCAATGTTGGTCTTAATTGCGTTGTCGTCGAGACTATGCTTGCGGATTTGAGGGTGGTGGCGCTTGATATTGGTGCCGGTGTTAGTTCGGAGCTGGTGGCTGTAAGATTGGGCCTTATTGCGGGGCGACGGGGCACTATCAAGGTTAGCTAATGCGTTCTTGTCATCTTCTTCGAGTGGCTGATCCGCCATTGATGTGGGTTCGACTGTAGAGAGAGAAAAAACAGTTGTGTCTGTGTATGATCTGATGAACAGAGTGAAAGCGAATGGATGTTGAGAATTGAGAGGAAGAGAGAGAAGGGGAAAGGGTCGGAGTGTGGTCCGTGTGGAGAAGAGAGAAGGATATAAGTGCGGGGAGAAAGGAAAGGCGAAGCTTGCTGATGGTGTACGGACAGGAATGTTTCTCCTGATTGATGCAGGAGATCCGCCATTGTAGAGTTTGTACGTTGTGCAAGTGCTCTGACTTGATTCTTATACAAAAGCATGTCCTTTACGTCCCCAATTAATTGTCTTTTTGTCTCCCTTATACGAGAATTGAGTCGTCAAATTTGATTCATAAAATTTATAAATTATAAAATAAAATTTAATTGAGACTCATTTAATTATTATTTTAAATTAATTATATTTTTATCTTCCTTATATGAGAATTGAGTCAATTATTTGTTTAAATTGGTTCATAAAATTTATAAAATATAAAATAAAATTTGATTGAGACTCGTTTAATTATCGTTTCAAATTAATTATCTTTTTGTCTCCCTTATATGAGAATTGAGTCAATTATTTGATCAAATTTGGTTCATAAAATTTATAAATTATAAAATAAAATTTGATTGAAATAATTGATCGAACTTTTCGAACGAATATGAATATTAATAAAAAATTATAATTTGAAGAAATTCGAGTAATTTATTGAACTTTAAAATTTGCTCATATTTGACTGACGAGCTCGAATCGAATTTTAGTCGAACGAGTACGAATCGAATCCGAACTGTTTGCTTATTTTATAACTTTACTCTTGTCTAATATTCTTAGAAATAACAAAATTTTAAAATTAAAGCCTGGTGATTGAAAAAATAATTTTCGAGAATCAGCACTAGTTACTAGTTACTAGTTACGGGGATCAATTCTCCCTTTCCTCTCCTATAAATTATATAAATTATTATAATAGAATGCTTTACTAGTATCAAAAAATAAATAAATAAATTATAATAGAAAGATTTAATAGTACCAACAACAAAAATTAAATAATTGAATCACTTCCAATACATCTTCCTCTAAATCCATTTATTATTTGATTTCCATTCCATAATTGAATCACTTTCTATACATGTTTCTCCAAATCCATTTACTATTTGATTTGTGTAAGAAATTGATATTTTCAAAAATAAAATTTGATATTTTCGATAAGTCACTAGTATGGAATCCATCTCCTATTCATTTGGAATAAGTTATGAAATTATCAATTTTAAATATGAAATTATCAATTTCCTTTATATAATTTACTTCATGATTTTGTCAGAGGTCAGAAAAATGAAACTAGTTACCTACATTCCTATTCCACTGAAAGAATTTGCCTAATAGCCATGCCAAGAGGGTGCTGTCTGACTAACCCTCCTCATCAGATCATTCCCATATACGTATTACTATCTGCAAATTACACAACATTCTCTTGATGCAACAGATTCCAGCCCACACACACTTAAAAATTTTAAATCGAATAAATATCCATTTAACTATTAGAAAGTTAATATGTGATGTCATCAATTATAAACAATCAAAACAAATTTTCAGTAATCAAACTAATCCGCTATAATTTTTAACAGATGGCGAGAGATAGCTAGTAGGAAGGTAGAGATGTTATTTGTCAATTTTTAATTTATATCAAATACATGATATTCATTGCTGTTATATCTATATCTATATATCGTAAAATTGCCTTGCCCTTATTATTCAGTTTCCTCCACCATCTCATCTTATAAAAGTACATAAAAAATTGAAATTCCTTTCATACTTGTAATGGATGTTCATGACAAAGGAGGTAAAACCTTTCAAAGCAGGAGTAAAGATATAATAATGAGAAAATACCAGTGCTAATCATGTTATTCTATTGTAAATGCTTATATAGCTGTATAGAATAAGATGTTCAACAAGAAATTAATTTTCACATGATGTACAACTTGATTCATATGATATATATATATATATATGAAAATTTTATGGTCATGGAAATTTTATTTTGATTCATCCATCTACCCATTTATCTCATGAAAATTGGAGGACTTGAATATGAATAGAATGATCAATTTCAAAAACGAATTTTGTTATCCTTTCATAATTAGCTACATACTAAAAAGCTCAAAAGAGTTTCATCATGGTTGTTAAAGTCTTAATCCCATGCAAAATCGTTTTGGAGTGCGCATTAATTATATGATCGTAGAATCGGATATTTTAATATCAAAATATAGTTTTAATACACAACACTTATCATAATGATATTTTATATTTATATCATCTCATATTTAAATGGTTTAAGAAGATTAAAATATAAATTCTCACATTACTTGCTACATTTTTTAGTAGAATTCGATGGTAACCTTCACATAAAATAAAAGAGAGTTTTTATTATATATAGAGAGAGAGTCTGAATCTCGTCCGGACTCCCGCATTTTATTATACAGACATGTTTTGTTATACGTATTCAAATCATACCCAAATTAAACACTGTATTATGTAAAAATTTCAGTTCCATAATTTTATTTTATTTTTTTAGTTCTAAAAAAAACCAAATAAAAAATAAAAAACTCCGTCCGCATTTTACTCCAGTCCGGACTCCCGGACTGGATCCAAATTATATATATATATATAGACACGCACAAACACACATAATGATTATATGTATGTGTGTGTGTTCATTATATATGTGTGTATATATAATGATGGGTGCTCCCAACGAGCCAAAACAGACTCATATTTGCCTCACTGGCTTCATCCCAACTAATTTACTCACTTAAACCCAGAACCATTATATCAATGAATAAACAAGAAATAGCTTAAAGAAATTGAGATAATGATAAAATGGTGTTGAGGACTATATTCATTTCAAATCATTACAAAAATTTCTAAGAAGATTTCCATGAATCCTTAATAAATAAACAATGCATATTTAATAACATGCATTGCAAAATCATTTGCCTATCTAATACATTTTTCTAATATGTAATTTTCATTTGCTAAAGGCATAATTGATAACCAAAAAAAAAAATTCCCTTTGTACTTCAATGAACAAGCCGCAAAGAGGCTCCCTTAGCTCTATCTTAATCTGCATAAAATCGGCAATTTTTCTGTCCACTTTAATTTACAAACAAAAAGCAACCTCGCCTTTCGAGCAATATACAGATGATACGCAGTCGTTGCTTCAGATCAGTCTAGATAGAAAAGAGTCACAATCTTTCTGAGGTTCTTTGCTTCTTGACATGTTTCCATAAGCAATCTGCTATCATGGAAGGCGAAACAGATGACTTGCTGCACTTGTGAAATAATATCCATGTTACACAATCTGCAATTCCATCACAAATATGTGTCAGATTTGATTAAGAGCTCGTCGTCAAATCAACTTAAAAAGACATAAAACTAAAACGCTAAGCTTGGTATCCTAACTTCAACAGGTATGAAGGGTTAAAAATTTTCAAATACAGGTAGATGAATGCAGCCACTAATAAATAACTAGTCGAGTTGTATTTATCATTCTGCACAGGCAGGCTTGCCTGCCTTTCCTCGTCTAAGAAAGAGCCATGAGGGATGAAAATAGTAATGCTGAGAACACCTCTGACAAAATTACTTCCCTCGGAGCCAATACAAAGTGTCTACAATAAGCCAGTAATACCTATGTGACAATAACTTTGGCTTTCTACGTGTAGGTGCATCTTTTTTCCGTCTTATTTCCATATATTTTCTGAATTGGGGAAATAATGGGTTTCTCCATGCGTTTTGGGGCTTCTTGTACAAGGCAATATGTTTGTGCTCATGAATATACATGGTAGGATTCATTTGCAGAAACTAGTGAAATCTGGACTATTTGTAGATCCAGCTCCAGACATACAAGTTCAGTAGGGAAAAGCTACAAAACAGTCCGCATATGTTTTTTTTCGTTAATCAACGAATTTAAATCTATCGTCTGAGGTATCTTGTACCAGAGTCTCCAAAAAAGGTTAACATCTATTTTAATATTACAATATCCAGAAGTAGATTTATAACCCTATATGATGTTATTGTCTTTTGTATTCTTTCATCATGAACAAAGAATCAAAGAAATAAATATGTATATTGTTTATATTGTAGACTGAACCAAGAAATTTTCATGCTGTCAGAATGATTCATGCAAAATACGTTAATTTGGCTGCCCTACTTTGTAATGTTTAGTGCAATGAAGGGGATTTTGGCAGTTCAATGCTCATAATTGAGTGTCTATATCAGCTCCCATCCATAAACAAGGGTCCGCAGATACCATATAAACTTGAAACAAAAGAAAGAGGGACTGCCTAGGACTTCCTTACAAACCTGCTGGCTTCAATCAAAGGGAGATGATCATTATTCGGCTTCTCTATCACATTCTTTACCTGCAAAAGGAAGAACGGTAGTTTATCCTTGTATCCAAAAAACTACAATAATTAAGAAACCTTCTTACTGTTTTGGAATTGCAACTTGTTAAAGAGTCCTTGATTAAAAATTTAGATTTCATTCACAGACACACCCATTATCAGGCTTCCTAATCTAAAAAGTTGTGACATCCCAGATTTGTTAATAACTTAACTAGATCAAACAATAATTATTAAATAAAAACATTGAACCCCCTAAAGGATAACTAAAGAAAATCAGATACATGGAGGACAACTTCATCGACATACATGGTATACATTGTACAAGTGAACAAGTGCTAGCACATGAGTATCAACATCCAATATTACCCTTAAATTGCAAAGCTTGAGATTTTTGAGTTAAATTTTTTTTAGAGAAAAATCTTAGTTTAAAATTAAAATTGCCCCAACCAGATATTTGAATTATAACATTACACTGAAATTTTATTTAACCTGAACTGATGTAGGACGGAAATCGATGAACAAAAAATTAATTGGAAGTAGTAAATCAATAAGGAAAATTAAAAAAACTAGGTTGATCCAACCGCAGGAGAACTTATACCCCTAGGGTTTCACAACCATAGTAAGGATGAAAAGTATTGATTGCAATCAATAATTAAGATAATTTCAATATCAAAGTGTATCCAATAATCTGTCATGGCTGACATATTTATAATAAAAAGAAACTCTAATAATCCTAGGCCCATTAACAATTGGGCCTCTAAATAAATAACCTAATACTAAAATAAACCAATAAATAACAAGTTCACGAACTAAATAAATAAATAGATATTAACAAATAAATAACTAAATAGTGAATCATCCACGACGACACAACACACTCATCAAACACATCCTCAATAACCTCTATTATACGTTGTGTAGGAACAATAGGAAGTGCGGGTGAAATAGGTAAAGGAGGAACAAGTATAAACTAATCAGGGTTAGCAAATGTAGGGGATGAAGTAGGAGAAGAAGTGGAAGAGGGGGGAATAATCAAAAGACTCATAATAAGGAGTAAGGTCTTCCGCATTAAATACAGGACCAATACCCATACACTCGGAAGATCCAACTCGTATGCATTAACACTAACCTTTCGAACTCAAAATGGATTCATCCTTTAACATGTACTTTCTTCCATGTGCCAGGAGGTAATCTCTCAGCACGGTATCGCAACATCACTCGATCATTCTCATTAAACTCTTGATACCTACGATGAACATCTGCAGCAAACTTATAATTTTTATTGCTCAAATTAATTTTCTTTCTTATCTCAGCATGCAAATTATGAATGTGATGAGCAAAAGACTCTGCAGACTCACTAGCCCTATATGCAATGGGAAGAGAAGCTAAATCAACAAGTTTCGTAGGTTGATAACCAGTGTAAGCCTAAAAAGGACTTACTCCAGTCGAACGATTAACTGAGTTATTATATGCAAACTCAGCTATAGGTAAAACCTTATCCCATGTAAACACATGATCACCCATAAGACAATGTATCAAATCAACTAGACTTCTATTAACAACCTCAATCCAACCATCGATCTGGGAATAATACGCAGTAGAAAACTTAAGTGTGATGCTAAGTTTCTTCTGGAGAGTTTTTCATAAATAACTCATAAATTTTGCATCTCTATTAGAAACTATAGTCAATAGTAACTCACGCAATCTCACTACCTCACTAAAGAAAATCATGGCAATATGTTAGGCATTATCAGTTTTGCTACAAGTAAACCTGGCAAAATTAGCCCTGGCCCGTAAAAATTGGGCTTTAGGCTTAACTTTTTTAGCCCATGAAAACTTAGGCCATTTTGGCCCGGCACGTTGTGGCCCGCTCGCTGGCGGCCCAGCCCGGCCCGCGGGCTTTTTAAAAAAAAAAACAAAATAATGCTCTCATTGAGAATTGAACTCTAGGCCTCCCACACTCCTTAAACAAATGTTCAAACCAACTGAGCTACAAGGATTTTTTATTCTAGAGTCGCTTACCAGGCACTCCTACTAGCATACACTGGCCAAGCCTTCATGCAAACAGAAAGTTCATGCTAAGATGAAGGAAGACCCACCAATTTAATGCTTTTATATATATATATATGTATATGTATGTATGTATAAACTCTAGTGGAGTATATATGTAACGTACGTTGGTGGAGGATCTATCTATCTAGTATCTACCTTTATATTGTGAAGCAAACGTTATGAGCTTAGGTGGGATGATTGTGGTATTAATTACAGTGGGAAATTGACGAACTTTTTCTTCGATCTTCTTCTTTCTTCTGGCCATGGGGTACATATCATATCAAATACACATCGATGATATCTCAACTCATCTTGATATATATATATATATATATATATATATATATATTTGTCACCAAATTGGCATGCATTTGCCCAATATATATTTCCATGATCTGAATGGAATCTTTATTCCTTAATTTTCCTCTTGGCACATGAATGAATTTAATCCACCCCAGTCCAGTCGTGATAACCAAATCTAAGGAACATTAATTTATATATTTAACATGCATTAATTTCTCATTATTAATGATTGTTAGATTATTTATACTCTTTCGTCCATCCCATGTCGCCAAAAAATGAGATGATCAGTTAAGTTTTTTTACAATTTATTTGTATCTTAAAAAATATATTTTTTTGGGGGGTGATATTTGCATTTTTCAGTCGAAAAACAAGGTTTATTTTAAAACAAAAAGTATTAAAAAGAGATGTAGTAAGATACATAGTGACTTTAAAATAAAAAATCATTGTAGCTCAGTTGGTTTGAGCATTTGTTTAAGGAATGGGGGAGGTTTAGAGTTCGATTATCAAAAAGAACATTGTTTTGTTAAAAAAAAAAAAAGAAGAAGCCCGACCCGTTTGTTAGGTCTAGCTGCAAGGAATAAAATGAGTCATCCTAGTGAAACGGTCACTACAACAAAAATTGAGTCATGACCCCTCTAGGATCTCGGTAACCCAAGACAAAATCTTCCCAAGGTGCATGGAGAACCAGAAGTGTGGAGTGTACAATCCCGTGTTATGCTTCCAACCTTAAGCAATTTGACATGTGCAGCACTTGGGAGTGGTCAAAATTTTTGATTTTTTCAAGTTTTAAGGTAAACCAGACCTGTATGAACCGGTCGGTTCGGGACAAAGAAAACCGGTTCGGTATAGACCGATTTTCGTTACCGGTTCCAATTAGTTATTTTGATGGTTCGGTTCATACCGAACCGGTTCGTACCGAAAATCTCAACATCATATTTGTGACTTGTGAGTATCTTGATCTGTTAACTACTTAACTGAGAAGCATGTACTGTGCAGGCATGTTTCCTTTCATTTAAATATACTTTTATTGTTATCCCGCGTTCCCTCTCACGGACTGGCTATGTTTTTATTTATGTGCATGTATATATACACTTCTGTAGCCAGAGGTAATAACATCGGACAAAAGTAGAAGTTATACTATAGAAACAGCTTTGTTCTATTCTCTGCTTACACAGAAACCTTATTCATCACAAGCATCATGCATCCCTATACTCTTTGTCCTACTATCAAGTCATGTTTATTGCTTGTATTGGAATATTTTGAAATCCTGCAACAGTGATGTTATAGAAACATTATGGGTGACTTGTTAGGATAATAGCTAACAAGGTTTTTTAGGATGGAATGGTTGTAGACCTGGCAAACGGGCCGAACCAAAACGGCTCAGATTTTGGCGGGCTAAAAAAATTAAGCCCAAAGCCCGATTTTTGGCGAGCGGATCGGGTCGGCCCGCGGGCCTAGGTTGATTTATGACCACTTTTTGACATTTTTTTCCGGGCCCAAACGGGTCTGGCTTTTGATGGGTCGGGCCAAAATGGCCCGGGTTTTTGTGGGCTAAAAAAATGAGGCCCAAATCCCGCTTTTTGACGGGCGGGGCGGCCCAGCCCAGCCCAACCCGCAGGCTTGTGCCAATTTTGCCAGGTCTAAATGGTTGTAGAATAATAGCTCAAGTAAGGCTTTTTAGGATAACAAGAGGCATAACAAAATCAAAATTGTCCCAAATTATGTATGGAGATTACATTGTTTTTGTGGGCATATTTTTCAGTTTTAGTTTTAGGAAACTAATCTGATTGGAGACTAGTGATTGCTTATTATCGGTATTTTCGGCTTACCAGTTCAGTATATCGGTTCAACCGTTTTCGATACGCAGTTCTAGCTACATTCGGTAACTGGGCTGGTTGAGGGCGGTCCGGTTCGGTAAATAATTGATGAACATGCCTAGTAGCACTCAGAAACAACATGAGCTACATCCCTCTTGAAGCTAGACCAAAAGAACTTATCCTCAACAATGGAAATAATCTTATCTCTACCAAAGTGTCCAGTTAAACCTCCCGCGTGTAACTCCCACAATAAATACTCATCCATCGATGTACTAGGAATTTGACATGTGCGGCACTCAGAAACAACACGAGCTACATCCCTCTTGAGGCTAGACCAAAAGAACATATCCTCAACAATGGCAATGGTTTTATCTCGACCAAATTGTTCAGCTAAACCTCCTGCGTGCCCTTAAAAAGATACACATCATGGAATGAAAATCACTAGAGGGTGGGAAACTAGAATTCTGTAGGCAGGGGCGGATCTACTTAAGGGGAAGCATAGGCAGCTGCTCCTGCTGGAATTTTTTTTATATGTATAGGGGTAGGGTAAAAATATAAATTAATAAATTTAAGGGAGCAAATTAATTAAAGAGTTAAATTTGGAGGGGGCAAAATAAATCATAATCCAATTCTAAATACAAGTACAAAAATATTCCTAGTTTTAAAGCTTGGTGAAATCTTAGAAGTACTTTTTGTATAGTTTTTGGTTTTGAATGTTCATTAGCGTGTGAATTGTGAAGGATTATTTGATTTAAGTTTGAATTTTTTGTTATTGATTTGATTGACTATGGTTACTGTTTGTTTGGTCTGATTAGGTTTTTGTTTTTGGGTTTTTGATCTTCAATTGAAAATGAGATCATTTTTGTTGAGTAGTTTCTGTCTTTTATTGTGATAGCTAACAATGATTTTGCCTTGTATAATTGGAAATGAAAAATGGAAAATGATTATATGCCTTTACCATCCCCTTATTTTTAGTTGTTATAATTACTTTATTTCTCTGCATCTAACTAATAGACCTTGAATAATTTTTGGTATTCTAAGTATAAATTTTGGTTGATTTGTTTTTCTTATTTCAAGTAAAACTTATTTGAAACTTATAAAAAGATATCAAAACTAGTTTATACTTTGAAATTAATTCATTATTTTGTTTGAATATAGAAAACAAATTTGGTTCGAGGCTTTGAGCATTTGGAAAATAATTCAAATTGAAACAAGTAATCAAAATAAGTTTCTAAATTGTATCTAAATATTTTTTATTTGAAATTCTTTTTTTAGTTTGGAAGATGAATATTTATTGCAATTTGTAAACGTTATTATGATTGTTTAATATTATGAATAGTACAAGTTTTCTGTATTTAACTATAACAAAAAAATTAATTAGAATCCACCCCTGCTGGAAAAAAATTCCTAGATCCGCCCTTATGTGTAAGGCAACATAAATGTTGCTAAAGTCTTGACAAGTAGGGTACTCCTGGATAATGCGTTCAAATCCCACAACCTTCACTCTCAAAGAGTTGACAAGAATAGACATCATACTCAACGCATCGGTAACTATATTCTCCTCCAACACACTCTATTGAAACTCCTTTCTATTAAGAATATGGAGTGATTTGGTTTGTTGGATAGGTAAGCTAGTCTCCTTTGGTTGACTCTTGGACAAACCCACAAGGGATAATGATATTTTTTGCCCCTTGTATGTAAACACACGTGTTCATTCTCCCACAATGAGTCACATCTCGGTCATAGAGCCAAGGTCACACAGTAGAAAATGTACAACATCCATAGGAAGGACATCACACCAAATACTCTCCTCATAACCCTAAAGGTGGATCAACCATATACATCTCTTTAACACATGAATGGATGCCTTGTTGACCCAGGCGACGCTAAAAGGTTAGGGATGTGATACTGCCTTTAGTTTCATCCACGGTAAAGTGGACTCAGCAACCACATTTAAGCAACTAGCCCCATCGATGATTAACTTAAAAGAGACACCACCTACTTCATTGTAGCTCCAATCATCATCTCTCTTATGACACGTGAAAACGTACCTCATGATACCTACCTGATTACTTATCTCCTTTATGTGTTCATCAGCCTCCTCATCCTGCGAGTTATACTAGCCCTCAGCTTCAGTCCCGACAATATCGCCCTCCTCTTTTAAAGTTTTCCCTACTATTGTTACCCTCTAGCGATTGCGATTGGAACACTCAAAAAACTTGTGCCCTAATCTTGACACGTAAAGCGCCTCTCTTGAGTAGTAGACTGAGAGTTGGACGCAGTGGAAGCATGGTGGACCCATAACCCACAAGTCCCATAATCGAAATCTAGCTCCGAGACCAATATGATGTAGGACGAAAATTGATGAACAAATAATTAATTAAAAGTCGTATATCAATAAGGAAAATTAAAAGAACTAGGGTGATCCAAACGCAGGAGAACCATTACCCTAAGATTTCCCAATTGCAATAAGGAGAAAAGTATTGATCGCAACCAATAATTAGGATAAAATCAATATCAAAGTGTGTTCAATAATCTGTCATGACTTACATATTTATTAACAATTGGGCCTCTAAATAAATAACTCAATATTGAAATAAATCAATAAATAACAAGTTCACGAACTAAATAAATAAATACTGATAAATAAATAACTAAAAAGCGAATCATCCACGACGACGACGTCTCATGGATCGATCCCTATCATGAACACTCATAAGTCAGTTTCTGGCTCATTATTATCATGTACAACATTAACAAGAATCTCTGAATGGAAAAATAAATCTCGACATCTTTTTTCCTGAATAGTACATACAATACTTCTGAATGAATATATCAAACAACGACAACGCACAACCCTGACTACAAAAATTAGACAACTAATACCATAGATAGGTAAACAATTAGTGGAAAATTGACTGGTAATACCAGTGTGGAGAAATAAAGTAAAAATATTTTCTATTTTATATCTTACAATGTACAATAGAGAGCTTTTATATAGGCTTAGAACTGCAGTACATTTGAAAAGTAAATCAATCATCCCTTAATCATGCAATCCCCTTAAATCATACAATCCCCCAAATCATTCTATTAGAATAATATTCTAGAATTTTCTAAATTATCTACTAACACTCCCCCTCAAGCTGAAATTTTTATATTACGACTTACAGCTTGTTACAAAACATAATCCCAAAACTAAAAAAAATTCAAACCAAACTTAAATATTTATCTCCAACACTCCCCCTCAAATTGAGGCCCTCTTCAATTTGCACAAGAAAAAAAAAGAAAAAGAAAAACGATGTGTATGTCCAAAGTTGCTTCTCAACCTCAATGCATAACTTCATATCCACTTTCCAAAGATATTATGTGCAAGCAATAACGGAGAACACTTATCTCCAACAAAAACAATGGACTCCTTGCATTCGTCAATAACGAAGGACTCTTGAGCCTCTCAACAAATCGAAGGACATGTGCCTTCCTCAAACCTCTGCCCCATGAAAATCCTTCCCTCTCTAATCAACAACCCATTTTACATATTTCAACTCGAGAAATAAATTACTCTAGACATGTCGCCTTTTTGAAAATAAAAAAATAAAATATAAAAAAAAAACTCCAAAACAAAAAAACAGAACTAAACCCTAGCCACTTAATTTTTTTCTTTAAGATGAAGTTAAATAATAAAAAGAAACAATACCCGCCTCCAGTTATGTGCCGCCGACTGCGGAAGCAAAACCTTTTGATTTGATTGTCAAGATCAACTAAGTTTTGATACCATGTGGAGAAATAAAGAAGGAAAGATGTTTTCTATTATATATCTTACAATGTACAATAGAGAGCCTTTATATAGGCTTAAAACTACAGTACATTTAGAAAGTAAATCAATCATCCCTTAATTATGCAATTCCCCTAATCATGCTATTAGAATAATATCCTAGAATTCTCTTGATTATCTACTAACAACCAGTAATAATAAAATTTATTCTTTTTAAGAAAATAATTATTATATGAAAAGGAAAAATACAACCCTGGAGGACAAGGAGTCCACCCACCACATAACAGGTGGAAATAAAAAGCGCACAAACAAAAAAAGGCAGCTCTCCAATCTTTACGATCAAACACAAAAAACACCCCTAAGGAACCCGTGGCAGAGGACCATAAAGAAGATGCAAGAAAAAAGCTCATATCTCAAATATTAGTTATCCCTAAAAAGCAGAGCATTACGCTCAGTCCATTTCCCAAATTAAGAAGAAAGAAAGATCACACACTTCTAAAGCATCTGTGTAATAATAACGGCAAGTAATAAAATGTATCTTATAATGGAAGGAACAAGACTTTGGAGTTTAAAGTAATCATCTGAATTTATGATACTAAAGGACCCACTTTTTAGACTTTTACTTTTGCTATGCAAATCAAGAAGGTGAATCCAAACTAGTCACAATTTCTAGATATCCAAAAGACAAGGATATTGTAAGGCAATCAGTGTTTTGGTGAAATTAGAGGCAGGTAATTGTGGGCCTATTGAGAAAGAGTTTGATGAATTCTAGCCATCTTTTGAAGCCAAGGTGTGGGCCTATTGGGAAAGAGTTTGATGAATTCTAGCCGTCTTTTGAAGCCAAGGTGGGGAAGAAAATGGATTGAGGTGGAGAAGAATATCTTTCCAGCTAGGAGAGATGAAAGACAAATCGGGGTCGAGGTAAATTATATTGATTAAAACTAATTAATTCCGAGTGAACATATAGATAGTTATCTAGAGTGTTAAGTAGATGATATTTTCCTAATCATTATTTTTAAATATGTCAAATAAGACAAAATGTGCAATCATCAAAATATTTGATAAGCAAAAGAACATAACCAAATTCTTACTTTAGACAACAATTCCTGGCTTTCTGGAGGTTGCTTTTTCAAACTTTGAGGTAATATTACAGTGAGCAGCTCGGGTCTCTCTGCTCTTAGAGCACCTCTAATAACAGCTGCATTAGTGCCTGATGCTCCTGAAGTAAAAATGTGATTTTTCTGAAAAATATAAAAATGAGAACAAATTCCAGATCAGTAGAACAACCCATTTGCTACTGTGGAAGAGGTACTCTAAATTTGATTAAACAAATCAGAATGGAGTCAAACTTCAGCACCATACCGTTATAACCATTGCATAGCTAAGGATCTCAATAAGTTCTTGATGCATGAATCCCATATTTCGCGTCCCGAAAAAGCCAATAGATCTTGGCCCTTGCTGCTGAATTGCTAGTAACTCCTGGAATAGAAAATAAATGACAACTGTATGTTACACAGAGAGAGAGAGAGAGAGAATATTGATACGAGTAAATTAGTAAAAGAATCCAAAGCTCGATTTTATTAGAATTAGATTAAAAGGGTTTTGAGAGGGAATATGCTGCAATTTGAAGTATGGTTTAAGCACTTTAACCAAAAAATATATGCTTGCAATGCATGGCGTTCCACCATAGAGCTCTCAAAGGAGATTACCAAATCATCAATGAGTATGTATGTGCATTCATTTCTGTTATGAACAATGATATAAGCTTATGATTTAGAAAATTGCCTGAAAATCATCAATGAGTATGTGCATTCATCAATTAGTTGCTTTTTTGTTCTTTTTTTAAAAAGTTGAAGAACAATGCACCCACCATAGGTAAAACCTGGTTCAATAAAAATTTGTAAATTAGACTGGCAGAACAAGTTTACAAACCTGTAAATAATCCACATCAGGAGAAGGTTTATACTCTGACATTAAAACTGCCCCTGACCCTTCTACAAGTGATTGGGCTTGGGTTGGAATCTGGGTTTTGACTTCATCATCAGAACCAAACATTTTCACCTCATTCCCACTTTCATTACTCAAGCTATCGATGTCTCCATCACTTTTCGCATGTCCGTAAAGCCACTATACAAACACATTAAAATAAAAATAAAAACAAAAATACAATTAGTAAATAATTAGTGAAATTAAAGTATGCATGAAATACGTAATAAAGATTATCTCAACTCTCAAGTATGCAAAAGTTGGGGGACGTGTAAAATTTTCAATAGTAAATATAACCAAATCAATGTTTAAAAAAACAAGTTTACAGTGAGCTTAAGTCCGTCCCATTACCTTACCCCAAATTACTTGACTAATATTCGTAAAGGACATGATAGAATGGAACGTAATATAGATCATAGATTGCAATTACGATCCATATATTGAATAGAGCGATAACTAAACATGCACATGGGTTGCTGTATATCATTTGGTGGATGTCACCAGTAGAACAATGAATATTTCAAGATGCTTAATAGAATGCAGACTTTTCACTATTTTCTCATGTAAATAGTACGTACAGCTTTAATCTGCCTTATAGTGACTTGATAACTTTCAACAGAAATATAATACATGGTTTACTCATCCAAAAGACAAACACACACACACAGAAAAATAATCAATGTACTTGTCAAGAAAAAACAGTAAGATAACATGTAGATTCATGAGTAACACCTAACACACTAATATTGTTGCATGCTCATTTCGAACTTCATAATTTTTTTATTTTTATGAAAGGCAACTGACTTCATAATTATTTACAAAGCACTATTATTGCTTCTGCTTTTTTGAAGTGCGAGTGTCGTTACTTTTGTCCTCTAAAATTAAGAATCCTACACTTTCCAAAAAAAGATCTATGAAAATCTTAGCAACTTGGTCGTCATATGTTGCAACATAGAAATATGAATGATGCAATAATAGATAATAGTATACTGTATGGTACGACAAGTACTTTCTTAATATTTAGCAATATCAACGTTTTTAACTTCAAATTTAATTATTAAAAAGTAAAAAATTATAATAGAATTGGGTTAAAATTAATTATCAATCAAGCAAAAGGGAATGAAATGCTTATTTCTAGAGAATGTAATCTATCGCTGCTTTAATGCTCATTTATGCAAGTGTTTAATAAATTTTACTTCTTAGTCATTTTATTTCCCACATTTTGGATATTTTATCATCATATAATTTCCTTCTTATTTCATAAATATCTACAATATGTTACAACAGTACAACTGTCACACTAACTATGCAGTAATTATTTTATCTTATTTATTAATAAAAGAAGTTTAATTAGGAGAATGAAATTACTATTAATGTCTAAAGAGGAAAAGAAGTCTTCCCAAATAAAAAGAAAAAAAATGCAATGTCTAGCAAAGGGAAGCCCTTTGACATCTTTGCAGAATGAACTCACGGAAACTCTTTTCTAGAGCTGCCATAATTGACACCCATAGTGAAGCTAAAAAAAACAATACTCAATTTCATAACAAAGGCAGCAGGAGGTATCTACCAATTATGATACTATTTATGGAGCATACTACCATATATATGTGGTAAAAATACCCGATAACAATAAATATATCAAGGTAGAAAGAGATCTCCACAGACATAAGCTGAGAAAATAAATGAACTATTTTAGGGTTTGGTTGTTTCAATTTGAGAGCGGTTGCTGAACTATTCAGTTATTGCTATACAAGCTCAACCAAGGTACAAAGACATTTGACGCTTAGGTAGGGAATACTCTGCTGTATAAACTTACCTTATTTACAGGAATATTATTAATTTTTCTTAGGTAGGTACTGGCATATTATTCTAAACTATAAAAGAGAAAGAAAAAGAAAAGGTTGTTGAACTCAAATCAGAAACAGTTCTACGCAAAACCTCTTTCCTATTGGTTTACCTAAGTTTCATTATACAAATCTCTTTCAATGGTTCTCATATTCATAGATGCTATCCTGATATCTTTTATTAGATTAACTTCTGAAGAATTGCTTATGTCTAACTAAGCTGATGGACACCTTATCACTTATCAAGAACAAAATACTGATGGTTTACGCACATGTTGTTATGTATAACGTACGTCACCTCCAGTGAATGAGGAGTCATTACACTGAATGGTACTATGGTAGAGAGGAATTGAAGAAAACTTCAACAGCCTTGGGAATTTTAAAGATAAATGAAGCAAGAGAGATTACTTTAATAGAACAAATAAGATTTTCCTGACTAAGTGGATGTAGTTTGAACCATGAACAATCAACAGTTAAAAGAAGATTGCATTTGTTCAGCGATGTTACTTGGAGAAATTTGTAATTCTTCCATCAAATCATCCTCAAAGAAATGGCCCAAGGGACAAGTAAGGCATCTACACTAAAGCTATAGAGAGTTAATGCACCAGCACACATAGCATAAATTCCAAACCCCCCTTCTATCTGAGGACAATATCGCAGCAGTTATTTAGAAACTTCTTTAACATATATGAGCGCAAATGATAATTTATTTAAAATCCTCTTATATATATGATAGGTAACAAAATCAATAAACTGTTGCGCAACTGCAACAAGTAGAAAAGAAAGTAAGAAAGAGAAATATAAATAACAAAAAGTGAGATAATCACAAAAATGTAAGCAAAATTGTACATCTATTTACTCACTTTTCCCAAATAATTTTTTTGCTAATACTTGCTTTCCCAAATTTAAAGCGGGAAAATACAACTTAAAAGATTGATTGCAGCTTAATTTTTACATGGCTATAACAACCCACTGCCAAAAAACCTAACTAAAAAATATTTCATGCAACATTAGAAACACTGAATTATTAATATCTAGTCGACAAGTACACACAATGCTAACAATGATAATCTCAAAACTCTAAACTACAGATGCAAGGATCAACACATAAATGTGTAAGCACTTGGGGATAATTTTGTGGCCAACAACCACATTAAGAGTTCATTTAATTTGGAGGTCATTGTGCAAAGTGCAAACCACCTTAACAAATGTAACCCTACTGTGTTAAACTATCATTTTTTTTCCAAATAGCATAAATATTGTTGACCAAGAATCTCATTGATAAAAAATGTCACAGAATGTCCCTCCTATCATCTACCCCTATTATCCTAACTCATATTGATATTGTTATCATCCAAATATATACATCAAAGAATTTGCAAATAAATCAAAAACAAAAAACAAGAGCTCATATAAATTCCCAAAAGGCAAATGGGGTATATCAAAATCACCCCCTTAACATCATCAAAACAAGTGAAACATACCCACCATTTCAATTCATAAAATCAAAGAACCACAACCAAGCCTGAATATGAAAAACATTATTCCTCAAAAATGAAAGATACCCAATTTGCCGACATCCACTATATAGCATCAAAAGGCGGCTAAGCCTCAGAAATGTACATAAACTTCCATAAATCGATTAAAAAATAATGAGAGGAGTACCGTATTCTTTGAAGAGAAATCGGGGAAAAGACTGCTCTTTGGAGTAGCACATCGTCTCAAAGAGTAAGAAGAAGAGGGGAGAGAATGGAAATTGAAGAAGGAACTACAACTAATAGATTTAGCTGAAACTGCAAAGGGAAGATGCAACACAATTAATAGCTTCGAAGAGATTGTTATTGCCATTCTTTTTTCTTGTAATTCCTACTGCTACTACCAAGCAGCAGCAGAATTTTGCTTTCTTCTCAATAGCAGCAGGAGCCAAACAGCTGCTTATGATAAATTCACTGCTGATTTATTTTCCAGGCAGCCCTTTTTCTTTCTTTTATATTGGAGTGAGAGAAAAGATGTGGGTGGAAATTGAAGAAAAGGGATTCCCTTTTTACATTTCCTTTTGGGAATTTTTTCTCATTTTCTAATAAAATATAACACACACACGAACTAAAAGTTAAAAGTGACCCATGAGTACCGACCGAGTAGTTTTGGCCAAGGGGTATGACTCGGATTTTAATCAATTAATCAATACAATATTGATACATAAATTAAAAAATAATTTTTTTTATATATACTATATTAGTTAATTAATTAATTTATTATAAAATTAATTTTATAGTAATCGAATCCGACTAGATTCATATCCATGAAGTTGGAGTTTGATCTTTATCATGTCAAGAAATGGGTGTTAAAAAAAAAATTAAAAGTGGCCAAGCTGCTCTTTTTGTGTTTATTTATTACTTCTCCCTTTTCATAGAGACTTTTTTTTTAAATTAAAATTAAAATATTTTTAAATTTTAAATTAAGATAATTTATTTAAATTTTTAAAAAATAATAAATTTTATAACTAGTAGTACTTATTAGATATTTTATGAAATTCATACTGTTGTTGATTTAAACTAAATAAATTCATATTAATTTTGAGTTTTAAAATATTTGTAATAATGATGCATGATTATTATTTGTTTTTATTTATTTAAGTAACGAGGACTATAGACTATAGGTTTTAATTTTGTTTTATTTATTTAAGTAGTAATTGCTCTTGGTTTTACTTTTATTTTTTATTCTTTTTGTCTCTTTGCCAAAGATATTAATTGCTTACGGGTCTACTTGTCACTGAATAAGTCTTGGTTGACATTTTTATTGGACATGAATATTGGACTTTTTTTTTTCTATTTTTTTTTTGTTTGTGACTTCTCAAAAATATATAGTATTTATTTTAACAGAAATTTTTATAAAATATAGTGTTTTAAGTGTAATATGGATACATATACAAATATAGTATTATACAGATTGTATAACCCTGTATTTGTATATGTATCTAAATTACACATAAAATATTATATTTTATAAAAATTTATATTGAAATAAATATTATATATTTTTTGAAAGTCACAAGTAAAAAATAAAAATAAAAATTTGCACCTGTCCAAAAAATTGGTCCAATAAACCTGTCTGTATAGCATTGCTCCTCTTCACTTGGTGGGATTGAATAGAGTAATGCTACGCGGACAGGAAATTGGGACCGGAAAATTGGACCGGTCCAATTTTTTTTAATTTTTTTTTATTTGTGACTCTCAAAAAATGTATAGTATTTATTCCAACAGAAATTTTTACAAAAATATAGTGTTTTAGGTGTGATTTGGATACATATACAAATACAGGGTTATACAGACTAAAACACTATATTTTTGTAAAAATTCCTGTTGGAATAAATACTATACATTTTTTGAGAGTCACAAATAAAAAATAAATAAAATTGGACCGGTCCAATTTTCCGATCCCAATTTCCTGTCCGGTTAGACTTATTTTAAAGTTAAACCTATATTTAAGAGCAATGCTACGCAGACAAGAAAGCTGGACAGATTTATTGGACATTTTGTAATTTTTTTTTATTTTTTATTTTTTTTTTGCTAGTAACCCTTAAAAAATGTATAATATTTATTCCAACATAAATTTTTATAAAATATAGTGTTTTAGATATAATTTGGATACATATACAAATAATTTGGATTTGTATATGTATCCAAATTATATCTAAAACACTATATTTTATAAAAATTTCTGTTGGAATAAATATTATACATTTTTTAAGGGTCACTAGCAAAAATAAAAATAAAAAAAAAATTGTAAAATGTCCAATAAACCTGTCCAACTTTCATGTCTGCCGAGACTTATTGTATATTTAAATTTGAACTAGTTTAGTGTCCGGTGACAAGCACATAATTTATAACTGTATTTTATTTTTTAATTGTAATTCTTGTTATTAAATATTTTTTAAATATTAGTTAAGTAATAGTAATGTGATGTTATAAATGATACTAAAAAAATAAAATATTTAAGACCATTATGTCATTTTATTATTTTAAAATAAAAATATCTCTCTAATTTTGAACCTAACTAAAAAGAACATTGAATTCGTAATTTTAAAACAGGACAAGTATTATTAAAATCTTATATAAATTGACCTTGAAATACTATTTTAATCATTATTTATTTAAGTAGTTAGACATATAATCTTACCCAAACAATGATATTCATATTATCAAGACAAAAAAATAAAAAATGGAAGAAAAAGAATTAAAAGAGCTAAATGAGTGTATACTACATTATTAAATGCTGCCTACAAAGAGAATAAACTACCCATTTACACTTACCTATAAAGAGAGTGAATATATCAATTCTCATATATATCTTGTGAGATAAAGTAAATATAATAAATAAAAAAATATCAACCAATTAAACTCAAATATAATTTAATGAGTCAACTAATTTCAAGATCAATTAAAATATCTGAGTTAAGTCAGACAATAAAACGTTGCTTGTGTTATTATAATAAATATGAAAGTATAGATATTGATATAAGCACATCTCAAAGTTATATTTATACTGAAATATATAATGTCAAGTTTTACTTGGTGAAATTATATAAGGGAATTATTATTACCACAATAATTTATTTTATTTTTTCAGAAGAGGGGCCGATCCAACCACTTAATTTAATGGGGTCAAATTTTAAAAAAAAAATATAAAAAAAAATATTATAAAATTAAATAATATTGCTCAAATATTATTTCAATGTAAACTTTAATCTTTTCTTCATCCATGCTTATAACAATGTTCCATTCCATAGTATTAAGTGCCTTAGTTGTAGAGTTACATCAATCAAAAAATAATAGTTGATTAAACTTAATTGCGTAAACGAGTCTAACTGAATCGAACAGATAGTTATTCAAATTGTATTTAAAAAATTTTACTCAGATTTAACTCGACTCGAATATTTATTAATTATAATCAAACTATTCGCAAACTTCGAATTCAAGTTCGAATTCGAGCTCAAATTCGAGTCTCTACATAATAACTAGTTTTATAATAATATAATTATAAATTGAATTTATTATTCTAAAAAATATATTACTATTACACTTTATAAATATAAAATCACAATTAAAATTAAAATTAAAAACAAAAAAAATAATAATTAATTATCCTAGTTTTATTTAATTTAATATTATAAGAGAATCGAGTATCTAATCAAATATGGATCAATCGATTATATATCAACTCACAATCGAGAATTCGAGTAATTTGAATATTAAACAAGACGAGTATATCCTTACTTAGATTTTACCAGTATTTTTATTCGAATTATTTTTGATGAACCCAAACTGTTTGATTTGATTTACAGCCTTACCTAAAACTGTTGACATTCTCATACTCTGGATCTATCATCAGATCCACATATTGAAGCCTTTATATTGCTCTAAAAGTGATTCTACACACAACCCATTGCCGGCCCAGTAGCAAACACATTTAAATGTTGTAAATCACCTTAAAAATATTTTCATCAGTTTTCAGCTTCTGCCATAACTTCTTATTAGCCAAGAGGTTCTGACCATTCAAAATTTCGAATCACAAATAACATCTTGCCTTGAAGTTGGCAGCTATTTCCATTCAATTTCTGAGTACTTTTCAGTAGAGTAAGAAATGGCTGAAAAGCATGCCACATAATTAGTTATAATAGGTTACAAGGTAAGAGAGACAAATGGAAATGTAAATTTCTTTTTATAATAATAGGGTAGTCCAAATAATTGATTGGGATCAACCAGAAACCAACCATTGCTAAACTAAAGGTATAGCAGAAAATAAAGATGTACACCCGAAAACTATGGTGTTTTCTAATATTATTTCAACAGGACTTCAGGCCAAATACTTCGCCACCACATTTTGAATGCGCGATTAAAGTAATAGGTGATGGAGCCATCTTGCGAACCTACTCAAATATCCCACCTCTTTTTTACGCGGAACATTAAGGTTGAATTTTGGATCTCGTCTTGTGGCACTTGGAGCATGAACTGAACTTTCATCTTCATGGGGGCTGTTTTTGCTTTGCCCGCTTCATCTCCAACCTACACTCAGGACATTATCAACCCAAATTTGGTCCTCAAATTCAGAAAGTCGATTTTAAAAGAGGATACAGTTGTAAACTATTTGCAAACATATGACTGGATTGAGGACTACAAACTCAACTTAAAAGACCATTGGAAAGGGAGTTGGGAAGAGAGACCTAAAGAGAGGGGGCACTAAAAGAGATTAGGTAGCTGGAGCCTGGAAGAGTTGGTGGTGAGTGATGATTTTCTTATCAACTTCATCTGAATAATTTTGCTAAAAGCCTCACTTGGATTCCAATGCATTAGTGTCGGTGTTTTAAAAATCACTAGGCTGACCTAGGCAAGGAGAGAGCGCCTAGGCATTTTTTCTTAAATATAATTTAAATAAGCATGTATGTATAGAATATAAATATTAGAACCTAGAACCTAGAACCTAGAACCTAGAACCTAGAACCTAGAACCTAGAACCTAGAACCTAGAACGGGGGATTTAGAAGAGATATCAAACAAAAAGGAGCTATTTGAGTGCACACTAAGAAATGGTATATATAAAATATAAACTGACAGAAAATACTCAAAATGTGCTCTTCATATTATAATTGTACAGGGTTTCTACTATTTGCTTTCCTTGGTATCAGGAATTGGCATTTTGAATTAGAACCCAATGTGCATGCAATTGTCAAGCCATCTTATGTTTTCTTACCCTATATCAATTATTTTTTAAAAGGCGAATAAATACCCAAACAACTTAAGTCATCATAGTACTTAAAACATATAAAATAACTTACCCAAAGGGATGCCCAGCCAAGTCGGACCTCTGAATCATAACCAGCTTTGAATTTGTAGTCCTTGCCCACTGTGTGTTTGTACACAGCACTCCAAAATTTTGAATCAAAATTGTACAAGTAACTGAAGATAAATACTGAAATAGTTTAGAAATAACATCCTCATAAAAAACCAGGCTCATTCCCACATTGAAAAGGGGTAAAAACAGTTTAATAAAAGATATCCAGATTAGCTCAAAAATAGTTTGGCCTAATACAAAAGAATTGGTAATTTAACTACTAACAAGTAATAAGTAACATCATGAACACACCTGTTTAAGGGGTTTTTTAATCCTTTTCAACACATACTGAGGGATCACCTTTGCAATATGTCAGACAAATTTTATATAACAATGAAGGAATGTGTCGGTTACGTTTTTTAAAAGAAGGAAAACAATGTTGAAAAAAAATTCATCATGAAGGCAATCAGACAAAGTTTCAAGAATATAAAATGCATTGTGTTATAAATTGGCATTTTTAACAGCCTCTTAGTTTCTTAACTTGGTGGACTCTTGAGTCTTGACATTGACCTATAAGGTTATTTTCCTAGTTGCAGCTTATTCAACGTAATTGAATGATATAATTGCTTAAAGAAGCAAACATAGAATAATTGTTGGTGTTCTTTACCAAACTCCCAAAACATGAGCTTAAAAATAAGGTAACCATAAGGAAGTAAATATATAAGCTGCACGTCCTACTCGTATTTATAATCTGTATCATATTTGCTGGAATCAGATCAGAAAAGAGTAGTTTACAAATGCCGGTACCAATTATACTTGGCAATCTATAATTTATACTATTACACATTGAAAAAATATGAGCGTGACCAAGCTGATCAAACACTTTGTATGCACAGAATGAGTCAGAGAGAGAGAGATCACCTCAACTTGTCGGAAGGTCCAAATCGACGCTTGAATGCTAATGATAATGTATTTGAAGGAAGAGAAATGCTTGGAATGAAGGACATTTGGCCATCCTGCAACAAATTTGAAACTTTCAACTCCATATACCAGGAGGAAAATGGAACACAGAATAGGACTTACAATCCCAACATTTCTTCAGAAAATCCCTTGGGCTAAATTTGCAAAACCATCCCAAGGGCTTAAACTTAAAGTTGGAAATAAACCGTTCAAGAAGGATATTTTCAGAAAAACTAATTGATTAACAAAGCTAACTTAGACCTTATATGAGTATCTCAAGTTCAAGTTTTCATCCCTGTATTGAGCAGTGCAAACCCCATTCAGAACTTGACCTTTAAGGATTCCATTTATCAATAGCATTCTCTTTGATTCCTCTTCCTCTTCTTCTTTCTCCTCAAATGAAACTTCACCTAGGGGAAACTTTAAGGTTGCTTTTGGCTGCAATAGCATAAAGATGTACAAGGCAATTAGAAGATACTACAGTAATGTAGTAACTAGTAAAAGATGCCGTGCATATCAAGCAATGAAAGCAAATGCAACTAGATATGGGTTGGAGAAGTCAAAGTTTGCATTGGTGCAGCATGAAGAAGACAAAAAAATAAAAACACCACAATGTTGCCGTGGATATACAAAAAAAAATCGATGAATGAATGCAATGAAGTAGTAGTAGTGGCTAACTGCAAGTTGGGATAGGAGTTCAACAGTTGTATTAGGATGAACCAATAATAAATGTTATGTAAATTACACCCCAAGTGTCTAAAATGTGAACCAGAAATTATACTAAAAATGGTAAAGAATTATTCTCACCAAACCAACAGATGGAAGAGCAGATGAGAGTTCAAACTTGTAGGCAGGACCAGCAAGATCCGCAACCATTGCCACCTCTCCTTGTTTCGCCTAAGATGTATATAACATTTGAGTAAGAGAAACAGCCTAGAGTATACAATATACATAGAAAACATCATAGAGATAATATGGCATTGTTCGAGTCCTAGCTTGAAATATATCATAGATCATTTCAAATATTTGCAAGAGAAAGAGGAGAAGACATATGTAAGTCAAACAACCACCTAGATCTTTACTTTCAGCAAAAAAAATGACCTATCAATTACAATAAAGCAACCAAAGTACCAAACAAAGTTTTGATGGCATTGATTTACCCATATAGGATCCATTCTAACTGTAGTCTTACGATACATCAGCACCATAATTTTCGGCATGGTTACAATGGATAAAATAATTACTAGCCAGTAGCAAAAACTTATGGATCAATCCAAACAGGCCCCAAATTCATCCTCACACCTAAACCCGGAGAACTTAGTACTTCTTACTACAGATCTTATATATTGGATAAATGAATCAAATGTCGGCCAATAAAGTTGTAAATTTGACTGTGCACACAGGGACTGATCACGTACAGACAGAAAACATAGCTCAACAATTATGTTGATGGCAGTTACAATATCTTTAATCAAATCCAATTCAATTTCTAAGAATTCTGACCCTAACAGGCCTAATGCAGTTAACAGAAACAAAGAAAAACAAACAAAAGAAAAAGATGTTCATGATTTTCTAATTTCAGTTTTCAACTTCTAAGACTTATGACCCTACAAATGGGAACATCACCTATACACCCCCATCTAGAATTAGGTAAACATAAATTATCCAAGTGCCAATCCCCAAATAATATACAAAACAAGAATAAGTTTTTGACTAGCCAAAAGACTAAAAAGGGTGAGAATTGGTGACAAAACATTTTAGACCAGAAACTCTAGTCCATCCAAGCACCTTTCTTTATATAGAAAATATGTGCAACAACTGTTATAACTTCACCATGTGTGCTTGTCTCTCACCATGTGATGAGAAAGCTTAACACATGGTGATAAAAATGCATCATTGTAACTAATATCAACTACTTTTAATCTCCCTCACAATCTGACTAGGTTTCAAATTCTGAATTTGCTAGAATAAAAGTAGTCATTCAGTTTTGAAAATCAGAACAAAAACTGCAGAACTTGATTTCATAGAAATCAACGAACCAGAATTCATAAAATCAAATCTTTGGGCACCTTTTACAGTCATAAATTCAAAATGAACAGAATTGAAAGCTAATCCGGATGGAAAATCACAAATATTCCCTAGAAAATTGGTTAAACAGGTTTTCTTTTCTTATAAAACAGCAATTAATATATAAATACACAACACATATGTGCATACATATTATATAATTATATAGAGAGACCTTGACATCGCGAGTGGCTCTGAGGTGCAAACTAGGACCAAGGTCAAACGAGCCCTTAACAAGAGCATTCTGTTCTTCGACATCGTAATCGAGCGAAAGATACTTGGAAACGAAGCTCAATTGAGGCTCAGCCACTTCTCCCTTGCTGTTGTTCTGAAACGTTAGCTTCAGTTTCGCCAGATTCTCCAACAACTTGCACGATATCTTGTGAAAATACACCGAGCTGTCACTGTCAAACTCCGACGTCACCCTGAGGGTTGGCCGCTTAGCAATTATTGACACCAATCCTCCACCTCCGCCGCCGCGAACTCCGGCGGTGGGTCGTGGTGGCTGGAGGGGCGGTGGAGGATCGCCGGATGTTGCCGGGGGTACGATTGAATTAGGGTTTTCGGGTATGGATTCCACCATTGCTGCTGAGGATTAGGCAAGTGAGGATGGGAGGAGGGAGAAAGAGGGGGTTGGGTTGGTCTGTTTGATTTGGATTTTTTAGGCGGAAATGTAGAGATGATGATTGATTATTTGATCCCTTTTTCCGGTTATTTGTCAGTTTCACATCATTTTCAAAAAAAATAATACTAATATTCAAAATTTTAAATTTTGGCTAAAATCTAGAGAGAAGAAAATAAATAGTACTCTCCGTTCCAAATTAAATATTTAATTTTAATTTTTTAAAATTAATTATTATATCACTTTTTGACAAAAATATAGGTGATTTATTAATAATTTCAATTTTTATAATTTTAAAAATATATTTATATATATTTAATTATTAATTTTAAAAATAGTTAAATTTTTTAACTTTAAAAAATTAAAATTAGGCATTTATTTGGGACGGGGGAGTAGTATTTACGGAAAAGATTCAAGATTTTAAACTGTATTGTTGGAAAATTTAGGGGTAGGTTTATAAATAGCAAATGTATTGTAGTTTTAGTCACATTAGGTCATCTCAAATTTTAGTGTTGTATATACTAATTAATAAATACCATCTCCATTACACAAAAAAAAATTATTTTAATTATTTTAAATTAATTTATGAAAATTTTGAATTCAAACTTCATATAAATTCATTTATTAATTGCAGTATTTTAAAAAATATTACTCCATTACTTGCGAAATTTATTATTCCCTCGATAGTCTAAGGTATAATTTATATTTTTTTTGTTCTAAAAAAGATGGTCTAAAGTACATAAAGTAAAGAATAAGTATATCATTTAGTAGAATTCACTAATATAAAAAAAACTTATGAATTTATTTAATCTTGTGAGACCATTAAGAATAAATTTAAAACTATTTTTATTCTCTTTTTACTACTTTATTTTTCTTAATTTATGTAAAAAAAATATACTTAGAGCTCGCCTTTAGGAAGGAGGGAGTATTTTCAATTGATACACAAATTATTATTGGAACTGGTTAAGGGGCTGTTTGTTTAGGACTGAATGGTTGAATGGCTGAATCGGTCAGTTATTTAGACAATTTGGGTTGAATGGTTTAGTGTCATTTTTTTGGCTGAATGAAGTTTTTTTTTTACGATATTAAGTAATATTAAATAAATTTACAATAGTTTTAAAAAATTTTAGAGGAGTACAATAATAAAAATCTTTTATTCAGATATTTCAGACATATCAATTATTAAATAATTTTTTTTATTCAAATTTAAATTCAACTCATTCATATTCATTTAATTTTTATCAAATAATAAATGCTTTTGAGAGATTCTTTACAGTATTATATTAGGCATGCTTCCAAAATTGATTGGACTTTATCGGTCAATAAATAGAATTCATGGGTCCTACTTAAAAGAGAGAGACAAGATTTAGAAATTGGAAAGAGAACAATCTTAACCGCACAAGCTTGGGCTGGGCCTACCTAGAGGCGGAAGCCTCCCTTCTGATGCAAGACCTTGTCAAAAATATTTTAAGAAAATGATATATATATATATATATATATATATATATATATATATATTATGAATATTTAAGTCAATTTTTAATGCTCAGTTACTTAAATAAGTGTTAATGGTATATTTTTTTAGAATAATACTCCTTCCGTCCCAAATTAATTGCTCAGTTTTGACTTTTTAAAGTCAAATTGACCATTTTTAAAACTAATCTTTTTACTATTTTTGTTAAAATATAGGTGAAGAGATTATAACCAAAAGAAAGTATATACAATTTATTACTAATCCCAATTTTTAGAATTTTAGAAATATATTTATATATGCTTAATTATTAATTCTAAAAATAGTCAATTTAACTTAAAAAAGTCAAAACTGAGCAATTAATATAGGACGGAGGGAGTATGTAATAAGTAAAATTCTCTTATAATTCACATCAATTTCATGTATCGATAAATTTTGTTATTATAATTTAGTAGTGCCATGAAGTTTGACATCATAGGAGCATAGATTATTATGGAATTTTTTTAATATAATTTAAGACGTTTTAAAACTCAAAATTAGTATAAATAAATTCATATTTTTTCAATCAATGTAATGATTAATATTCATCAATTTTGATATTTCAAACTGACATTTTCAAGGTGGTACTTTAGATATTACTTTCTTGATGCCGATGGGGCATTTTTTTTCGATTTTTCCGGTTTTTTAGTTAATCGAACCGGTTCGAACCGTCTAGTTTGAGGCAAAACAAAACCGATTCGGTATCGGTACAAGTAACCGATACATACCGGTTATTCAGTACAGGTATCGGGAAGGTATTTTGAAGGTTTGGTACATATCATACCGAACTAGTATACCGATTGAGTATAATTATTTGATATAAATCCTAAAGTTTGATAATTTGAACATATATAAGTTAACATGCTTGCAAATCTAAAATCTCAATAAAGAAAAAGTCTAGGGGGACCGGATATGGTGACCGGTCCAATTTTTTTTTTTTTTTTTTTTTAAATATCTCTCAAATAATTTATAAAATTTATTGTATCTGTACATGCATATTTTTTACATGTATCCAAATGACATCCAAAACACTTTTTTCTGTAAAAATTCCAGTTCCAATAAATCTTATAAATTATTTGAGAGACATTTTAAAAAAAATAAAAAATAAAAAAAATTTGGACCGGTCACCGTATCCGGTCGCCCCAGAAGTACTCCTCAATAAAACATGCAGAAGAATGCTATATACTTTGACGTCGCTCTCAAATCACATCGCGATTAAGCAAGCATGTTTCTTAACGGTGGTGGTTCCAAGTAGTTGTTCAACCAGCCACCAAGACAAAATAAGAATTACTAAAGAGACTAGTTTTCCGAATAGTGGTTCAATTACCAACCATGCATAGAGATAAATGATAAAGAAATAAGTCAACTTTAACACTGTCGTCAACCAGTCTATCGAGAATTGGTCATATCAACCAGTAATTATTTGATACAAATCGACCGAAGGTATCAATTTTTAAGTAAAAACGATATCTGGTTCGATAGGAATGCCAAGGCCTCCGGGGCAAAAAAAGTGCCATCCCTCTAACCTTTTCCTTCTTCCTTCTCATCTGGCAATCATTTTCATGTACTCTTATCAATCTCTACGTGGGAAGCAATAACCATTCATTTGAAAGTAATAGAAAACAAAAATGTAATTACGGTTTAAGAATGATACAGAAACTAAATAAATCAATTTGAAAACTACAAAGGATAGACATTGAAGGATAAGGAAAAACTCTAAAATGCACTTGAAAAAGGAACAACGGAATGAATGCACTTCTAACATTGACCTCTCATTGGACTTTACCTACAAGTAGGGGCAAACATGGTGCGGTTTGAGTTCAAACTGCACCCGAAACCGCTTAGATATGGTTTGATAAATTCAAAACCACACATGAAACCGCTTGTGATTGGTGCGATTTCAATTGGTGTGATTTCGATTCCAAAATCAATTGAAATAATAAAAAGATCTAAGTCTTCAATATAATTTAACACAACTCGCATCGAGAAATTAACTTAGTGACAAAGTTAACAATGAAAATTATATCAAGCATAGAACCAAAGCTCCTTCTGTCAAACATGTTAAATTCATCATCAAATCATAAAACAGTGAGACACATAAAATAGTTTTAGTTTATAATAAAGGAATGATGCTTTAAAACTAAAACATACGCTATATAAAAAAACGGAGACCATATATTCGATAACAAACAAGAAGGTTTATCTAGTTCCCCAAAAATTAAAAATATATACTGGAGATATAATATAATCTTAACTGTACCTATTGCAGGGAGGACTTATAGAATATAATCTTAATTGTACCTATTTTGAAAAATAATCTATTAGACTATTACTACAATAGCATAGACATTAACCAATGCATCAAGTGCTCGAACTAACGAATTTGACCCCTCAGCTATAAGCCCCTCCAATAACGCTTCAAACAAATTCGAAATTCTAAAATACAAATACTTAATTTTTGACTCTATAACCTTTAACCATCTTCTTTTAATTGGTGAAAAATGACAATGCAAGACTGGGGTTTTCTTTGAGCGTGTTCAAGTGAAAAGTAACTTTAGAATTTACTAAAAATAATACATACGCACACATTGTACGATTTCGATTTTATGCGTATGATTTTGGTTAATAACCAAACCAAAACCATAAATTTGATTATTTAATCTACCTAAAACCGCTACATGCGCTGAACCTGTTAATACGGTTTTAATTGGTGGGATTCGTGCGATTTTTAGTACGATTTTGGTTCCAATTTGGTTACTTGCTCAGCCCTACCTACAAGAATAAGCTCATATTTCCACATAAATCATATAAAAAATATAAAAAAAAACGTGAAAGTAATATTCCCCTTTATAAAACCTTCTCATATCTGGTAGTGTGGATTTCACCTTCATGTGAGAAATCATATAAAAATATATAAAAAAACATGTGAAAATAATATAACCCTTTATAAAACCTTCTCATATCTTGTATTGTGAATTCCAACTTCATGTAAGAAATCATATAAAAATATCAACAACAAAAAAACACATGTAAAAGTAATATTCCCTTTTATAAAACCTTCTCATATCTTGTGGCAGGTTGAAGACAACACGGGAGCGCACAACACATAAGCAGCCGTGCACAGAAACAGATCTATTGCATTTTTAAAAAAATTCAGTCTGATCCATAAATGAAATAGTAATTGCCCAAGGTTTTTTTTTTATGTTTTTTACATGGATATAAACCTTGGAAGTAAAACAGGGTGAAAGGACCTTTATTTATGCAAAATCCTTGCTTACTTTTGAATACAGAAATACAAAACAAAACTATTCAATCCAAACTGCTAGATTGACCTTTAAACCAATCACAGCAGATCGTGCCTTTTTAAGGCCCTAAGGTCGTCAAAATACAGCTAAATAGAACACATTTCCCACCATAATACACACTAGATCACTTCAGATACCAGAAGACCACCACCTGTGCTTTTTTGTAGAATGAGAAGAAAGTCTTTACCCAATATTAACGGCCACTGGCTTTCCCCTACCCATAGAGAATCCCCTTGTGCCATCTGGCATGCGAGGCCCAGGAGGTTGCTTGCCAACAGTTGGTTGCTCAGGATGGACTGAAGGGGGAGTTCCGCCACGATGGTTGTGATTGTTATTGTGGTATTGAGGCCGTCCACGTCCCTTGCCCCGTCCACGGCTTCGCCCTTTCTTCTGGGAACCCTCCTTATCATTTGTGTGCTCCTCCCCTTTCTTCTGGGAACCCCCCTTATCATTTGTGTGCTCCTCTCCCTGCCCAAACCAAGTTAAATAATTACCATTTTTCTTCGAGATCAATGATTTAAGTATGAAGCAGAGCCAAAATTAAAAGTTTATTAATTCTGCTCCTAGGGCAATCTTTTTGTTAAAAAGGATTGATTATTTAGTAAGGTAAATTGTTTGGACAACCTCTTCTCTTCTAGTCTCTAAAAACACCAATAAGAAATGTAACATATATCTTAAAATGAATAAAAGTCAAAAGGAACTTACTCCATGCTCATGAGACTGATGTGCCAGGGCTTCAGATTGTTGAGGAGGATCTTCTAAATGTTTCTCATTTGGGTCTTGCTGCTCTGATGTAGATGTGCCATCTTCTTTATGATGAGCTTCACCTTCATGCCCAACTTTCTTTACTCGTGCTTGAGCAGATTTTGCCTGTTATCAAGAAAATGGAGGCAAAATTAGCAAAACCAGAAAATGGAGGGAAAATTCAGATTTAGCAAACTAGAATCTGATATCACTGCTACTTCCTAATCTAAATAATATTCTTAGCTTTAAAACCACCAGGATTCACAATAAATTGTGATCGGGAAAGCTCTAATTTGTGCTTGATATCTATCGAACATAAGTGCATTGCGGTTGCATTCAATAAATAAGCAAAAGGAATAATTCTTGTCACAAACCGAACGTTTATGCAGTAAACGAAGTCTGAGACCAATCCTCCAATTACCCTCTTCATTTAACTCCATAACCTATAAATAAGAAGAAAAAAAACAAAGTTATTTCCAAATCCAATAAATTTAAAGGAAAGAGAAAAGGGACAAGTGGACAAAATTTCTAATCAGATAAAAATAGTACATACTGCTTTCTCAGCAAGTTCAACGGATTCATACTCCACGAATGCATGCAACTGAGCACAAAAAAATAGAATTCAGATATTAGAAGCATCGTAGATCTTGTAGATACAGTACTAAAAATAGGAACGAGAAAACCAAATTAATATGATTCAAAAATTATCCTGCAATGGTTAATGACAGCAGCCAACAACCTGCTGCATAACCGACAAGTAACAACCATAAATTGGTCAGCTAGTATCTAGTTCCTAACCCCAGGGAAATTAGACTTCTTAATACTAAAGAAAATATAAGAACCTGCATACCTTACTACAATAAAGCACGCCATCGGCTTTTGCTGTTCTAGACCCTGAGGATGCTCCACTATTGGAAGTCTGAGGCTGGCAGGTACGAATTGACTTCACACTGATTAAGATTCAAACAAATTTATATAGAAATAGGTACATATATACTGTTTATAATGTTTTTAACAGAGGAAAAAGGTACCTTCCGACTGCTGAGAAAATCTTCATGAGGTTCTGATGACAATGGTCCTCGGGTAAATTTTCAGCAATAACGATGCGGGACTATAAATCAAAACAAGTAAAGGAGCTTAAGGGCATAAAGATCAGCTATACAAACTGTTAAAAATAGACCACATACCTCAACTTTACCACTTTTAAAATATAGTAGGTAAACGAAAGTTTCATGGTAAATTGTAAGATAACTAATACAATTCATTCAGAAATTTATTCAGAGCAAGTCCACTCAATGAAGCAGAAAGAAGTTGTACCAAGTAGAAGTTGATATCATATAAAACAAGAATTACAGTAACCTAAACATGAAACCTACTTGCAACTCCTCCATATCTGACTCTGTAAGGGGAAGCTGGCGTCGAACTTTTTTCCCATCTTCACTCACCGCCTACAGGTTGTTGCGAGGAAAAAATTAAGAGATAATTAATATAATAAGAACCGTAAAACATGAGGATGCCATCAGAAAGAGAGCAAACAAGTATCTATCAAAGAAATATAAAAATACTCACAAGCTTAGCCGAGTCCCGCAGAATACTCGCGAGCTGGGAATTACTACTAATAAGAGATTTAATCTTCTTGAAAGATGAAACAACAGAAATTGGCACTGCATAACAATAAAGAAAATACTAATGTAAGAATAATTATGGAAATTCAATCATTAGAAAATCAAGCAGGTAACATGCATGAAAAAGCAACGCGTCATTCTCCCTTGTTAATTTTCTACTCAGACGCACCAGCGGAAATTATTATCAAACTCAGCGCTCTAAAATCGGCAAGACATAATCCCTCCACCACGTCGATTTGGCCGTAATCGGTATAAAAATATTTTCAAACCTAAGCTGTCCAGGTAGATTTCTTAGGCCCTTTTTATGGGCTTTTATTCCCTCACGTATGAAAAAATATACACATAGTTATGCTTGAAATGAATATGTTGTGCCTTATAGGGTTGTTTTCTTGGTGATTTTTTCTTAAATTGGAATAGTATTTCAATTCCCATTAATGTATAAATTGGAATATTATTTCTATTCCCATTGATGATACAATCTTCACTATAGCGCACCATTTAGAATGAGTATATAAGCCCTTGTATACGGAAAAAATGGTATAATTTCAATCTATAGTTATGTTTCTTGACGACTTCAAAGTTCAGTCATTCATGACATTTCTACCCTGTAAAAAGTCCCATTTTTGGAATTTAAGAAATGCAATCAAATGCTGCAAAAATTAAAATGAAGTGGTATCAAGTTCTATATACAATCAAATCTATACTAATGTAAATAATTAGAATTCTAATTACACATCTAATAGGAAGCAATAAAAATATGAGTTGATACAATAAATCGCACTGTATTAAGAATCTATCAACAATGAAAACGGAATCGACAAAATCATACCATATCCTTCAGGATCTTTGTTGATGAACCTCATTAGATGATCAGTAGTAGCCAAATTTACGTCACTGAAATAATACTCCACCTGCCAAATTGTTTAAATTCACAATAGATCAAGAGACCAGATTAAAGGTAAGAGGATCAAGAATAGTATGAGGATTAAGAATGGTACGCATATTAAAAATGGTACGAGTATTAAGAATGACAATTATGGCAACTAATGAATATAAAAAATACACATAACTACATTAAAAGGAAAGACAGCTAGAAGTATTTAGTTGACACGCTCTAGCAAATTTCAACTTGCATAAAGAGAGAGTAGTTTAGAAGGGAAGAGGTATTTACTGCTCATCTGTCTTTTATTGTAATTTCAGAACCAAGGGTATTTTGATTATTTATATTAGCGTCCATTAAACAAGATACAAGGAATAGCCTTTAAATCTGGGTGCGCAGCGGTGATAATGATATCAAATTCTAAATACCAATGATATGTTTCAAGGGAAAATGGGAAAAGAAATAAAAGAATAACAACGACATCCAAGGACAAAATGACAAAATACAAACTGTCGTAACTAGCATTGTCGTGTGCTAGTTGTCCCCAAGAGTCAAATTGTCCCCATGTTGAGGAGTACGACACATGTTTGATATTGTCATTTTGCACCAACTTTTTTTCATCGGTTAAAGTTCCCCTAAAACAGCTACTTAAATATGAAAATTTATACATGTTTTGGAATAAACTACCTAACAACAATCTATTTCTCATGAGCTAATAATCCTTATTTCTCCTACTTGGATAAGCAAACGAGCTCTTAATATTTCCTTATTTCTCCTACATGGATAAGCAAGCAAACTCTCTTCTCTAGAATGTCAATTTTTTATTTTTTTCAGTAGCTAATAGACAAATGTGTCCCTGGTCTCTATTGTCAATTTAAGTGTTAGAAAGAAAAAGTATCTACAAGATCTACTACCCAACCAGGCCAACCCAATGTTGCGTCATTAGACCACATCTGTTTTAGCTATTTCACACATGGAAGATCACTTTCTCAAGGGGCATGCAGATCACTTGCAAGCACTATAGGATATTTAGACAGCTTTATTTCCATTAATGACATCTCAAGGCCTTGCTATGCACTAAAATTATTCAGCATTTTCCTTTCCCTCAAGAAGGACAGGAAAGGTTGTTTTTATCTTCAAACTCATTGCTATTCTGTCCTGCATGAGTTCAAAAGCTTAAAAAAATGTTTTCCTTTTATAAACAATATGCTTGTTAGGATACACGTGATCACTAATATCACAAAGTGAATTCAACCAAACGAGCCGCTAATATAATAAGCAATTAGAAGCCTTAAATCAACCAAATACAAGTATGCATGCATTGCTTCAAACTAAATAAACCAGTAAATACACAATTTAACAGCAATTAAAACAACATTACAAGTATAAAAAAGTGAGGTAACAACTAAACTGAATTCTAAAATGAAAAGGGCATTCATGCCTGGTTAAGAATCTTCTGAGTAGCTTCCTCGGTGAGACCATTCTTAGGAACATGATCCGAATCAATGGCACCTTGTTTCTGAGCTTGAACAAGCTGATGATGATGCGTATGATTATGCTGATGATGATATTGAACCGGCACGTGATGAGCATACGCACGATTGTTTTGAACCGGAACCCTCACGTGACCCTGAATCGCTGGCGCATGGAAGTAACCACTGCCCGGGGTAAGTGGCTGTGGCGTTTGGTGGTACAAGAGCTGGGTCTGCTGAGTTGGATCGGCTGAACTGCTACTACGGGGAACGAACTCAGGTGCTTTGGCGTTGAGTCGACTAGATGATAGATTTCGTGACAGTTGTGAAGACGGATCAGAAGAAGAGCTCTGTGATTGTTGATCATCGGCGCGAGAAGAGTCTAGGGTTGCAGATAGTGAATCTGATGAGAGTTGAGCCATTATTTGTTGATCAATGAATCCTAGGGTTTTGCTTTCGGTTTTGCTGAAATTCAGGTGGATCTGATCTAGGGTTTTGGGTAAATTTTGTCTTTCTACTTCCCACCGAGTGATGGAGAGAAAGGCCCCTAGGGCGGAGAGACAATGGAGAGGATTTCTCGGTTTTAGAATCGTCCCCAATTCACCTATTTATAGATCGAGACTACAACTAGGAACATGACGGGCTGGGTTGGGTTAATATGATCCGATATTTAACCCGGATATGTATATTTTGAATAATCTCTTAAGCCAAAAAGAAATAAAACTTTTTTCCTTTTAATTTGGTTCTCTTACTTGGTTTAGTTTCTTGTAATTATTGTGAATTTTATTATTTTTTGCTATGCAATTTTCGACCAAAAAATGTGTGTGCAGACATACATACGATACTCGCATTTTTATTTTTTCAAATAACAAAGAAACAATAAGAGAGGTATAACGTTGGCACATTTCTCGCTTAATATATAATGTTGTACTGTAATTAGTTAGGCTTAAACAAAATTAGTTAAGATGACACTTGTATTGTTAATTTTATATATATAATGTAAAATATTATGTTTTAGATTCTATAAAAAAAAAATCTTATATATCCCTTAATTTCTCCCAAATTATTAGTCTTGTTCATTGAAACGAGAGTTCAATATGTCATAGGAAATTGATATTTTCACACGTTTCTGTGTCAAATGAACTGTGAAAATATCAAAAATACATGTGAAAATAGTGCTCCATATATCCTTCGTGAAAGGTGGTTTGAACTCACTTTTAATACTTCCTTACATCTTTTTGTGCAAGACACAAAACGGGTTAAATACATTTTTTCTCACTCTACTTGACTTCGGTTTATAAATTCATCATTTAATTGAAAAAAATTTCATTCGACTTATTGAACTACAAATTTTGTACAAACTGTTACAAATTCTGTTAAATTATTTTACTTTTAACGGATTGAATAACACATGATAGATAGACTTTGTACATGTCACACACACACACACACACACACACACACACACACACACACACACACACATATATATATATATATATATATATATATATATATATATATATATATTGTAAGACCCCGACTTTTATAAATAAAGATGAATTTTCTATAGATATTATTTTTGAATATTATGGAGTGAAATTAATATAATGTTATAGTTGTGGGTAATATTTATAAAGTTTACAAAGTACGCAAGTTACTATATAATATTCGATTGGTCGGGGAATATTCGTTTTAACAGGGAATATTCGTACGGCGACACAATCATTGATGGACCCTACAACGAATTTATTGTCGAAATGAGAAAACGACAAAAATACTTTATGAAAATAACGACGGAGGTTTTACCATTAATAATGTTGAACTACTCGGTAGTAAAAGTACAGTAATACGCATGGTTGCATAGTAGCACACGGTATTGATTATTGTTGCTTACGTGATAAGTCACTCAGTTTTGTTTTATTGGTATTATTAATGTAATAAAACAGAATACTTTTGTAAAGTTATTCGTTTTATTAGGCTAGTAGTAAAATCTTTTTATATAAAGCATAATACTTTTATAAAGTTATCTGTTTTATTAGATAATAATTAGAATATATTATATTTTATTATGCATAGTATTTGCATAGTGCCTGCATAGTATTTGTATAGTAAAATCTTTTATAAAGTTATTCGTTTTATTAAATTATAAATAGAATATATTATATTTTATTTAAAAGATTTTGTTTTAAATATGGACCGTCAGATTAAAGTAAATCAATCTAGACCGTTCATGAGTTAGTTACTATGCAGTCCATTTTTCTATAAATAGAAGCTCATTCCTTCATTATTTTCTTACGAATTCACTGAAACTCTAGAGAGAGAAACTCTAGAGAGAAAGAAGAAAAGTATTCTGCTACTTCACTACTCCGATATCAAGTTTCTTTTACGGTAAGGGATATTATTATTTTGTATTCATGAAGAGAACTTCTGTTATTACATTCCTTATTATTCTGTTGGAATAACCTGTATACGTGGGCTACCCTATACTTGGTGACATTCTTCTATTATTCTGTTAGAATATCCTGTCTGTGTGTTTTACACCGGACCTGGTTCCGTCTTTATTATTCTGTTAGAATATCTTGTCTGTGTGTTTTACACCGGACCTGGTTCCTTCTTTATTATTTTGTCGGAATATCGTGTCTGTGCGTTTACGCCGGACCTGGTTCCATTATTCATTATTCTATCGGAATATCCTGTCTGTGCGTGTACGCCGGACCTGGTTCCATTATTTATTATTCTGTCGGAATATCCTGTCGGTGCGTTTACGCATTACCTCGTTCCATTATTTATTTTTCTGTTGGAATAACCTGTCTGTGCGGTCTATCGCATGCATGGTGATTTCTTTTGTTATTCCATTCTTTATTATATTTAGTTAGTTAAAGTTTTGACTTTTATACTCCATGAAATTAGTGGAATATCCTTGATATTTGCGTTTCATCCAGTATCTTTTCATGAAAATATTATTCCGAGTATTTTTGAATTTTACTCCACAAAGCAATATCATGTTGACAATTTGGACGTTATTGGTTTCTGAATAAATTAATTCTTGAACTTGTTTTTATTGAATTCTTATATCATTGTCATCATCCTCATGTTTATATTCTGTTGAAAGTCATCTGTGGCCTGTAATGCATAGATGGACTTGGTATGATTATGAGCAGGGATTATTCGGTGTAATCCTGACCGTAATGTTACAAATGATGTAGAAAAAAGTCCTCATTGGCCCGTAGTGCATTGATGGACAGTTGTTGGTATGATCATGACCATTGATGAATACACGAATATCCTTAGCCCATAGTGCATGGATAATTTGTGGTCGTAATACTAATGAATATCTTTGGCCGTAGTGCAGGGATGATGTGGATTATTTATTAAACTGAGTCCCAACGATAATAGTGATGAAAAATCTTTTAAATCATAAAAGATAGTAGATTTTATTCTCTACTTGACTCTTTTAATAAATTGCTTGATTCGCTGCAGTTAAACTTGATGTCTATTGTATTTTATCAGTTTAACATTGTTGAAGACTAATGATAAATTATTCTGCATTATCTTATTCATAATATTTCTTACTGGGCTAGTTGAGCTCACCCTTTCTTTCACTGTTCTCTTCAGGAAATGAGAACGTAGTAGGGACTAGTCGGGGAACAGAGTGATGGTCCTAGATGGTGCATTAGTAGTCCTCACTATTCTGTGAAATAGTATGATAATAATTGTAATGATGACTCCTTTTGAGTTTTTATACTCTCTAGTAGACAGTATTTATATTAAAACTCACAGCTCTCTTGTCGTATATTAACGATTGTATTTGTATTCTGTACCATGTATTTGGCGACCCAGAATAGGTGATGTATACCTATTTTGGGGGCGTCACATATGTATATATATGTCCACGTGGCATGTCATGGTGAAAAAAATAAATAAAATACCCAAAAACCAACAATTAAAATAAGTTAACCAAATAAAACAATAATAAAAAAAAGCAACTAAATAAAATCTTTTAACTTCATAATTATAAAATAGAAAAAATTAATAACTTAAATGTGATATTATATATATATTGCTAAAAATTAAATTATTTAAAAATAATTAAATTAAAAAATTAAAATAATAATAATTCCTCCATTTCAAAATATTAGATAATTTTATATTTTTAAAGTGAACCTAAAATATTTAAAACTTATAAAAAATATGAATTCATTAATTTTATATAAATACATTTGTAAAAATTATATATTAAAATATTTTATTATTAATTGATTTAATTAATATATTTTATTATTAATTAATAATTTTTATACATTAACTTTCATTAAAATCACTGTTTTCATTAATTAAAAAAATTAAAAGGTAAAATTATAATTTTTATAGTACTAAGTTTTTTAAAAGTATATTTAATTTTGGGAAACCAATATTATACCAGTCCATAAATTGATGCTTTCATAATTTAATTATTAAAATACCAATCCAGCACAATCATACAATATAATATAAACATTGTGTAATGCATGCATTGCCCTGAATTGGCAAACTAAATTAAAATATCAACACCAAGAAATCATAAATTCATAATGAAAACAATATTAATTTATTGAAGAAAACATCCACATAATCTATTAAATTAATATAAAAGAATCAAACAAATGAAATTCACCCTAAACAAATCCATCTCAATCTCTCATCTTCTCCCCCCAAACCCCAAAATTTTCAACAAATACATCCCCACCCAAAAAGAATCCCTATTCACATAATCATAAATCCCACCACCTGAATGAGAAAACAAAACCAGATATCCAACATAAACTAAGAGGAAGAGGCGAACAACTATAACTGAAAAGCGAATACAAGGGAACAAGAGAAGCCAAAATAGTGGATAGAAAAACAAATGAATCTGAAGTAGGGCTCGACGCAGGGGCCTCTGTTGTTGTCGCCGTCGCCGAATTTTGAACCGCCATTATCATCATTAGCACAACAACTATGAAAAGCTTCATCTTTATTGTCTCCATTGTTAATGGCTATTTTAACGGATCTAGAAAGAAGAGAATAGAACCGACACATAACATATCTTAAACTGATTTGTGAAGAACTAAATTATATATGAGAGAATCAACTTTCAAAACCCCACCCTTTCAAACCGGAAGTCCAATTGAAGGGCCCAATCTACTAGACGCTTGAGACTTAACCCAGACGCCACCCTTTCAAATTCGTGATTATGACTATCAATTAAATGTGCCGCCCTCGTGTACTATGTAACCGTCAGTATAAAAGATAAACTTTACCAAATTTGACAGTTTTACCTGCCAATTTGAAATTTTGGACCTTTGAGCTCTCTTTTTCTCCCCAGAACTTTTCTTCCCTTCTCTGCGAAATCTCATCAATGGCTTCCCAAGATTCTGAACAAGGTTCGCCTCTTCTAGTGACACCGATCAGTGTCGTTCCACCAAATCCAAGCCCCAACAATGGAGCCTCAAGCTCCAATCCGACAGCTGCAACTCCTAGTAAGAATCCGGTAATGAAGCCCCTTCCCAACCCTTCTACATTCTATAGGAGTAAGGAACGATACTTCCATGCCAACACTCCATCGATAGTTACAGAGATTGATTTGAAGAGGATTCGAACTCGTTGTCACATTTCGGATGCCCATTTGGTGAGAGCTCCCAGGTCTCAAGAACGAATGTATCAACGTCCTGAAGGATGGACGGCTGTTCCGGTGACCATCTTGGAGAAGGGGATTCGGTTCCTTCTCTATGTTTTCATAGTGACTATCTTAGGGTTTCTAGGTGTTGGGTTCGCCCAATTGGTGCCAAACTCTTACATTCATATCCTAGCATTCATCGCCTTCTGCCACGAGCTAGGTGTCGATCCTACACTCGACTTCTTCTTTACCGTGTACAAGATTGGCCAGTCCAGAGAGAAAGGATTTAAGGCCATAAGCAAGCATTCTTCGAAGACAGGAGAGAAGCTCGAGAGACGTTCGTTGGTAAACACTCCTTCGAGCAATAGGGGATGGCATGAGAGGTGGTTTTTCGTCAAGGGACCTGAAATCACCTCTTTACCGAACTGGGCCACTGATGAGAAGACTTCTACTGACTTCGGAGACATTCCTGAAGAACGTGAGGCCGAAATGATAGAACTTTTTGACAATTTTCCGAAGGAGGAATGGAACTATGGACTTCTTTCCAAGCAGGCGTGGTTATACGACCACAAATGTAAGTACAGATTTATTTTATGAATATTTGAAAGTTGATGTGATATGGATTCTGATGTAAAACTTTTAATCTTCTGTAGTAACTTTGATTAAACCGTCGTCTTCGGAGATGAAAGACTTGGAAGATTTTTTAGCTGGAAAGTCCGCAGAAACTATTGCCGAAACTCCACAACAGGAAGCCCCCTCCGAAGACAACCCACCTATTGGAACACATACTACCGAAACACCCATTGTTGAACCTCAAACCCGTGAACCAGAAGATGATGAACCAATTCTTTCGGAAGAAGTCCTTCAACTTCGCCGAAAGAGGAGAGCCATCCGAAAACCCCAACCAATTACAATATAATCAGATTCTGAATTCCTGCTAGAACCTGAATCAACCATCAATCCAACACCTACTCGAGAGAGTTTACTTGATTTACCTGCAGACGATCGAAGGCAACTCCTTCGAGTCAAAAAATTAAGAACTAATGTGATGCCCCCAAAATAGGTATACATCACCCATCTTGAGTCGTCAGATACAAGGTACATAATTCAAATATAACTTAATAATACAACTGTCGTGTACAATATGACAAAACATAAACTGTGAGTATGAATATAAATATTGTATACTAGAGAGTATCCATACTTAAAAGGAGTCCTCATTATATTTATTAACACACTATTACATAGAATAGTGAGGACTACTAACTAATACTATCATTCGGACCATCACTCCGTTTCCCGACTTGCCCCAGCTACGTTCTCATTTCCTGAAGAGAACAGTGAAAGAAAGGGTGAGCTCAACTAGCCCAGTAAGAAATATTATGACTAAGATAATGCAGAATAAATTATCATTAGCTTTCAACAATGTTAAACTGATAAAATATAATAGACATCAAGTTTAACTGCAGCGGAACAAGCAATCCATTAAAAGAGTCAAGTAGAAAATAAACATTTTTTTTTGATTTAAAAGGTTTTTCAACACTGTTATCGCTGGGACTCAGCTTAATAAAATAATCCACATCATCGAATCACCCCTGCACTACGGCCAAGAATATTCGTTAGTATCACGACCACAATTATCCATGCACTACGGGCCAAGAATATTTGTATATTCATTAATGGTCATGATCATGCCAACAACTGTCCATCAATGCACTACGGCCCAATGAGGACTTTTACCACATCATTTGTAACATTAGGTCATGATTATACCGAATAATCCCTGGTCATAATCATACCAAGTCCATCTATGCACTACAGGCCATAGATGACTTTCAACATTTTATAAACATGAGGATGATGACAATGATATAAGAATTCAATAAAACAAGTTCAAGAATTAATTTATCCAAGAATTAACAACGTCCAAATTGTCAATATGGTACTGCTTTGTGGAGTAAAATTTAAGAATGCTTAGAAGAATATTTTTATGAAAAGATACTAGATGAAACGCAATTATCAAGGATATTTCACTAATTTCATGGGGTATAGAAGCCAAAGTTTTAATCAACTGAGTATAATAAAGAATGGAATAACAAAAGAAATCACCATGTATGCGATAGACCACACAGACAGGTTATTCCAACAGAATAATAAATAACGGAACCAGGTCCGGCGTAAAACGCACAGACAGGATATTCCGACAAAATAATAAATAATGGAACCAGGTCCGGCGTAAACGCACAGACAGGATATTCCGACAGAATAATAAATAATGGAACCAGGTCCGGTGTAAAACACACAAACAGGATGTTCCAACAGAATAATAGAATAATGTCACCAAGTATAGAGTAGACCGCGTATACAGGTTATTTCAACAGAATAATAAAGAAATAGAATAACAGAAGTTCTCTTCTTGAATACAAAAGAATAATATCCCTTACCGTAAAATAAACTGAATATAAGAGTAGGGAAGTAGCAGAATACTTTTCTTATTTCTCTCTATACTTTCTCTCTCTAGAGTTTCAGTGAATTCGTAAGAAATAACGAAGGAATGAGCTTCTATTTATAGAAGAATGGATTGCATAGTAACTAATTTCTGAACGGTCCAGATTGATTTACTTTTAAACGGACGGTTCAGATTGGTTTACAATATAATATATATATATATATATATATATATATTAAAGAATTCAAAAGCCACCACCACCCGTGGCCAATTTTTCCTTCTAACAACAAATATTGCATAATTGAATATATATATATATATATATATATATATATATATATATATATATATATAATAATAATAATAATAATAATACTCCCTCCCACAATCAGATTAATCCCCCCCAATAATTCATCAACCGAATATATATATATTTATATATTATATATACAAGACTTATATATATACATATATATATATATATATATAATGAATAATTTTCTACTGGTTATTTAAAAAATGAGTAAGTGGGGGTCCAAATAATACGCCAATATTTACAACATTTACTATAGCAATAATTGAACAAAACTGAGTGTCTTCTCACGTAAGCATCAATAATCAAAATCGTGTGCTACTGTGCAATTACGCGTATTACTGTATTTTTAACACCGGGTGTTTCAACAGTTAACGGTAAAACTTCCGCCGTTATTTTCATAAAGTATTTTTGTCGTTTTCTCAATTCGACAATAATTTTGTTGTGGGGTCCACCAATAATTGTGTCGTTGTACGAATATTCCTTGTTAAAACGAATATTTCCCGACCAATCGAATATTATATAACAACTTGCGTACTTTACAAAATTTATAAATATTATTCACAACTATAATATTATATCAATTTTACTCCATAATATTCAAAAATAATATTTATAGAAAATTCATCTTTATTTATAAAATTTGGGGCCTTACAACTAAGATTACCCCCCTGACCCCCGATGAGCTCAGAGTGTCTTCTTCGAAAGTTCTCTCCCCAACAACCCCAGTGGAGACTCAAGCTGCTAATGAATAAGAACAAATTGAAACCATCGCGGCACCATCTCGAAAGAGGAAACAACCATCTGACAACCAACCAAGTTCAATATCTGTACCTTCGCCAGTTTGCGATCCCACTCCAGTTCGTTCCCCTTCCCCCGAAAATATATATACAGATCCTATACCATCCCCACCTTGGGAAGAAACTGTGCCCTTCTTCTCAAGGCCTTCTGTCGATGAGTTTAAGAACGACACTATGGGGTCCCCAACTTTATGGCCCCAGTTCAATGCCAATTTCCCCTTCCAATTATTCAATTCATTTGTCAGAGATACCGACGAGCATCGATTCGGTAATAGTTCCATCATGGACTTGATCAAGGAGGGCATGAGCTATCATGCCAAGGTAAATAATCGTTTATTTGTTCATTTGAAATTATGCCTATCTCTTGTAGATTTAACTGACTATCTTCAGATTTCTACAGGCAAATACCGTCTTTGGACGACTTCTTCCTCGATACCAAGAAGTCGAAGATGAAGAAGACGCGGCTAGAAAAGAAAATATCATTCTGAAGTCAGCATTGTCCCGAGAGAGGAGTCAGCATGGAGACACTCTTCATACCAATGAGGGTCTTCGAAGAGAGTTAGCTCAGACTAAGGAAAATCTGAAGGTTTCCAATGACGAACTGAGCTCGGTTAAGGAGGAGCTGAAGGTGGCTAAGGTTAGTGAGCAAAAAATTGGCTGACATGAATGTCAGTTTTGTTGAAGAGACCGAAGCTCTAAAGGCCAACAATGAAGAACTGGTTACAACCAATCAAAGCTTGGCGACACAAATCAATAATCTTCAGGTGGAGGCCCGTAAAGAAAAAGAAAAACATTCGTCTAAACGTCGGAAGCTTCGACATAAACTGAAAGCTTTAAAGGAGCGAAGTCCTCTTTTGACCGAAGAACTGCGAAAGTAGATACAGACGGAATACCGAATATCCGATGAGCTGAATGCATAAATACTTCAGGTATACTCGGAAGGTTACGAAGTTTGTTGAGGTCGAGGGAAAGAAAAATTGGCGGCAGCTCAACTAGATCCGGCCCTGCTTGACTCCGCAGATGAAGATAATGCTTGAGCAGGATCTTGCTGTTTTTGGAATTGTATAAAAATTTTGTTGTGAACAACTTTTATACCTGTTTAAGTGAATTTATTTAAGTATTAATGAAATTTTAATTTTCTCTATCATGACTTCTGCTTACTTCGTCTCTTATCCATAATTCAGCATTAATGATCTTGAATGATCTTAACTTAGACTATGAATCAGATAAGGCATATAACAGTTAAGTTTAAGAAACGAAATGAACTGAATTTAATGAACTGAACTGGATGATCTGAACTCAACACTTGAACAAAATAAAATAGTGTATACTTATCGTTTCTGAAGTGTGAAGTAGATCGTGTATAAGGTGAATTCGGCTGATCCTCCTTGCACCATCAAGATCTTGTTTACCACTCGGGGTAAAACAAGTATATAAGGACATTTGTTTACCACTCGGGATAGAACAATTTTATAAGGACCATGGAATTTGTTCACCACTCGCGGTAGAACAAATTCATAAGGACACTCATGACAAAAAGGCTACCATCGAATGGTCAGCGAGTCCGACCATACCTCCTTACTTCGGTGCATATTGATTTACCACTCGCGGTAAAAGCAATATTAAAAGGACCATGGAATTTGTTTACCACTCGCGGTAGAACAAATTCGTAAGGACACTCCTGCCGAAAAGACTACCATCGAATGGTCAGCGAGTCCACCCCGTCCTCCTTACACCGATGAAGTTTGCCTACCCCGAAGGGCCTGACAAATTCATAAGGACCACTTGCCAAAAAGGTTACCATCGAATGGTCAGCGAGTCCCCCCCCGTCCTGTTAGAGTTTATACCCTAGAGGCCAATTATTTAATATAATTGCTTAACATTTGATATTATTGTTGATTGAATAAATAAATGATTTTATTATAGTTTTATTTACTGCGTAATATAATTGTTAACATAATAAAATTCCTTAGAATAGTGATACAAATTATATAGTTTCAAGTATGTGACTTGAAAATGAGATTATATAATTACAATTAGTATCATTGTTCTTAAATGTCCCTAGTCGAGTATCATTGTTGATGGGACAACAATGATGCATTGAGACTAGTATGTGGATTGGCTGATGACCAAATCTCATTGGTCATAAATATATGAGATATTAAGTCAATGCATAGGTACATGTTAGAGAACGATGTACTGGACATACCCACCATGAGAATTCTATATGGAGCATTATGCGAAGTGTCATTAGCAATTCTCATAGTGACAATGATGTAATGGTCCTCCGACCTGAAACCGCTATATTACTACACGAGAATTTATGTACTTTGATATCATCAAATGTCACCTTTAATAGGGTAGACTATAAAGGTGATTATTGGGTTCATTGTGAATCGTGTGAGAAATATGAGTGATCTAGATGGAATTTAACCATCCTATATTTTATAGGTGATATCCATAGGCCTCCTGATTGAGTAAGACTATAAAATGCATGGCCATGCTCAAATAGTGATTTGTTTCATATAGTCTACTCATTGATCAAGAAAACTCAGATTAAATTATGAAGAGTATGACACATTCCATGACTCGAGTTTAATCTAGGATATTAAGGTTAAAAGGATTAAATTACATTGAAATATTGGTCACGAAAAGGTTGCATCGAATCATCGATCTTATTATTACTTGGGTAGCAGTGATGCATTACTAGATGCCGCTCACCGTTTATAACTTTATAATATGATTTTAAAGTTATTGCCAACGTAATAATAACCTATAGGGTCACACACAAAGAACGTAATTAAAAGGAAATTAATTTAAATTGTAAAGATTTAAATATGTCAATATGATTGATATAATTTTAAATTACGAATTTAAATTAATAGGATAATTTATATATAGGTATATTAATTAAGTAAGACTTAATTAAGATATATATAAATTCGGATTTTAATAACATTAAGTTTTGATTAATTCCTCCTAACTACTATATATATGATATATATCAGTCACTTTAGGTTTTACGTCAAAACAAAAAAAAAACCCTAGCCACTCTTAGAGAGAGACTAGAGAAAACAGTTAAGAAAATCCTCATCCTTGGTGGCTAGTACCACGTTTTCTTCTTCTGTAAATCGTAGGACGATTCGTGTGGAGCGTTCGTGTGGATACCGTAGAGACGCAGTCCGTTTGAATTGCGTTGGAGATTCGACCGCATCGATTCTAGCTTTTACAATCGGTATACTTTCTTACCACTGAATTAATTGTTTTTCGCATGGATCCTGTTTTAGGGTTTCGAAATTGCTTTAAATTTTAATTTTCGCTGTGCGTTTCTGTATCGAAACCCCAACACGTCCTCCTTACTCCATTGTGAACTTAGGACCAATATGAAGAAGATCAATTGTGAAAAAAGTGAATTTTTTATTGATGATGAACCACCATTTACAGACTTCCGATAAACTGACTCGATCTCTACTGAAAGTATTTCTGAAGCCTGCCAGCATGCCAAGTGTTCTTAATCTCGGATCCGTCTAATGCCTTTAACCGATAAGTCCCGGGCTTTGATACTTCAATTACTTCATACGGCCCTTCCCAGTTTGGCATTAGCTGTAAGACCCCAACTTATTAATGAATAAAATTAAATTTCCTCTAATTATTATTGTGAATAATAAAGTGTTAATTTGATATAATATTTTGGTTATGGGTGAAATGTGCAAATTTTGCAAAATAAACAAGTGGTTATAAAATATTCATTGTTGTCGGGGAATATTCGTTTGGTCGTGAAATATTCTTTCTGTCGGGGAATATTCGTACGACGACGCAGCCATTTGTGGGCCCCATAACAGAATAACTATCGGATGAAGAAAACGACAAAATTGAGTGTTTATAAATAACGGCGTAGTTGTTATCGTTAACACTGTTGAAATACCTGGTGGTTAAAATACAGTAATACGTGTGGTTGCACAGTAGCACACGGTTTTGCACAGTATTTTTGAATTATTAATTCTTACGTAAGAAGACACTACTCAATAATTATTACAGTAGTTACTGTTCAATATTTTATTTTATTGATTCAATAATTGCTACGTTAAAATTTTATATTATTGTTGTTCAATAATTGTCACTACACAGTATTTTCTATTATCAGATCAATAATTCATATTATTTGAATAATATTATTAGATAGCATTATTGGCAATGTCTAGAAAGTTCTGTCTAAGGAGAGGTTTGGTCATTTAATTGCGCGCCAGCAAGGAGAAATCCTTATTGGAAAGCCCCCTCTTTCTTGGGAACGGCTTGGTTGTCATAATTGTGATTCTGTAATATTATTTGTGAATAATTAATTATTGATTTATATGATAAGGATATATTTATTTGATGTGGATATAAATGATGGCTTTATTTATGTGGTTATTATTGAAGGAATTAATGTTGAGGTATTTTATCAGTATTTCTATCGGAATGGAGGTATTAAAAATCAAATCAATATTTTTCAGATATATTGCGTGAATTATAATTTTTAATTCGACCGTTGGATCGTTGTGAATTTTGGATATGTTATACATATATAAGTTGAGTATATGTCCACAAATTTTGAGCCGTTAAAAATGAACGTATGATTTGTTATGAATTTTAAGAGGTGACTGATTCGGAAATTATGTTATAAAAGATTTTTGGTGAAAAATTCTAGAATTGAGTGGGCCCTACTTGTGGTTGGTGAAAAAATGTGTTGAATTTTATTTCAAATGTGGTGGGTGGCAATAGTAGCAGGTAAAGCCATCAGGTTGCAGGTCAAGTCTGCTTCGGCGTGCTAACATTTTCCTATAAATAGAGGGCTAAGTTAGAATTGAAAATCACACCAGAATTCATAAGTTTTTTCTCTTTCTTTCTCTATATTCTCGAGCGTATTTTGTGAGTATTTTGATACTTTGAGAGTTGCTATTCAGTGCATGTTTCTGTCAGCAATATATCCGAAATTCAGTCAGAAGTACGGTTATTCTGAGGTAAGGAATGTTATTTTCTTCTTAAATGATATTATTTTTTTCAATATCATTATGCCGAAATATTGGTTTGAACTTTTTATCAAATTTAAAACTTTTTGTGTCGGAGTTACTATTCACGTATACGACACTATTCACGTATACGGCACTATTCACCGAAAAATAAAATTTTCTTCTTTTTATCCAAGATGGCTATTATGGTTACTATCTTTGATTGTATCCATGTTTTGATCATTATTTTTGAATTCTGCTTCAAAATGGGTTATTTCAGAGTATTATTGAACTTGGATAAACTGTAATACGAATCCCTAATATTTGTTCTTTTATCTCACTGAATTCGTTTTCTTTAAGATATTTTTCATCATCCTCAATCTTAAATGATGATATTACTGAATATCTTTGGTCTGTAGTGCAAAGATGAATGAATACCTGATGAATATCTTTGGCCCGTAGTACAAAGATGAACAAGTGTTGAGATGAACATGACCAACTGAGTATTATTCTTGAATTTTACTCCACAAAGTAGTATCATATTGACAATTTGGACGTTATTAATTTCTGGATAAATTAAATTATAAATCTTTAAAATTTATCCTTGAACTTGTTTTATTGAATTATTATATCATTGTCATCATCATCATGTTTATATTCTGTTGAAAGTTATCTGTGGCCTGTAGTGCATAGATGGACTTGATATGATTATGACCAGGGATTATTCGGTATAATCATGACCGTAATGTTACAAATGATGTGGTAAAAGTCCTCATTGGCCCGTAGTGCATTGATGAACAATTTTTGGTATGATTATGGCCATGAATTCTCTTCGGCCAAGGGTGCAACATGATCATGACTGTTGATGAAAATACGATTATCTTTGGTCGTAGTGCAGGGATGATTCGATGATGTGGATTATTTATTAAGCTGAATCTCAGCAATAAAATTGATGATAAATTATTTAAATCATAGAAGATAGTAGGTTTATGCTCTACTTGACTCTTCTAATGGATTGCTTTTTCCGCTGCAGTTGTTGATCTAAAACTTGTTATCTATTATATTTTATCAGATTTTTTCCTGTTGAAGACTAATGATAATTTGTTGTACATTATCTTAGTCATAATATTTCTTACTGGGCTAGTTGAGCTCACCCTTTCTTTCACTGTTCTCTTCAGGAAATAAGAATATAGCTGGGACTAGTCGGGGAATGGATTGACGGTCCAGATGGTTGCATTAGTAGTCCTCACTATTCTGTGAAATAGTGTGATAATTGTAATGAGGACTCCTTTTGAGTTTGTATACTCTCTAGTAGACAATATTTGTATTCAAACTCATAGTATATGTGTTGTCGTATTCTGCAGGACAATTATATTACTGAAGTTGTATTTGTTTCTGTACCATTTATTTGGCGACTCAGAATGGGTAATGTATACCTATTTTGGGGGCGTCACATTAGCTTTCCCATGTTCTGTGGCGTAGATGCTTCGACTTCTCTGAGGACGAAGTCTCCCACTTCAAATCTGCGAAGCTTTACCCCTTATTGTAATGCTTGGCTACTCTTTGTTGATATGCTGCCAGCTTGATCAGAGCCACTTCTCTGATTTCTTTCAACAAATCTAAGTTGGCCCTCAATCCTTCTTCATTATAGATCTCTTTGAACTGACTAACCCGAAGACTTGGAGATCCAATCTCGGTTGGGACTAAGGCATCGGTACCATAGGCCAATCTGAAAGGTGAATCCCCTGTTGTAGTCCTCGGTGTAGTTTGGTAAACCCACAATACACTGAGCAGCTCCTCTGGCCATCTTCCTGTAGCTTCGTCCAGTCTGCGCTTGATCCCGTTCAGAAGCGTTCTGTTGGTCACCTCAACTTGCCCATTCGACTGTGGATGAGCCACCGAAGTCTTCCTGTGTTGAACTCCCAACTCTTTCAGAAATCCTTCAAATTTTGATCCCACGAACTGGCGCCCGTTGTCCGATATCACCACTTTAGGAATTCCAAAACGAAACACTACGGACTCCTTCATGAACTTTAAACACTCTTGTTCCGTTATTAACCGAAGTGGCTTCGCTTCTACCCATTTGGTCATGTAATCGATAGCAATTATGACAAAACTGACCTGACCTTTAGCTTTCGGCAACGGACCCAATATATCTACCCCCCAGACAGTAAAGGGTATATGAGATAAAATTGAGTATAGCTCTTCTGGTGGCTGATGTAAGATCGGACTGTTGAGTTGGCACTTCTCACACTTCTTCACATACTCTGTAACTTCCTTGAAGATCGTAGGCCAGTAGTACCCCTGCCGAAGTACTTTATAAGCCAAAGACTTAGCAGCCATATGGTCGTCGCAAATACCTTCGTGAACCTCCCGAAGAGCATACTCAGCCTCAGACGGAACCAGACACTTCAACAATGGCGTCACAAGTTCTTGCCATTGGTGGAGTTCTCCTACAACAACAGTTATCAAGCAAGTATTGGCATGGCTCCATTCGAAGCATTGTATGGAAGAAAATGTCGTTCTCCAGTATGCTGGGATGAGGTGGGTGAAGCAACGTTGTTGGGACCGAAGTTGGTACGTATGACTACAGAAAAGATTCAAACGATCCGACAACGTATAAAAACCTCACAAGATCGACAAAAGAGTTATGCTGATCTTCATCGAAAGGACGTGGAATTTGATGTAGGAGATCATGTGTTCTTACGTGTTGCTCCATGGAAAGGAGTTACGAGATTTAGAAAGAGAGGAAAGCTCAATCCTCGATTCATCGGTCCATTTTTAATCCTCGATCGAGTAGGAACTGTGGCTTATAGACTCGCTTTACCGCCAAGTATGTCTCGTGTTCATAACGTTTTTCACATATCCATGTTACGCAAATATGTGGAAGACCCGAACCACATTATTGAGTTAGAACCGGACGAAATAGCGGAGGATTTGACGTATGAAGAAGTTCCTGTTCAAATCTTGGATAAGAAGGTACATATTCTACGCTCTAAGGTTATACCTCAAGTCAAAGTTTTGTGGAGAAACCACGATGTTGAGGAAATGACTTGGGAGTTAGAATCTGAAATGAAATCAAGGTATCCTTATCTCTTCGACATACCAGGTACGTACCCTAATTTCGAGGGCGAAATTTCATAAGAAGGGGAGGTTGTAAGACCCCAACTTTTATAAATAAAGATGAATTTTCTATAAATATCATTTTTGAATATTATGGAGTTAATTTGATATAATATTATAGTTGTGGGTAATATTTATAAATTTTGCAAAGTACGCAAGTTGTTATATAATATTCGATTGGTCGGGGAATATTCGTTTTAACAGGGAATATTCGTACAACGACACAATCATTGGTGGACCCCACAACGGAATTATTGTCGGATTGAGAAAACGACAAAAATATTTTATTAAAAATAACAGCGGAAGTTTTACCATTGTTACTGTTGAACTATTCGGTAGTAAAAGTACAGTAATACGTGTGGTTGCATAGTAGCACACGGTATTGATTATTAATGCTTATGTGAGAAGTCACTCAGTTTGATTCTATTATTGTCAGTTAATAATATGAATTATTTAGCGATAATGACGTTTTGTTTTATTCGTATTATTAACGTAATAAAACAGAAACATCTTTTTGTATAAAACAAAATACTTTATTAAAGTTATTCTATAAATAGAATATATTATATTTTATTTAAAAGATTTTTCTTTAAATATGGACCGTCAGATTAAAGTAATCAATCTGGACCGTTCATGGATTAGTTACTATGCATTCTATTTTTCTATAAATAGCAGCTCATTCCTTCATTATTTCTTACGAATTCACTGAACTCTAGAGAGAGAAACTATAGAGAGAAACTATAGAGAGAGAGAAGAAGAGTATTCTGCTACTTAACTACTTCCTTACTTCAGCTCTTCTTTAAAACGGTAAGGGGTGTTATTCTTTCTTATTCATGAAGAGAACTGTTGTTATTCCATTCTTTATTATTCTGTTGGAATAACCAGTATATGCGGTCTACCCTATACTTGGTGACATTCTTCTATTATTCTGTTGGAACATCCTGTCTGTGTGTTTTACACCGGACCTGGTTCCGTTTTTATTATTATTCTGTTGGAACATCCTGTCTGTGTGTTTTACACCGGACCTGGTTCCATTATTTATTATTCTGCCGGAATATCCTGTCTGTGCTTTTATGCCGGACCTGGTTCCATTATTTATTATTCTGTCGGAATATCCTGTCTGTGCGTTTACGCCGGACCTGGTTCCATTATTTATTATTCTGTCGGAATATCCTGTCTGTGCGTTTACGCCGGACCTGGTTCCATTATTTATTATTCTGTTGGAATAACCTGTCTGTGCGGTCTATCGCATGCATGGTGATTTCTTTTGTTATTCCATTCTTTATTGTACTCAGTTGGTTAAGTTTTGACTTCTATACTCCATGAAATTTGTGGAATATCCTTGATAATTGCGGTTCATCCAGTATCTTTTCATGAAAATATTCTTCTAAGTATTCTTGAATTTTACTCCACAAAGCAATATCATGTTGACAATTTGGACGTTGTTAATTCTTGGATAAATTAATTCTTGAACTTGTTTTATTGAATTCTTATATCATTGCCATCATCCTCATGTTTATAAAATGTTGAAAGTCATCTGTGGCCTGTAGTGCATAGATGGACTTGGTATGATTATGACCAGGGATTATTCGATATAATCATGACCGTAATATTACAAATGATGTGGTAAAAGTCCTCATTGGCCTGTAGTGCATTGATGGACAGTTATTGGCATAATCATGACCATTAATGAATATACGAATATCCTTGGCCGTAGTGCAGGGGTGATTCGATGATGTGGATTATTTTATTAAGCTGAGTCTCAGCGATCACAGTGTTGGAAAATCTTTTAAATCATAAAAGATAGTAGAGTTTATTTTCTACTTGACTCTTTTAATGGATTGCTTATTCCGCTACAGTTAAACTTGATGTCTATTATATTTTATCAGTTTAACATTGTTGAAGGCTAATGATAATTTATTCTGCATTATCTTAGTCATAATATTTCTTACTGGGCTAGTTGAGCTCACCTTTTCTTTCACTGTTCTCTTCAGGAAATGAGAACGTAGCTGGGGCAAGTCGGGGAACAGAGTGATGGTTCAAATGATAGTATTAGTTAGTAGTCCTCACTATTCTATGTAATGGTGTATTAATAAATGTAACGAGGACTCCTTTTGAGTATGAATACTCTCTAGAAGATAATATTTGTATTCAAACTCACAGTTTATGTTTTGTCGTATTGTACACGACAGTTGTATTAGTAAGTTGTATTTGTATTCTGTACTTTGCATCTGACGACCCAAGATGGGTGATGTATACCTAATTTTGGGGGCGTCACATTAAGTATGCTTCGGCGTGCTAACATTTTCCTATAAATAGAGGGCTAAGTTAGAATTGAAAATCACACCAGAAACATAAGCTTTCTCTCTTTCTCTCTCTATATTATGAAGCATATTTTGTGAGTATTTAGATACTTTGAGAGTTGCTATTCAGTGTAAGTTTCCTTCGGTTTTGCATTCCAGTAAAAAATACTGCACTTTTGAGGTAAGGGATTGTAAGGGATAGTAAGAGATATTATTTTCTTCTTAAATGATATTATTTTCTTCAATATCATTATGCTGAAATATTGACATGAGTTTTTATCAAATTTGGAACTCTTTGTGTTGGGTTTACTATTCATGAGTAATTCACGAGTTACTATTCATGAGTTACTATTCATGAGTTACTATTCACGAGTTACTATTCATGACAAAATTGGTTTCTTTTTCTGACCAAATTATAGTTGAGTTATGAATATTACTCTTGAGATTAAATCTATATGTTGATTATATTGATTTTACTATTATATATAACATTTTTATAACCCTGATGTTGAATTTCTCTTTCACTTGAGTGTAAAGATGAGTAAATTATTGGTATGATCGTGACTGAGGAATATCTTTGGCCTGTAGTGCAAAGATGAATTGTTGACTGGTATAATCATGACCATTGAATTTATAATTGAATATCTTTAGCTTAAGTGCAAAGGTGAATTGATCAACATGGTTATAATTATTGTTTATATAATTCTGAAATGATTATATATTTCTTTGAGATATTAATATATTTGGCCTATAGTGCAAAGATGAACTGTTGTTGAATATCTTTGGCCGTAGTGCAAAGATGGTTTGTTGATAAATATCTTTGGCCGTAGTGCGAAGATGGATTTATTAGGATGATTATGAACAGGAACTGTGATTTGGTGTAACCATGATCTTTGATGTTTCAGGTAAAGACAGATGATGAAAATATTCTTCGTCCTGAGTGCGAAAAAAAATTTAGAATCACAATTATGATTATGAGTTATTCATATGATTGTGGACAAGAATTGTTGATTGATGTTACAGAGATAAAACATTGTTGGTGGACTTTTAACGTGGAGAAGATAATAGACTTTATAGTCTATTTGACTCTTTTAATGGATTGCTCGTTCCGCTGCAACTATGGTTGAGAAGTTTTATCATCTACCATATGTTCTAAATCTCTGATTTATTACTGATGAAGGCTATTGATAATTTAATTATCTTTAGACATGATATTCTTTACTGGGCTAGTTGTGCTCACACTTCTGTTTCACAATTCCTTTCAGGTAATAAGAGTGTAGCTGGGTCGAGTGGGGGTAACAAGGGAATAGAACGGTGGTCATCATTTAGTAGTTATATTTGATGAATCAAATAGGGTGAGGCGAACCCAACGTTGGAAGGGTATTTTGTCACTACTATACAAGATGTCTAATGCAATACAACCTCGTGTCATCATAAGACAGGGTTGTGCTCATCCACTTGCTGAATATATATACGAGCACTACCTATATAATCTTGTTGTTTGTTTGAAGTATAATTGTAACGCCCCCAAAATAGGTCCATTCCATCCAACCCATTTTGAGTTGCCAACTACATGGTACAGATAACAACTACAACTTTATTACAACAATTGTCGTGCAAAATACAACAACACATATGCTATGAGTTTGGGTATAAATATATACCAACTGTGACTCATGTCCCAACCTTGGATAGCACGTCACAATGACACATTACATAAAGGTATAGTCAAAAACTGTTTTAGAAATTAGAATATTTGGGAAGTGCTCAAGGAAACCCTCGTACATGGGAGACCATACTTCTAGGTTATGATAGATATCATATGGCCACAGATTTATCCTTGGTTGACCCAATAGACCCCAAAGAAAAACAAGAAGATTACTTTCATATTCTTCTCAATGGTGAGTCTTCTCTTGACTTATCATTATCTCCACTGTCTCTAATTGAGAATTATACTTCAAACAAACACCAAGATTATATAGGTAGTGCTCGTAGATATACTCAGCAAGTGGATGTGCACAATCCTGTCTTATGATGACACGAGGTTGTATGTCATTAGACATCTTGTATGATAGTGACAAAACACCCTTCCAACGTTGGGTTCGCCTCACCCTATTTTCTTCACCAAATATAACTACTAAATGATGACCACCGTTCTATTCCCTTGTTACCCCCGCTCGACCCAGCTACACTCTTATTACCTGAAAGGAATTGTGAAACAGAAGGGTGAGCACAACTAGCTCAGTAAAGAATATCATGACTAAAGATAATTATATTATCAATAGCCTTCAACAGAATTAAATCAGAGATTTAGAACATATGGTAGATGATAAAAAATTTCAACCATAGTTGCAGCGAAACGAGCAATCCATTAGAATAGTCAAATAGACTATAAAGTCTATTATCTTCTCCACGTTAAAAGTCCACCAACAATGTTTTATCCCTGTAACATCAATCAACAGTTCCTTTCCACAATCATATGAATAATTCATAATCATAATTGTGATTCTAAATTTCGCATCCAAGACGAAGATAATTTTCATCACCTGTCTTTACCTGAAACATCAAAGATCATGGTTATACCAAATCACAGTTCCTGTTCATAATCATACTAATAAATTTATCTTTGCATCACGGGCCAAAGATATTCATCAACAGTTCATCTTTACACTACATGCCAAAGATATTCAACAACAAGTCATCTTTGCACTACGGGCCAAAGATATTCATCAACAACTCATCTTTGCACTACAGGCCAAAGATATTCCTCAATAGTTCATATTTGCACTACATGCCAAATATATTATTATCTCAAAGAAATATATAATCATTTCAGAATTTATATAACCAATAATTATAACCATGTTGATCATTTCACCTTTGCACTTAAGCTAAAGATATTCAATTATAAATTCAATGGTCATGATCATACCAGTCACAATTCAACTTTTCACTACTGGACAAAGAGAACCCTAGTCATGATCATACCAATAATCTACCCATCTTTACACTCAAGTCAAAGAGAAATATCATCATTAGGGTTATAAAATGGTTATATATGAAAAAAAAATAATATGATCAACATATAGTTTTAATCTCAAGAGTAATATTCATAAATCAACTATAATTTGGTTAGAAAAAGAAACCAATTTTGTCATGAATAGTAACTCGTGAATAGTAACCCATGAATAGTAACTCGTGAATAGTAACTCATGAATAGTAACTCGTGAATAGTAACTCGTGAATAGTAACTCATGAATAGTAACTCGTAAATACTAACTCATGAATAGTAACTCGTGAATACTAACTCATGAATAATAACTCGTGAATAGTAACTCATGAATAGTAACTCATGAATAGTAACCCCGACATGAAAAGATATGAATTTTACAAGAAAAAATCTTACCAATATTCCGGTATAATGATATTGAAAGAAATAATATCATTGATAAAAAAAAAATAACATCCCTTATTATTCCTTACTATCCCTTACAATCCCTTACTATCCCTTACCTCAAAAGAGCAGTACTTCTGACTGGAATAACGCTGAACGAACTTGCACCGTATAGCAACACTCAAGATATCAAAATACTCACAAGAATACGCTCGATATATAGAGAGAGAAATAGAGAGAAAACTTCAGTTTCTGGTGTGATTTTCAATTCTAACCTAAGCACCCTATTTATAGGAAATTGCTTAGAACACCAAAGCAGAAAATTTAATAAATTAATAATATAATTTTCTTAATTTCCTTGGCACACCACATCAGCTGATTTCCACCATTAACATGTGCCACTCAAATGTCAAAAACGTTTTTCTTAATAAAAATAATTAAAACTTCCAAAAATCAATTATTTCGGAACTTCAGAACTTCAATAATTCATAATAAATAGTCCTTTTATCAGAAAATTCGAATCTCGCGAGTTTTTATAGGAAATTCAATTCTCTACAACTTTGCAGAAGAAAGTTTTTTCAAATTCCAAACAGAAATTGACCGAAATCCATAAACGGGCGATTTTATAGTCAATAATAAATTTTCGGTCAAGAATTGTGTCCACCAACACACAAAACATGTGTTAATAATTTAATACCACAAAAATACTCTTCCTCCTCATATACTCATATATCCCACATTCATTATAAAAATATCACCATCAATATATTATTAAAATAATATATTTAAATAAATTATTTTATCAGAAAAAAATAAAATATTAATTTTTAACAATTGTCACATTTAAATTTTTTTTCATCTATATCCACATAAAATTAATATTTTTCCCATCATATAAATCAATAATTAATTATACACAAATAATATTACAGAATCATAGTACTAGCAACCAGGCCGTTCCCAGGAAAGAGGGGGCTTTCCAATAAGGATCTCTCCTTACTGGCGCGCAATTAGATGACCAAACCTCTCCTTAGACAGAACTTTCTAGACATTGCCAATAATGTTATCTAATAATATTATTCAGATAATATGAATTATTGTTCCGATAATAGAAAATACTGTGTAGTGACAATTATTAAAACAACAGTAATATAAAATATCAACGCAGCAATTATTGAATCAATAAAATACAATATTGAACAGTAATTACTGTAACAATTATTGAGTAGTGCCTTCTTGCGTAAGAATCAATAATTGGTGCAATACCGTGTGCTACTGTGCAACAACGCGTATTACTGCGTTTTAACCACCGGGTATTCTAACAGTATTAACGGTAACAACTACGCCGTTATTTATAAACAACTTATTTTTGTCGTTTTCTTCATCCAATCGCTTTCCATTATGGGGCCCACAAAGACTGCGCCGTCGTACAAATATTCTCCGACAGTAAGAATATTCCACGACTAAGCGAATATTCCCCGACAACAATGAATATTTTATAACCACTTGTGTATTTCGAAAAAATTCATATATCACCCTTAACTTTAACATTTATCAATTTAACCATTTACTAAATAGTAATTATAAGAAAAATTGAATACTTTTATTTCATAAAATTCGGGGTCTTACAATAATTCTCGATTAGAGACAGTAGGGATAATGATATGTCAAGAGAAGACTCACCATTGGAAAGAATATGATAGTAATCTTCTCGTTTTTCTTTGGGGTCTATTGGGTCAACCAAGGATAATTCTGTGGCCATATGATATCTATCATAACCTAGACGCATGGCCTCCCATGTACAAAGGTTTTTTTGAGCACTTCCCAAATATTCTAATTTCTAAAACAGTTTTTGACTATACCTTTATGTAAGGTGTCATTGTGAGGTGCTATCCACGGTTGGGACATGAGTCACATTTGGTATATATTTGTATCCAAACTCACAGCATATGTGTTGTTGTATTTTACACGACAATTGTTGTAATAAAGTTGTAGTTATTTTCTGTACCATGTATTTGACGACTCATAGTGGGTTGGATGGAATGGACCTATTTTGGGGTTGTCACAATCATATCATCCACATACACCTCCATGTTCCTTCCCAGCTACTTCTGGAAGACAAAGTTCATTATTCTCTGGTAAGTGGCCCCAGCATTTATCAGGCCGAAGGTCATCTTCTTATAGGCATACACAGAACGGTGTGTGATGAATACTATCTTTGGAATGTCCTCCTTGCACATAGAAATTTGATGATAACCTGAAAAAGCATCCATAAAGCTTAGTAGTGCATACCCCGAAGTCGCATCAATAAGTTGATCAATGTGGGGTAGAGGATAGAAGTCCTTTGGGCATGTTTTGTTCAGGTCCATGTAGTCGATGCAGACACGTCATTTCCCGTTCTGTTTTTGCACCAGTACTACATTTGCCATCCACTCTGGATAGTCGATCTCGAAGATGAAGTCAGCAGCTATCAGCTTCGCGATCTCCGCATCGATGATCCTTTGACGCTCAGGTGCAAAGATCTGCCTTTTCTGTCGAACTGGCTTTTTCGATGGATCCACATCTAGCCGATGTTCGGCAATCTTTCGGCTGATCCTAGGCATGTCTTGTGGCTCCCATGCAAAGATGTTCGCATAGCAGCGAAGAAGTTTCACAAGGTTTGTCCGGAGAGGTTCCGGCAAACCCGAACCTATCTTCACTGTTTTATCTTCCTTCCCTAGGACTAACTCCACCTCCTCCGTCTCCCCTGCAGGAATAACCAATGGCTCCGAACTACTTTCAATGAAGGGCTCGATCTCAATCGCCATGGTTTGTTTCTGCTTGCTGACCCCTATTCCTGAGGAAATAACAGCGTTCCGATAACAGCGTCGGGCTAGATCCAAGTCCCCTGCCACCTCTCCAACTCCGTGTGCTATTGGAAACTTGATCTTAAAGTGAGGGATGGATGTCACTGCTTGGAGAGCAGTCAAGGTAGGTCGTCCCAATATGGCGTTATAGGCCGAATCTACATGGACAACATAAAATTTACATGTTATTTCTACCTGTTGCGGAGCAGTGTCGAAGATGACTGATAGCTTGATAGTTCCTGCTACTTTGACCGGATCGTTGCTGAAGCCATATAGGGGAGCCTCCTGCCCAACCTCCATCTTTCGCCCATCGAGATGCATCCTCTGATAAGTGTGGGCATACAGAATATCCACCGAAGATCCGTTGTCTATCATCATGCGTTTCACATCTACCGAACCCACTTGTGCAGTGATCACCAATGCTCCTTCATGGGGTTCGATGGGTTCCGAAGGGTAATCTGCATCGGTGAAGGATATAACAGTCCTTGGAAACGGTCTGTCGATCTTCGGGGGAGCACCTGCCACGGACATGACAGAATCCAGATAGTCCCTCCTCTTCTTTCCTACCAACTTCCCTACTGTCCCACCGGTTATTACATCAACTACGTGCCTTGGGGGCTGATTTGGAGCAGGCTGCACGGGGGGAGCCGTTTGAACTGTCTGATAGGTACGGTCAACATTCTGCTGCGCTTGTTGGTCCTTCCCGGCCACATATTGAACCAGCAAACCACTTTGAACCTTCTTCTCCACAAAATCTTTCAAAATGCAACACTCATTAGTGTCGTGACCTGCAGCTTGATGATAGCCATAATATTTCCGAGCGTTGCCCTGTCCTAGCTTAAAGTTATCACGAGATGGTTCAAAGAACGGCTGACCCCTGATCTGATCCAGAATCACCGACCTATCCGTATTCAGTTTGGTGTAAACCTTATTCACCTTCTGGGCTAGAGCAGGTGGGCGATTATTTCATTGTCGCTATGTGTTATTGTACTTCTTCGAGCTGCCCTCTGGCCAATCATTATACCCTCCCACCTTTTTCTGATCGCCTTCAGCTTTAGGAGTATCTACCTCCTTTATTCGGTCCGAAGAAGGACGTTTCAGGCTATTCATGGTCTCCTCCACCACAATATAGCCTTCTGCCTTATTAAAAGCTTCTGCCAAGCTCTTCGGATGGTGAAACATCAGCTTCTTCACCAACTTTTCGGACTTCACCAGATCTAGCCCATTCTAAAACAAACCTACAACCTGAAGATCATTAAGGTCGGACACCTGGCTAACTGTCTCCCTAAACCTCTTCACATACTGACCCAAAGACTCATTGGTGAACTGTCTGACCTGTGCTAAAGAACCTGTGGGCTTCCCCCTTCTTCGGTTGCTCTCGAAACGAGCATGGAATTTGTCGCACAGCTCGGACCATGAAGACACTGAATCTGCCTGCAAAGTTCCCATCCACTGCCTCGCATCCTTCCTTAACGTTGTGACGAACGTATGGCACTTGGCAGCATCGGTAAAGTCATAATAATCCATCAGCCGGTCAAACGCCTGACTATGGTCATAAGGGTCCCCAGACCCATCGTAACTCTCCATGTGAGGTAACTTTTTGGTGGTATCTGCCTTCTCCTTAAGAATATCCGAGGAAAATGGGGACGCCTTCTTTCTCGGAGTATCTTTCACCTGTTGAACCTCAGCTAATTGCTTCCGGAGCTCTTTCAATTCTTTAACCAGATACTCCATTCTTTCTGGTTGGGATGATGCTTCTTTCTCCGGCGACTCTTTCCTCCTCGGAATGGACTGACCTTCTCTAACGGAAACCAATGCCCTTGATGGGCTTCTGGACTTACTTCGACGTGTGGCCCCGCCATCACGTTGAGAGTGTTCATTACGTTGATCTTTTCTTCTACTTTCTGGCACGATCTCCCTCGACCTACTCCTCCGTCGGCCATCATCTTAGCCTTGAGAACCGATGACAATAAGTGCTCTCTTTGATGCTACAGGAGTTCTGCTCCTCGATCTCCTTCGATCATGAGAACGGTCCCAAGACACATGTATAGAATGTTCTGGCTCTTTCCCTTCTCGTCGTTGTACATCCTTATGCCTACTACGTCTCTCTGACTGGACATAAGTGGTCGCCTCGTCCTTTAGATCGGCCATCCGAAGCATCTGCACAGCTATATCTTCCCTTTGCTTTAGAAGAACCTCCAAAGCTTTATCCACCTCTTCTGCCATCTTCGCTAACTTGACAGCTTTATCATCCCGACCACTTCGGTGATGGGTTCTAGGCGGAGAATCCCCCACTTGCCCTCGGCCGGGGTCTCGGCCTTTATCATCAGCAAACACCAACCTCCGTCTGACGCCACCATGAGCTCTTGAACGAGAACCCCTGGAAACATGCTTGGAAGCAGTGCTCTCACTCTCATGAACACTCTTCGAAGGACCCAGACGATCCTTGACAGAAAGGTGTTGGACAGATGAGCTTACAACTCTCGGCTGTCCTTCAGGTGTGTCTGCTCTACTCCTCACCATCTTATCCGACGTAGAGCGAAAGAAAGTTGTGATTGAGAATTACAAGACACTAGAACGCCCTCCTTCTAGCGCCAATGTTAACGCCAAGATCCTTTGCCACGTCCCAATCACGTAAGACGTCCTAATCCTGCACAGTAAACACGATCAACACCACAAGCTTGACGGCTTTGACCGTCGGGGGATAGCTCAGGCGCGAGAGTCAGTATCGGTGTTCACAAGGTTAACAATGGAGGATAAGATATCTAGTGTATTGAGAGAGAGAAAAAAAATCTCAGTTGTATGTGTGCGTACCTTTTCATGAAGTCTTCCTTGCTAGGTTATACTCTCTTACCCGGTTTACCGTGCCACCCACTACCATCTGACACAGCCCCCCCCACTCCTCAGTGATCTTTGCCGACTGCATACAGGCTGCCACCTTTTATCTCCACTGTGCATGCCGCCGACCGGCTATAATCCCATCCACATTAATGATCTGTAGACTTTTGGTCAACAACTTTTCTTTTTCATCATTACAAGTCAAAGATAGAGATATTAAAAGATCTAGTGGGTCGACCCACTGATTTGACCCGATCTTGTGAGGACCCAACATGACTAAGATGGGGACTAGGCCCAATAACTTAAAGACTCAATAATAAAGACCCAATGGATTAATTAAATAAGTAGTCCCAATCCATTCGGCCCAATAGGAGAAATATCATGACCCAATAATCATCATTAGCACAACAACTATGAATAGCTTCATCTTCATTGTCTCCATTGTTAATGGCTATTTTAACGGATCTAGAAAGGAGAATAGAACCGACACATAACATATCTTAAACTGATTTGTGAAGAACTAAATTAGATATGAGAGAATCAACTTTCAAAACCCCACCCAACTAATTTAAAACCCCCGAAGTCAAACCCATACACTTCCACTTTAGATCATAACTTCGGACTTTGCAAACATATATCGGTAAATAGATTTTTGGGAAGGATTACAATTTGGCCGTCGGAAAAGCACAAATAGATCCAAGTAATAAAGTGGAAGAATGGAAAAAGGAGTGATGCTTTAATTTGTTTAACTATTTAATATAAAATTGAGTATAATTTAATTTAATTAATTATTCAGCTTATCTTTTTTCTCTCCTTGTCAGCATTGACATATAGATTTAATCGATTGTCATGTCCTTCTTCTGTTAAATGATTAATAGACTTAGACGACAAAATTATTTTTTATAAATAACGTATAGTTTAATGAGTTGACCGTAAAAAAATTAAATTCAGTGATACATTTGTAAACCGAAATCGAGTAGATTGAGAAAATATTATTTAACCAGACACAAAACTAATATTTTTTATATATTTTTTTCACTATGTGTTGGATATTTTATCCTCTCTTTTTTTCCCTTGTATTGGCTATGGGGATTTATTTCGATTTACGTTCGTTGTTTTTGGTAATTTTATGATCAATCAAATCAATTCAATTGTAGAATCCTCTTTCAGGTTATTATTATTATATGTATAAGTTTTTGGTTGATATAGTAGTAATATACACTATTAAACAATATAACAAATTTTTGGTTTGATGCATAATTTTGTGTCAGTCTAGCCTGGTGCGTTATTTTGAGTCAGTTCTGCGTTATACATATAAGTATTGATCCCACGAAATAAGTATTGCTGACCAACCAAATTAATTCAATTTAATATCGTTTCTTGGATTATATATATACATATAATTTTTTTACTTTTTCTAAAAATATTTTGACCAAATTTACTATACATTAAGAGTTAAATATACTTTGTATCTCCCAAGTTTACTTTATTTTACATTTTATATTTCATACCTCAAAACGTGACACTTTACATACTGCATTCGTTATGTGAGACTCACGTCATACGACTCCGCCCCGCAATCAAGACCTCCCATTTCTTTTGATCTTCAAACCAACTTGCTCTCCCTTTATATTCTCCGACAAGCGGTTTTTGAATTTACATTTAGAGCTTCTTGGGCTCTAAGATCTCTAAAGTTCACTCTTTAATTGAAATAAAATATTATATATTTTTTAGGAGTCACAAAAAAAAATAAAAAATTGACCGGTCTAATATTCCGGTCCATTGGACTTGTCCGGGTAGAACTACTCTTTTAAAATTCATCATTAAAAGTGTGAAATCTGACACTTTTTCATAATTTTTAATGACAGATTTTGAGTTAGAGAGTGTTATGTATATGTTCGCTAAAAGTGCGAGATAGAAAGTATCACGTTTACGATATGCAAAAAGAATATATTTAGAGACGCAAAGCATTTAATAAAATATTTTTATATTTAGTTTAAAAATATTTTTACTCCAACTCAACGCTATGCTAGACAAACTCTAGAATCCAAAATCAAGTAGAAATTATTTAGTTAAATACAAACAAGTTAAATAACTATTTATTATAAAGTAATATTATTATTAATACTTGATTTTAAATAAAATCATATTAGAATACTTGTTGACCTCACTACTCTCACCATGAGCTGCAGATCATATGTTTAACCTCTATTAAATCAAATAAAATGGGACGGATTCCCGTTCGGCAATCACTTATTTTAAATAATTTAAAAGTTAAAATTTAAAATGAATTATAAGTTATTTTATTAATTTATAAAAAATAATTATTCAATATCAATTTAATTTATAAGTTAAAATAAGTTATGAAAATATTTGACTTAAAATAAATTATAAAGATTATTAGAAAAAACATTAATAAAAACAAAGTTGATTCAACATTTCATTTTAAGAAATCATCATTCCAACATTAATAAAACATTAAAAAAAACATAACTACAATATCCATGAGTTTTTTTCTCTTGACATAATATCCATGTGCTATTAATTAATAATTTAATATTATTATTATTATTACTATTACTATTATTATTATTCTTTTAGACGTTTTAATATAGTAGTATTCTTTTTTTTTGTTATTTTATTATTCTTTCTACAATTCGAGACTTGCTAAACTAAAATATAATTAAAATAAAGCAAAACATCAATAAATATTGAGAAAAAAATTAAATAAATGAATGTAATTTTAATACTAATATTTATAAAATTGTGATATCAATTAAAAAATTAAAATAAAAAATAGACGGAGGGCGAGAGAGGTGGGGACATAGGGAGGGAAATATAAAGAGAGATTACATTCAATTTGCCAAAAAGATAAATGGTATAATAATTATTATATTTGATAAAATTTATTTATTTAAAATAACTTATAAATTATTTCATGAGAAGTAAAAAAATAATATTTCTCAAAAATAATTTATAAGTCAATTTATAAATCAAAAATTAAATCATGACCAAGCATTCAAATAGTAAAAAATGACGATTTCTCTTTAACCAACTTATAGTTTTGATCGTGACTTTTCAAACTCTAAAAGGTCAAACGTTAGGAGTGTAACTAATAGAATCAAAGTGAACATAGAATTATTCAAATTCGACTCGTAAAATAAAATTTTAACTCGAATTTGACTCGAATTCAAATTGTATTTAAAAAATTTTACTCAGATTTGACTCGCTTCAAATAACTTATTATTTGAATTAAAAATTAGAAAATATATTTATAATTAAATTATACAAATAAAAAAATACAATTAAAATTTAAAAAATAATAAAAACTTACAACAATTATTCTAATTTTATTAAATTATATATATTATAAGAAAATATTTCAAATATTTATTCAAATTATAATAAAAAATTTAAATCATAAATAAATCGAATATAAAATTTTATTTAAACTTTATTCTATATTTTTATTCAAAATATTTTTTATACTCAAATTTAAATAATAATTCGCTCATATATTTTTTTAAACCTGAGGTCGAACTATTCGGTTGGATTGGGCGTCATCCATCGTACTTGTGAAATTGCCCCTCCACTTTTTCGTTTTAAATCACACTCTCGAGACTAGAGCAGACCCAAACTCTGCCAAAAAAGAAAACAGTTTAAAAAAACACACAGCCAGATCTATAAACATCTCATATACACATGTTCTTCTGATGTTGAATCGACAGTTATCATCATCAAATAAATGCTCAATCATGAAGAAGGAGAAGCAGAGCTCCACACAAAGGACTCCATTCCAAGATCTCAACAACGGCTTCTCCAGAAACAACAGCAGCACCTCTTCTTCTGTCTCCATTGATGCTCCAAAAGGTTGTCTTCGTTTCTTTCTCTCTAATCCCACTTCTTCTAAAATCCCTTTACTTCATAAAACCATTTCTCTCTCCAAAACCAAATCCAAATTCAGAACCAAAACAACCCCCAAATCCGCCCCAAACGCTAAAAGGTCTTCAAGCTTATTATCTTCGTCTGCTAGATCTAATAAACCCTCTAATGAATATCGACACCCTAAACCCAAACCTAGTAAGAAGAAAAAGAGCCTTCCTTGTCTTTACCAGTGGCAATCCGGTAGTAAAACACAACAACCCATTAGTCCTGGAAGTGTGCCAAGGTCAAAGTTTTTGACAAATTTGGATAATATTGTGGGCAATTCGCCATATGGGCCCAAAGAATTTGGTCAGAAATTGAAGGATTTGAAGTGGGAATTGAAGAAGCTTGACAATGCGGGTGAGTCCTTTGAGCATTTGAATACTCATGTTGTTGAAAATTGTACACCTGTTGGTAAATTGGCATGTGGGTCTGTTTTGGATTGTGTAAATTATGATGGTAGTGACAATTTGGTGGATCAAGGCTCAAACAGTACTACTAAAACACCACCTGTTCAGGCTTCAGTATCTCCTGAGATTCTGTGTGGCACTTCAGTGTTAGATACAACTAGTACTAAAACACCCAGTACTTGTTATGCTGCTGGCCATGTTATTTCTGGGGTCACTGACAAGAGGAAATGCAGGCCTAGAGGCATTCTTACTGTAGGAGTAGGCCCTGATTCTTCTGGTTGTAACATGAAAGGTAATGTTACTGACAGTGATGAAAGTAGTGGACATTATATAAGGGTCCTTAGAAACTCTAGGTCTTCTTTGATTCCTTTGCCTGCTGAAGCTTCTATGAGTTGGCATTTATCTCCATGTCACGAGGAGGATGGAGGTGAGAAGGACGATTCTGAAAATAGGTTGCGTAGTTCTGCCACAATTGATTTACCTTCTTCGCCTATGTTGTCTGATGGCAGTGCTTCCTATTTATGTGACACCTATAGTGGTACCACCAATTCAAATGCCACTCCAAGTGGTAGCAAAACTAGGATAACTTTGCTTTCTCCCAAAAGACTTTCTAAATTTCATGGGTTTTCCGGTTATTCATCTGATAAAGTGGGTGGGAAACTGTCAGTGGTTTCTCCCTTTGCCACGCCTAGTTGTAAGGCTGTTCTCTCACAAGAAGAGAGAAAATCGGGGTATAATTTGGCTGGAGAAAACTCTCCATTTTCCATCGGCTCTTTAAGTAGTGGGAATGTTATGCAGACTCCCAAATCAGAGTCAAGCTCAGAAAGGCATGTTTACCCATCTTGGTTAGATTCGGAAGGTTCTCCAAAAGAACATCATGAAACTGAAATTGACTCATTGGTGGAAGTTCTTCGAAGCCAAAGCTTATCCCCCAAGAGCCATGTATCACTTTGGGATCCACTTGGGTTGAGTTTCCAGTTTGCTGACTTGAGTTCACCTTCGGATTTTATTGACCTTAACCAGATTGAGAATATTTTACATAATCATGATTCTTGGATTTCTGATTCAACATTAGAGAACGTACCACAATCGAAGATGAGGATATCTTGGAGGGGAGGTCTAGCGAGTAGGATTTTTGAAATGGACGAGTTAGATTGTTGCAAGTGCTTGTCAGATGAAGAAAATGATGCCGAGGGAAACAGTAAAGACCAGTTAAAAGCACATCATGAGTTCAACGTTGATGTACAAATTGATAGGTTTTCAGATGATGGCTTTGGATCTCCTGAATTTCTTGACCATGAACCGAGAATTGGTGTGAAGGGAAAAGCAAAGTCATCTCCTCAGAGACGCAATTCATGTGCAGAGTCCATAGGCACTGATGGAGGTGGGTTAGTTACTTCTGGGGATTCAGACTGGACGCTCTGCTACAAAAACCATTTATTTGAAATATAATTGCTACCTTCTCATTTATTTCAACATCCATTTCAGAGTAAGTTTGTTTATCCTCGGTTAAAGGTGCTTCATTTGAGGACCACTTTTGTATTTCCTTACATAATTTTATTGCCAAGCATTAGAATCTTTTCTCTTATATCTGTACTTATTCTTTTCTTGGTAGAGATTCTTTCGATATTTTACTTGTGGAATGCATCTATTATATCTGCTCTTATACCAATAAAACAGAAAACAAATATGCAAGTAAATACATTATTATTTCTGGTTTAATAAATGTAATCAGAATTATATAAACTTTACTTGTTTGTAGTGATCCGTTTGAGTTTCTTAGTTGGATTTTGTGTGATTGTGTAAGATGAGATTTCCTTGAAAAGAATATAATCCTACATAGCCCCTCAAGTCTTAATGTCTTATATTTCAGTGATAAAATTTTAAATTACAACTGCATGATACTATGATAGTGTGCCAATCAATATTACTAAGCCTAGCCTTCCTCACATAAAGTCAAATAATCCTCCACGTCTTACCTATCCAAAAGCTGCCCAAACTCATATTATGCCAAGCCCATCTCTGCTACAGAAAGAGATGTAAAAAGAAAAAAGGGCCTTTGTTACTATAGCGGTAAAAAGTATGTGTTTGGGGAACTCAGAAGGCCCATTGTAATGCATTATATATATATATATATATATATATATATATATATATATTATAAAGCAGAGGAAGGAGTGGCAGTTTTATTGGTGTAAGCAAAGAAATGAAGCTCTTTTGACTTTTCTATTTTACCCTTTAATTTTGTTTATATTTACTTTTCCCTTTTCTCTCTCCCATTATCTCTCATCTCCTATTTTTTAGTATTCCATTTGCCCTCTTTTAACACACACATAGTGTGTGCCACGAAAACTACTACAGGATATAAGGCAGCTAACAGTTTTCTTTTGAATTGGTGATGCATATTGCTTGTGTGATCAATATATTATTATATGTATACCTTTTTATTTTTAAAAAAAATTTAATTGTATGCTATTTTGCTATATTTGTGCTTATAAACTTTCGTAGTCATATGATTATAAATGTGGTTCACGAATTCAAAGGTGTTTGTATGTGTTGCTACAAAGCAAATTTATTGGGGTCTGAAGTTCTTCCTCTCCGTCTCCAACATACCGACACACAGAAGTATACGTCATAGGAGTTATGTTTTCTCAAATAGGATTTCAATTACAATTGTGACTTGATTAGACCCTCCTTTAGTTTGTATTTTAGACACCAGACAGTTTAGTGGTCCAACTCGCTTGAAATAAGTGGCCACAGGCTAGTCATTTGAACAAATAATTATGTAGTTCAAAGGAATCCCATCATAGTTTGTAATTAGTATATCTTTTGGAGTTGACAGTTTGACATATTTCGGAAACTGATTGTTTCAACATTGTTATGAATAAGTGCCAATTAGTTCTTCCGTTTTTCTTTTACTTGTTACCAGTATGGGTGGAGAAAAAGGACTAAGCTCATTGGATCCCGTTTTAGGGAGAATTTGTGGTCCTTTGTGCTGGTCATAATGTATAAGCTACTGTTGAAACATGGGTGTTAAGTTAGAAGAATACTAGGGGCTCAAGGTGATTTTTTTTACTAGCTTAAGAGTGATTTTTATTACTACTAAAGAGGGACTTCAGGAAGTAAAACTGAAAAGAACAAAAAAGTTAATGGCCACTTTGATGTTTAGAAGTAGAAACAGAGAGAAAGCTACACCTTACTCTGAGTTGTTTAACACATGTTACATGCGTACCACAGAGCATAATGGATCAATTATTTACTGCAGACTTTTGAAGCTTCAGTCTTTTGTTGGCTTTCACAAAAAAGAAGACAATGCAAGTTTCATATTTCTCAAAAAAATTTGTGAACATTTTACTAGAAAAAAAAAATGCTGGACAAGTTCCAAAATGTGGTCAGTTATCTGGAAGACTGGAAGCATCTCACAGGAAAACCAAAAACTTCCTTTGAAGATGAGGCAAACGCATTAGTCAGGTAAGAAAGATTACATTGCTGGCGATTTCACCATTTCCCCTTACTCTGTCGGAAAACTTTCAATTTATTTCTGAAAGTATCTGTCTTGAATATGATACTTCTGAAAATACTGTGGTTGCTTCACCAGTTGGTCTTTAATAATATGATCAATGACCATCCTTCCATTTCTGAGTGGCCGGTGGATTAGTTAACGACTTAATGTCATGGTCGTCATGGATGAGATTGATTTTTGTTTTATTTTTGCTTGTCTATTTTAATCCTTCTTTTGACTGCATAGAAGTTGGTTCATATAAATTTTAGGTAATAAGACATGGCTGCTTAAGCAAGCCAGTTACCTGTTTAAAGAAATGTGACTGCGACCTTTGAACTAGACAGCATTAGGCTTATGTAGCTGCCGGTCTAGCTAAGGTTGTCCCCAAATGTCATCCAAATTCCAGAATTAAGGACAACCCAGGAATACACACACACACACACACACACACACACATATATATATATATATTGTGGGAGAGGGGGTGGTTGTAAAGAGAGAGAATATTAAATGGTAAGGGTTTATGTATAATTCTTGGATGATAACAGTTTTTTAGCTTATTTGTCACTTCAGATATAATGACTACAACCTATGGCTGTGGAAACATGCCAAAGTTGATTAGGTAAACAAGAAAGTCTAATAAAAAATGTAAATACTATTTTCCAAATTTTGTTTCAACCAATCCAGCCGGCCAGATCTTTTTCTCTCTCTGTCTGCCTGTCTCTCTATGTAAACAAATGTATATACACAATATGTGTATGTGTGTGTGTGTGTTTATATATATATATATATATATATATATATATATATATATATATATATATATATATAGTATTACTACCAGTATCACTGTAAAGAATATGTGCTCTCACTAGTACATACAGCACTAAACAACAATGAATTTTCCACCTCTATTTCTCTCTCTCCCTCAATTACAACCCTCAAAACTAAACAAATTCTTTATATTTACTTTGAGTTAAGTCCCCTGATTTTAATTTTACAGGAAATCTATGGGCTATAGGATAAGAAGTTGGTCAATAATGAACGACCCGACTCAGTTTCTAGTAAAACTAAAACCATGTGGTTTTATAAATTATGAATCATCCTTTTTAGTCTTTTTGCCTGAAAATTTTGTTGAGTCATATAATTGTAGGATAATGTTAACCAGGATTCTTTATTTGAAATATAAAAGAAGAGACTATCCATTAGGACAAATTGGCTACAAGATGATATGCAATGAGTGGACACACCTAAACTTGACCAAGTCCATATAATATACTAAAAAGATATGTTTGTTAAGTCTTTCTAGAAAATTAGAAGAATGAATGAGGAAGTTACATTAAATTATATATTACAATGTGCTAATTGTAACTTGTTTTCTTTTTAAAATTATGTATAGTGGCACTTAAACTAATGAGCATTGAGTAAAACACTAGAAGTTCTTATAACAAATATCACCCCATTTTGCTTATTATTTGTTTTTTATGTCATTAATTATATATATATATATATATATATATATATCATATCATATCAAAATAGGGTTTAGTACATTTATTAAGTTTGACTTTGAAATGCTTTATTATAATATTTCATTAATTACTTTATATTATCATTATATGCATTTGTTTGTTTTGTATATCTGTCTGTGATGTGCCATACCATATATGTGTCTCTGTTGTGTGTAGATATGTATTAAAAGAGAATATTAGCGGTTGAAGAAAAGGGGTTTATGACTAATGTCTCTTGTAAATATGTTCAAAAGTCAAAAATCAGGTGATGTGTACTTTGTTTATTTTGCATATATAACAGAAAGCTGTGGTCTGTGGAACAAAACTCATCAAACACCTACAAAATCAAAGAGGGTAGTTGAAGTCTTCAAACAACCCACATTGTTCTTTTCTTAAATTCACTCAAAGAAGGAAGGAAAAAGTGAGGAAATGGAAGGCCTCATCCCAATGGTGTTCAAGAGCTTGAAGAAGAGCAAAACTCGCCGCCAGTACACTTCTCTTTCGGCTCCTGCAACCCAAAGCTACAATATAGCAGATTTTTATCCGAATGGTTACAACTTTCAGTATGCGGCACAGACGCAACAGGATGAAAAGATTGATGAAAGTAAGTTTAGCCATCGACGATACAAGTCTTTTAACCATGTTGATTATGCTGGTGGCCGATATTTGCCTGAGGATTCTGTCAAGCCATCCAAACAGCTTGTTCGATTTAGGAGTCATCGGAGAATGTTCTCATGTATTACCGGTTCATAAAACTTTACCCTTTTTTTTTTCAACTTTTTTATGTTCTCATGCCTTCCATCTTTGTTCAGTTGGTTTTGTGACTAAAGTGATGTTTGTTGGAGAAGGTGATATTTTGAATTTGTTATGAAATTGTACACTAGAATTTTAAGCAGTTTTTGTTCTGAATCTCTTATTGATAAGAAGGGGGTTTCAGTGCTTCACAATGTTAAACACAAATATATCTGCATCATTGATATATATATATATATATATATAGGCCGGATCCTGTTCGGGAGCCTGAACAGGTTTAAAATCACACCAAAAACACTGTATTATATAAAAATTTAAATTCTATAATTTTATTTTTAGTTGTTTTAAAAAAAAAGCAAAGGTCCGGATTTTGGTCAGGTTCGAGAGTCCGGACCTGATCCGGCTTATATATATATATATATATAGGGTCCGGTTCCGGTTCGGACTCTAGGACTTTTTTAAAATACGGACCTTTTTTTTTTTGCTTTTTTTTTAAAACAATTAAAAAAAAATTAATATTTTATAGAAATGGAATTTTTCTATAATACAGTATTTTGGGCGTGATTTGGATATATATATATATATACTGTACAGACATGTTTTGTTATATATATTCAAATCACGCCCAAAACACTGTATTATAGAAAAATTTCAGTTCCATAAAATATTAAACTTTTTTTAATTGTTTTAAAAGAAAAAAAAAATGGTCCGCATTTTAACAAGGTCCTAACTCCCGAACGTGATCGTGTGTATATATATATTATTACGGAAGAGAAGAAAATAATGGCTTTTCTTGAAGTTGTATAACCTTTTTCTTCTACTATTTATCCCCAACTTCTCGCTTACCTTTTCTCATCCATGTTTTACAACTCTATTTAAATTTTTAATTTTTTTTTTCTTAATTGGACAAACATAGTGTGGCAAGAGGCGTACCGGTCGAGCCAAATGTTTTCGCTAATTGTGTCACATTTTTAATTGCTACATATGATAGTTATTTGGTTAAAACTGACTTCCTTTCTCCCCCAGTATATTTACTCCTATATATATTTTCACCCATGTTTAATACTCTTAATTCACCCATGTAGAATTGTGATAATGAACTGTATCCCAGTTAAACAAGCCAAGAATCAGGCTATTAATCCAGAGTTGAATAGATAGCAGCAAGATGCAAATACCAATTCCTACCCAAGTCAATATATGTGGACTGTGAGCTTGCCGCAAAAGGAGAGTGGTTAACATGAAGTTAATTTTGGTCGATTGACTAATACAGGCCGGGAGATGATCACTGTATTGATCAATTGACCAATTTATCATGAAGTTAACTTTATGGTAACCGAATCCCTGCAAAAGAGATTGTTACACAAAACAACAATAAACTCCCCAAGTGTTAAATATTTTAGTCTGTTATCTGCATGCAAGTATACAAATTTTTGATCAGTTCCACAAAAGTACTTTTCTCAAGGCATGAATTGGAGGGTGGGGGCTTTTTATTTGCAACATATACAAGCATGTTTCATGCTTCTCTTTATAATTAAATAAAAATCCAAGTTTTTGAATTTCTTAATTATGCTTGCAACAAGTTAAGCCTTGAGACCAATATACAAGCATGTTTCATGCTTCTCTTCATAATTAATATAAAAATCAAAGTAAAATGCAACTAGACTTGGCCTGAGCTTTAGATTATTACTCCACAGATTGTTGAATTCCCAACTTAAAGGATATTCAATGAGCTCATCAGCTTTTTGTACCCCAGCCACAGAAACCACATAACCACCACCTTCGCTTGCCAGTACTTAGTCTAGCTCCATCCTTCTACTTCTTCCATTTGCAACTGTACCAGAATCAAAATCAAGAAAATTCCCACACATGCAAAGTGAAATCCCTGAGATAGAAAGACAGACAGATTAAGGGACTCGAAAGAGACTGTAATGGAATATTATAATGAAAATTACACATTTTAGATTAGGCTGAAATGAAATGGACCAATTGGACTTTAGGTGCAACAGTTAGGCTTACCAAAAACACTAGACTCAACTAAAGCTTTGTTCCAATTGGGCACGATTGGCTACAAGGATCCTGTTTTTTGCTTATATATTGTCAAGGTATACCTAACATAGAATAATATACAATAATCAGTCAGCACCAACCTTACCCTACTAAAAGAGCCACTATGAGGAACCTATCTATATTCTCTATCCACAGAAAAATCCCAAACATCCTTCATCCATTTTACGAATCTACTAATTAAAACCAAAATAAATGAAAAATAAGCGGATAAGCCCACCAGGTTTATATATTGAGCCTGGGATTTTATATTCTAAACATGTGAGCATGTGGGCTTATGAGCCTTGCACGTGAATGAAATTATCTACTCTAATATTATTTTTTGGCATGGTGACATTAAGAATCTACTAATTAAGTCAACCATACAAATTACAGAAGTACAAACTCCTCATATATTTCCCTATATATAGAATTGAGCCCAAGATAAGAGTTATATATTTGAAGACACCTGACAAGGAAGTGAAGTAATGATTTTGGCATTGTGGCAGGAGAGGGAACTTAAGATGGCCTAAGAAGCATAAAAACAACACAACATATATATGCAGGGAACAAGAAAAGGCCAGAAATCTAAGTATCAAATTATTAAATCCCAGCAGAGAATCTTATCGTGATTCATGAAAACAAAAGAATTTGCATAGAACAAAGCTAGTTACAACTTACAAATATAAAATAAGAGGACTGGGAGCATCAAGTGTATATTAAGTTTATTTTAAAGGATGTAATCATGTTTCCATGGAAGATACTTTGTCCCTTAATGATGAGCACCAATAAAAGCAGGGAATCTGCAGTCCAGCATTTGTCAATATTAAAAATACAGTTAAAGTGACAGTTGACCCTGCCCCTGCCAATCTTACCTTGTTAACACTTGACCTCGGTTCAGCCACTCTCCTGGTTAGATTAGCCAGATTTATAAAATAATCCACAAACACAAGATCAAGCAATTAGGGAATATAATATACATATGGTGAAACCAGAAGAAAATTAATATTGTTTAACTTAATGGAAAACATAAAATATTACAGCTCAAACATAGTTAATATCTATGAAATTTACAATAGAAACAACATCCAACTATAAAGTACTTATTTTACTATGGTTTCCACCCCCACAGGATCATCAAATTGATTCTATATTCAAAATTTAAGAAAAGAAGATGATAAAATCAAGAAGTATTCCAGTATATAATCAAGAATTTCAATATCATTTCTATAACCTTGTGAGAAAAGGTGAGAGGGAAGAAAACAAGAAAATCGACATGGATAGATACAACAGCCTATCTTTAGCCCTCATGATCCTGGCAATAAGTCTTGCCTTTGTTGATGGTGCTGCTATAAAGTTGAAGAGTGACAGATTATGCAGTCAGTGCTCTGCTTGTGATACAAGTAAATGTCCTGCAAGTGAAGCCTACCCCCATATGACTGCATTTGACAACACCCTTATTGCCGGTGCTTTGCAATCTGACTATGTGGATTCCAAAGACAGGGGTGTTTATTCAGTACCTAATGTCCTAGGTGGTGAGTCCTCTGAGCACAATGCTTATTTTGGATGGCAATCCACTTCTGGTTCAGCTTCTGGCTATCATAGGTAAGTACAATCTTCTTACTTTATAAGAACCTCAGAAACAGACATTCTATACGAGAATTAAGAATATGGTTGTTATTGCTTGAGCAAAATGATATTTGCTAAAGCAACAAGTGTTGCTTAAAGTGTTAATTATAAAAGTGCCACTAAATGTATATTTGCTCATCATTTTTGGTCTGGCAATATTAACAACCCAAATTTATTTACATAAAAATAAGGACTTGCTCCCCTGTCCAAAACGAGAGTCCCATTTGCCTTTTTGAACTTTTAACCTATTCAGTATTAACTATTAAATGTCAAGACTAATGGAGTATTTATTAGACCAATGAGCTCTAGCTCTTATGCTACTCCTCTCATCCTCTGATGGGAAGGTTAAGGGATCAAATCCCATTAAGGGCTCAAAGGAAAATATATTATCTGGTTAAAGATCCCCAACAGCCTCGATGAACCTGCAGTCTTGTAAGGTTGAGATTAGGACCAACGAAAGAGTATTATGTAAACAAGACACTTAGCTTACACATGGGATAAGCAGCACACTTTCACAAAATTGGTTAAGCATATTATAAATCATTCACTAAACAAAATCAAGCTCAGGTAAACTCTACTTTCATGGAGTACAGATTTAGCAACTATATGGATAAATGCTCAGGGGGACAGAACTACCTCACAGTGGACAAACATGGCAAAGTGAGCCTTCGTGCTTTGAAATCCCTGGAAAGCTTGGCTGAGGCAGATTGGAAATCCTACAATCCACCCGCTCATCTAAACCACCGCGAATATCGATTCTGGGTCTCCCATAGTAATGGAAAATGCCTCACAGTATTTGGAGGAAAGTCGAAGAAACGAATTGTTGGTGTAGCTGACTGCAAATTCAATGGGGAAAACCTTGGCCAGCTATTTGCCTTCCGTTTCCATTATCACAACAACTTTTGCTGTTGTGGTCTTCACAACAATTAATTCCTTAAGATATGAGCATTTGAACAATAAAAAGGATGTCTAATGATTATCTGCAATTTGAACAATCTCAGTTCAACATTAATTAGGGTGTACACTACTAAGCAATGAATTTTGGAAATAAAAGACTTTACCCTCTAGTTTGGTTGAAACATAACAATGGTTGAATTGTCTCATTTCATAAATGTAATATAACTTTCAAGCATCATACATAGCTATTTTATTGTTCTATCAACTTCAGGGCTTAATTACACGTAATTTCAATCGCAAGATGAGATGATAAAGTAAACTAACCAAAAACACGTGTCATAAGAAAATTTCTTTCTGTGGTTTGTTGCTTATGAACGGACAAGTTACATACAAGGAAATTACCAATACATCTCTGTTGGGACATCTGTTAATCTACCGGGGAACACCCAGCTGCAAACTTATATCTCTACCCTCAGAAGCTTTCATTCTCTTACACGCATTTGCATAATTTCTGCTTTGGCTGTTTGGCTCTATCCAGTGGCGGATCCAGAATTTGGCTTCTGTGTAGGCAGATTTTTTTTAAAATTTCAACAAAATTCATTAATTAAAAAACATTGGAGCGAAACAAATAAAAATAAAATTTAATATACTCTCTCCAATCCTGAATACATTTCTAAAACGACAATTTTTAAAAATAATTTTATATTTTCAAATATATCCTTAATATCAACTAAGAATTTTCCAAGAACTTATGAACTAAGAATTTAATAGTGAATGTATGATGTTAGAATGATAGTTGATTATATATACTTTGTTTGTAACACTGTATTTGTGAGTTTTAAAACGGATGCAAAAGAGATGATTTTTTTTGTTCATTTCTTTTGTTTGTCAGTTTTAAAAGAGAGAAATGAATAATATATATATATATTATTTTTTTTGCCGAAGTCTTCGGTCCAAAAAGGACGGAATTTGCCAAAAAATTAAAAACTGCAAATATTTTGTAGCTCCTAATTACCCTTTATTATATACAAATACAAGACTTAAGGGTAAAATGGTAATCTTTATTTTAAATTAAGTTAACGAAAAAAATTATAAACTCCCAAACAACACAAAAGAAGACTTATAAGTTTTCTATTATTTTCTTTTGTATTCAAAACTCACAAATATAATGTAAAAGTTCCTCTTTTTTCTTATCAAATTATTTGAAAAAGTTTTATCTAATCCCACAAAAACACACATATATAATTATCTCTAAAAAAATTATTTTTCAAAAAGTCAGTGTAGGCTATTGCCTACATTGGCCAAGCAGTGAATCCGCCCCTGGCTCTATCTGTTACTAGTTGCAATGGTAGGGATTGCTTCTTCATATTTCCCTAGTTATTCAGATAAGATGGCTTTGCTGCTCCATTTTAAAAGAATGCCATTATTTTTACAAAACTAAGCTCCTGTTTGGTGGGATTGCTGAATACCCAAGAAAAGAAAAGAAAATAGTTCCATTTAAGATTCAAGAATGAGGCAACAGGTGAATATTAGTTAAAATGATTCTCTTAAAAATGTACCTTTCACAGTATGAGATCTTTCCAGCTTTTGTGAAGATAAGTTGACGGAACAGAGAAACTTGAAGAGCAGAGACCGAAACAAGCTCCATAACAGCATCAACAGCAACACACTGTCATTTATCGAAAATAAATAAGATTTTTAGAGTGGTTAAAGTTTGAAGAAACTAAAACAAAAACTTTTATTAAATACAATAAAATAAAACAGAAAAATAGAAGTCTGCAATACCATATAAAATGCCTGAAAGAGAAGAAAAGGAAAAAAAATATTTACTTGCTCTTGGCGATTGCAGTCTGCAATTCTATAATGTGTATGGCTTTTCTCCAATTCATTGTGAATCAATAAATATGAGAAATTGACATGGTTTTCAATGGCTAAAAAGGGAAAAGTAATCTATTGCAGTTCCACATTTCGATTCTCAATTTGATTAGAAATAATTATAAGAATACAGAAGTGACAGAGATAAGAACATCACCATAGCAACCTAAAAAACTGTTGATGGCACTGATAGATAAATATCAAACGACTGCAGCCGACAATCACCAAGTGGAAGTAAGCAGTGAAAAATATGACTGCAAAACCAGGTAACCAAATGAAGCTACATCAAGACAGACTTTTGTAGAACTAACACTTCATGTAAAAATAATATGAATTAAATCTTCCAAGTTATACAATAGGGAGTACTAAGCAGATAAGAAAAGAACTAGAGGGAGTCTTTAAAGAGTTGATTTTGACCATGAAATTGGTAGAAGCTTTAGGGAAAAAGCAACAACTAGCTATCCTCTAACCATTTGGTAATGAATTAGAAAGTATACCTTTGAATACCAAAAATTATGTTACTGAAACATTAACGTGATCACGATTTCTGTTGACATCTACACTTTCAACCGTTTAGATGATGAGGAGCAGCTTGCTTCTTCTGCAACATTGACATGATCACGATTCCTCCTCATGGAATGATCTTTGTCATCAATTTCCATCATATCATGTGAAGGTTCATATACCAGATGAGCCCCAATCCTATTCACTGGTAAAGAATAGTGGAACAAAGAATAATGTTCCACTACAGGTCTGAAAGAAATCTCAATTCTATCTCCACATTGTAATGGATCTTCTTTAGGTATATATGTCACCAGTGAATATTCTTTACCCCGGAATGGTAATTCACGACTCCATGTAGTACAATTTGTTTTATTACCGATAACAACCGAAGTATGATGCTGATCATGTAGCTGAACGTCAAAAACAATAAAACCTAAAAAATTGCTACTTGTATTAGTTGGGATATTAACATTCACGAGGAGTGGCATATCAAAAGAGATTAAACATCTTGGTCTTCGATGATGGCACCAATCTGGAATCTCCATCACTGGCAGCAATAACTGAAAGCCTGTGTGAAATTCAGAGGATCGCTGTTGCATAAGCAAAGAAAATGATATGAGAGAGACAATTAGTTTGTTTTGAAACTTCTCCAACATTTTCAAGAAAACAGCTGCATTCATAGTGTTGAATCATCGTATTATAGACAGTTTTGGCAATGGTTGTTTTACCCACTCCACCCATACCTTAGATCCCAATTGTGCACACAAAATCTGATCTACAGCTCAGTAAACATCTTCAATCCATGAGTCCATGCCGACTGGGTGGGTGGCAACATCCAAGGATGTAAATTTTTTTACAACATGCATGACATCATCAACAATTTTCATTATTAACTTCGCTTCATTGCTGCCAATGTTTATGCAGGCAAATAGCGAGTAGTATATATGATGTACTCTACTAGGTGTACAGTAATAACATTGAGCTATAAACATGCATGGGACTAAATCCAAACAAAACCCCAATTTTCATAGTGGTATGTTGAGCATGCGAGTAATTTACAGTATTTCATGCAGTATATGTATACCCTAAGATTTAAAGAAGCAATTCTAATAAAAAGAAAATAAACACTACTATAAAATAACTTACCATTACAAGATTGAGCGAAAATAAAAAAGTGCCTAACAAAACTTAACAAGGAGAGGACAGAAATTTGTTTTCAGTTGGGTATTTTTTATTCTACTATATATTGGTGTATGTGTAAAATGAACAGATATACATATATGAATGTGTAGCAAGAAAGGGTAATTCATCTGACTTTTGATGGGTTAGTTCTCACCTCTCACAGAAGAGTAAAATGAATTAAATAAACCGTATCAATCAAATTAAGCAGAGAATTGACCAGCCAAAATCAGAAGATTGGGTCATTTTGAAGATGATACCTGAAAAGTTTGAAACCTTGTTTAGCGCAGCGCTCCAAATCTCCACCTTACCCAGTCTTTATGATTTGCAAAAGCATTCGCCAAACTACCAGTTTGGCGACGAACATCATATGGATCGTAAAATATAGGAAGAACCAATTGCAATTGCCCTGTTGTTCTTTTGCATTCAAGGATCTTAAGGACCTCGTTGAGGCACCACCAGCTAGAAGAAGCTTAGTTTTTGGGAAAAAAAACGATAATGGAAATCCTTGATTGCTCAATCGCTGTTAGCAATTCTGAGGAAATATCGTCTCTCCTCTTTGAAGTTCAGTGTCATCGAAAAAGGTTCGGCTTCCAGTATGCTTCAAGGACGTGTATAGATGAGCAGTAAAAGTAATGCGTGTATCTTTACCTCTGAAACTTAAGAAGACGTCATGGGTAATTGAAGAAGAAGATGATGATGATGAAGAAGAAGAGTTCATTTGGTTACTAATGGCAGCCATGGCCGATGATCACAATTAAATATGAGCTGAGTTGAAATAACAGTAGATATAAAAGATCAGCAGAGACGATGAAGATGAAATGAATGGGTTTGAATCCCCTCCTTAAGCTTCCCTCCGATTTATCGGATACACAATATTTTTATAATTATAAATAATATAATTAAAATCAATGTCACTCAAATAATTTATTATATTAAATAATATAATTATTTTAAAAATAAAAACAATTTAACATTTTTTACCATTTAATGAATATGAAAATTTTTATTAAAATTTTAAGAAATATAAATTCTTTTAGAAAATATTTTTTATGATTATAATTTCATCAACTATTTATAAAACATAATTTGATCATTACTAATAAAATTGTTAAGACCAAATAATTAGTATGAAATGAAATTGAAAAAATGTGTAATAGAGGGGAGCAAAATCCGAAATTAATAATGTAGGAGTTAGATATTTACCAACTTCAAATTAAAATGTACGCTTCTATTATTATTATAATTGACTTTTGAAAATTAACTTCAAATATTTTTAAACTTAAAATCTAAATAATTTATTAAGAAATATGAAAAATTAAATTTTATACTCTCTGTGCTCGAATGATGTTCTAAATATATTTTTCACCTAAATTAAAAAATATATATAGAGCCGAGGAAAAGATAGAAAAAATTTCAAATTTATTATTAATGTCCTACAAAATTATATAAATTTCTTTTATATTAATAGACCTTATTAATCACATACTTGCCCTTTACTTTATTTTACTTTATGTATTTATTATTGTCATCCTTTTGAGGGGAAAAAAGGACCACCTCCTACCATTACTTACGCTTTGTAATATGGAGTAATTTATATGTATTAATTACAATGACATGAATTCAAATCAAATTCAATTTAAAAATATTTTAAATTAATTACAAAAAATTAATAATAATAATTTAAATTAGTTATATGTCTAAATTTGAAATGGAAGGAGAGTATTGAGTATGATTTATTCGACTTCATTTATTTGTGTCAAAGTGTGTTACGTTTCAAGTTGATTCATAATAAAAATTGTTAAATCCACAACAAAAATTATTATTTTCACAACAAAAGTGTAATTATAAATTTTATAACGACGATTTTCACCGTTGCTATACATCTACAACGATATTTTTATTATAAAAATAACAAAAAGAGTTATGAATTTAACAATTCCCATAATTTATTATTCGTGGAAGACCTTCTCAGTCCTGCTTTTGCACTCTTAGAATCGAGATATTGATGATTATACAATCATTACAATCATTTACACCCTCCATGCAATTATAATAATTGTATTAATTAAAATTAAATAAATTCACGTCAATTTAAAATTTAATGATTGTATTAATTAAAATTAAATAAATTAACATCAATTTGAAATTTAATACGACTGTCACAAGTCAAATGGTATTTAACATAATTTCCTTATACAGTAAGAAGTTTCCGGGAAAAAATGAATAGAAAAAAGTCCCAACATAGTTGTTGCCAAACAAGGATGTGATCAAAGAATTTGCCCAAAATAGTTGAATCTGCAGAACAAGCCTTGGGTTGAAACCTTCCATTTTTTCATGCAAGTTAAAACTCCATGGTAATATATACAACAAACTGCCTGAGAAAAGAGTAAACAATAAAAAAATTCAAGACAAGTCCATGGGATCATTTGCGGATAATGTCGGAAGCAGCCAATTGAAGAAACCAACATTAATTTCTCCTCTGGATTTCTGAGATGAGTACTCGACCAACATGTTCCAAAGGTCTCCAACATTCCATTTCTGGGATGTAATCCACCAAGTCACCTGCCAGTAAATTCAATAGCCAGTTATTCCTGTGAAGAAGCAAACGAGGAGATGTTCTATGAAATAAAATATGGTGATTTTTCAACATCACATGTATCTGATTCTGAGAGAACCAAATGTTCGAGAATATTTCAGATCTACAATATGGAACTAACCTATACATTAACCAACAAAAGACACTGAATGGTAAAAAGATGGCCTATATTTTGGCAGGTTCAATGTTTGAATGTTAAGCCCAAGACATTTTCATTTTCTACCATGATAAGCATCAAATTCAGTGCGTGTAGTAAAGAGACTTAGTAGGTCACAGCAGATTCCTGGAGAAGGTCATTTCTCATTGAAAGTCAAATGCAAATGAACAGATTCTGGCTTGAGAAGAGAGATGACATCAATTTATTTAATTCTGGTTGACCAGATTTGGTTTAATATTCCAGCATATAACATTAAGGCACAACCAATAGGACAGATGGAGTGCTATAGCCTATAGCTATGAATAGAATCATTTGTAATGAAGTTCATGGAACAGTAGGGAAGATCATTACCTGGTCAAGAGACCGCAGCTCCTCTATCCCAAATGTGTAATATGCAATGAAAGGTCTTAATGCCTGCAAAGATGAAGGAAAATGACAGAGACTCAATGCAAGTAAATAGAAACTTAGAGGGTGAGATATATGCATGAAATTCCACATCAGTGGTTATTTAATGCAAAATTAGTAGTCCTTAAGAATGTCAAATATCCAGGGTAGTTTAGAGCACGTCACATACCCTGCAGTAAACCTAAAAATAATAGTACATGATCGAGCGACACACAACCAAGCAGTAGCCTAATCCAGATTCCAGAATCCATGTCTAGAATAGAGTCAGACAGAAGTTCTTGTTACAAACCAATGAAAAAATGATCCTATCAGCAAACAACAATGTTAGCTTCTTTTTTTCTTTTGAAAAGTACAGAAGTCGCTATTAACTTGTTTTTATGATCATTAGTTGAATGTTCAGCCTCTATTATTGGAAAAGCTTATTATAATGAAATTCATGGACATGATCATGCACAAAATTGGATGATTCCTAACAATCAGTTGAACAGATAACATAAAAGTAAAGCTGCTAATAAATAATCAGAAGAGTAATCACCTGAGAAGCAGCAAGCCACTGAATTATGGCCTTTAGTTCAGGATCTCCGCCAAAAGCACCACATCCCCAATTCCCTGTCACAATTCCAATTTTATCTTGATGGACCATATACTGACTACCCTTTTCCCGGAGTTTCTTGATCAGCTTATAACTCATATTTTCCACATTTTCTTCAAAAGATGTTGGAGTTTCATTTAACTGAGGAAAAGCAGAATACAAACAATAAAAGCATTAGGACTCTAATTTAAGACTTCGTTAAATCAATTGAAAAGTTTAGCATTTGCATAAGGGCTGCATTTTAGGAATTGAGATGGATTAAATTAGACTTAATTATAGGTATTATATCGGGGACTAATTATGGAGATTTGATTGCGAGTGGTGCAGCTATATATAACTAATAGCTGGAACTAATCTTCAGGCAAGGATATTGCTAACATTGTATTTAGCACTTAGAGGTTGGGGTTTCCTCATAATAACCCAATTTGGAGCCTAGGGATTCCTCGAAATTCGAATTAACCCTAATTCCTGTAACAGTTTAGATAGTCCTGCTAGACTCCAGAAAATTAGAGAGAGAAAAACTAAAATTTGGTTAATTTCATTGACACCTAATTCATTACAATGATAGGCTTATATAGCAAAAATGAAAATTAATCCTACCCATTGATATATAAAAACTAATATCCACCGTTGGATCACTATAATATATAGCTCATTTTTTAACTTGGCTACTAGACCCATGATACTAACAATACTCCGCCCTTCAAAAACCACCTTGTCCTCGAGGTGGTATTGCAACTTGTGTAAGAATGAAATATCCTCCTTAAAACTAGTCATCACAATTTGCAGAATAATAACGCAATTACGCCCCCTGGCATTGTGCATTGTTTCCTTTAAAGGATTCAGAGTGTTCTCTCCAAACCCAAGAGCTTTGATTGCACAGACCTTGACTCTTGTACGAAGCTTATTGAGAATAGCTTGGGCACGTGCTTCACTTTCCTCATCTTCAGCAATAGTAAGAAAGGGCATTTGTCTCTTCAATGCTAATTCTAGTACTCTCACCACAACAATATAGCATATGCAAAAATTAATAACTGCGGTTAACACATTTTGAAGGTGTCTGACTTGGTTAGTGCAATCAACAACATGAGCAGCCTTCCCTAAGGTGTGAATCCCAGTGGCAATGACTGCAGTGTCGATCTCTGGCTGTTTGCAAGTAGTGTCAGTATTAACACCATTTTCTAATCCATACCCAGTTGCAAATAAGGCGTGATTACATGCTGCTACTTCATCCCTCTCGCAAATGTACTCATTCTTTGCATTGAGCGATTCCATCATGTTTATGTATGCTGCCCGTAAATGCGAAGCTCCAGAATTTTTGTCCATATCTTCTAGTCCTCGAACATTTTCATCATCCTGTAATACGGTGAGAAAACCTGAGTCTGTATGGATTTGATCACCACAGGAACCCACAATTTCTAGAGCATATTTGTACTTGTTTATTCTGAATTGGGAAGACCATTCCTAGAACAAATCAATGGCCAAACCCATACTTGAGGCCAACTTGCGCCCAATATTCATGGCCAGCTTGTACACAGTTTGAAAGTACCTTTACTATAGTTTTCTTGCTAACAGCTGTCATCTGATTAATATCTTCTTGAAATGAATTTTCCTTGTCAACAGCATTAGTAGGAGGGCCTTTACCCCCAAACTGAAAACAAAGAAGTAAAACAATCCTACTAAAAACTAGCTCAACATCCTTGATGAAATCAGTCTTTGAATTTATTTTTGAAGTACCCACAATGTCATCTAAATCCCTTGCACTTAAAGTTGCAATAGTCTGACCTTGTTTACCCTCTTCAAATTCCACTTTGTCCTCAAAGTGGAGTTGTTTAACCTGCACCACATAACTTTCCAGTTCAGCAACTAGATTGACAATACCACCTTTTATAACTGCATCTTTATTTCTCTTTGGGATACCCGAAACTTGCAATTCTCGTCCAACATCAAAGGGCTCTAGACAATAAATTTTTGTGAGGAATGTTGGAAAACTAGCATATCCATCATAATTTTCACTCAACAATTTTCCAACCTGCTCATTCCCAATTTAATTTGGAAATGACTTTAACAACAATCTGACTACACCAGGAACATGTAAATCAAGACTAAGATCGTTATCACCTTTCAGTGTTTTCACATATATCTCACCATTGGTTGCGATTTTCAAGTAAAAAATCATAAAGTAACATTTGGGAGGAAGCTGTGGAAAATCATGAGATAACAATTTTATTGGGACAATGCCATTTTCAGGAGTACAAACTGGGCTTTTCATATCCCCACACACGGTTGAGAAAACCCTATCAACACTTGTAATATTAATGTTGTTGTATATTCTATTTCTATCATTGATTTTAAACAATTCACCATGAGTACCAATTCCACTTGTTCGATGTTGATTTTGCTGGCCATGTGGTTAGTAGGTGGTTGAGTCTCTGCAATCTCTTTGGTGTTTGGATGCCACTTATAATGCAATTCTCGTTCGGGAATTTCATCAAACACTTTACCTGCAACAGGTAATCCATTCAGATTTGTACAATACTTCCTTAACTCGAAATTGACCACCGAGAATTCACTTAGAGAGAGAGAATTGGCTTCAAAATGGTTCATCTGATCATCATTCTCAGGCTGAAGATGATTGTAATTTTGGACCCTGCGTGACCCCATTTTGGATCTCCAACCTCAGAGCCAACTAGGTCATCATTTTGTCGGCTCTGCAATCGACTTTGATGACCTTCTTTCTTCTTAAAATCCTGCACCACATCATCTTCATCACTATCATCACACACTGACCACTTGGAACTTGCTTCGATAAATACGCAATCCTCCTCCTAAGTATAACCACAAATTAGAACTTTTCGTTGATGCTCTGACTGTGGTTTTGTATGAGTATTTATGGATGAAAAATGTTCTTTGATAATAGCAGCCATAGTAGCAGTAATTTGCTTAGCGAATTGAGCACAAATTGTCTCGATAGAATTGGGATTAGCCATTGGAGCCCTCTCAATGAAAGCACCAATGTAGCAGTTTAGATAGTCCTGCTAGACTCAGAAAATTAGAGAGAGAAAAACTAAAATTTGGTTAATTTCATTGATACCTAATTCATTACAATGATAGACTTATATAGCAAAGATGAAAATTAATTCTACCCATTGATATATAAAAACTAATATCCACCCTTGGATCACTCTAATATATAGCTCATTTTTTAACTTGGCTACTAGACCCATGATACGTAACAATTCCCTCTTTATTTGTTCTAGTTCCTGCATTTAGCCATTAATTCAAAATGATAGAACAGGGTTCTATGAAAAGATGCAACAAAGCTGGGTAGCTAGATTTATGATGTTCAAAGATGTATTCCATATGTTTGACTAAAAAATCCAAAAATTTAAGACCAATAAGTGGAGTAGCCTATGAACCAGATACTAGAAATTTTATTTTTCCAATATTTTTTATTTTTTGGTAAGTTATATTACCAATAAGTTGAGTTCCTTTTTCTTGATAATTTTTGTTTTTCAGAGAATGCCTTACAAGTGAAAGAAGCTATCTAATTCCTCCAGGTCAACCAACATATTCACAAATAAGTGAAAGAAGATAACATTACTTATAGGAGGACAGGATGTGCTCCAATAAAGAGATAAAAGCAAAAATAGGAAGAAAAAACTTAGGTCAATGGTGGAGAGCCTATAACGCCTGTTAAAGCTCCTGCAGCCAAGCCAACTAACGATTTCTGATACCCCAAAGGATTTTAAGAAATTAGAGACATGCAAATCATTTTTGAGCAATTGTTTTTCTTTTTTTCTTTTTCTTTTTTGGATAAGTTAAAGGAACATATTCAAAAAACAGGAACAACCCTGAGCCACCTAGACACACAACAGTAAATCCTGTCCCTCGATCAAACCAACAAAAAATCAATAAAGCCCAAAAGCAATCCCAAAAACACCTCCTTCTGCCAAAACAAAAATATGCTCAGAAAAGGAACTTATTATGCAAAGTGAACCTTTCCCTATCCTCAAAGTATCTGCAATTTCTCTCTAAAGAACCCACCAAAGACAATGAGGTATCTTATCCAAAAAATTGAACCATTGTTTCTAGTTCTAAAGTAAACGTGCGTGTGTGTTTGTGAGAGGGTGGGAAGGGTGTGTGAGAGTGAGTCTGCATGTGTGAGAGAGAGAGAGAGAGAGGCAGAGAGAGATCTTAAAATATTAATGTAACTCATACCAAATGATTATTCTCAGGCATGCTATTGCAAACTTCAACTTCCTGACCAGGCTGACCTCCATAATATCCATCATCAGAAAACAGTTTATGATGCAGCTGATATCTACATTGATCAAAAAAGCCACAGAATGCCTTGTTGATCTCCCTGATAAAACAAGTTGGTTTGTTAGATTATTACTGACAGCAGCAACTCAGCAACTAAACAAGAGACGGACTTGGACAGAGAGTTCACAAATGATTTTACATATTACCTCTGGATAAAACCTAAGAAACTTAACTCATAATACTCTAGAGTTGAAATATGAGTTGACTACCAAAAGTAATGTTCTTTATGAGGGTTTGAATAAAGAGTTCAGCTATGTATTGCGTAAATTTATGCCGAATTACAATTGCGAAGCTTATCAATACATGGGATTGGTAGGAATTATAGGAAGGCTCTACTTATTACACATCTTTCCAAAAAGATTATCACTAATACTTATCCACAAAACTGACAATCAAAAAGTCGACGTAAACTTTCGCAACATATATCATTCTCCTTCAATAAATCACTTTTTTTTTAAGAAAAAAATCTTAAACTACTCAACTCCTATTTTCTGCTAAAGTATCAATTTCAATTTTGGGACAAAAGCTAGATTTGAGTATTTATGAAAGGCCTGATGGTAAAGTGCACCTGATGTCGGCATTACCTGGGTTAGAGCCACATATGCCAAATGTTAAGTCCATTTTCTGTCTACATCTCCTAGCACCCTGCATAGGTTCAATGGACGACTGTCAAAGGGAAAATGGTAAAGTGTACCTGTTTGTCGGGAATGTGAACCCTGGGTTTAGGTTTGCTAAAGCTACTTATGCCAAATGTTTCTTTTGTTCTTTTTGCAAGTTCTAATGCCAAATGTTAGGTCTATATTCAGCCTACAGATGCTAGCACTCTGCATATCATGCATGTAATTTATTAAGTCAAAGGCTCATTTGTTTTCTTTTGGATTATGTCGTCCTTGCCCGATTCATACATTTCTGCCCCCTCTGTTGGTTCTGAATCAAAACTAAATTGAATCATGAAGCATACAATTATAGCAACTATGATCGCTAAAGAAAATTTATGTAGCACATGGACCACGGGGCCCATGTAGCAACCTAATCCTTACTACGTAAGACCCAATTCTTAGTGTGCCTACTGCATACAAAATGTTGTATATTGATTTCGAGTTGAATCAAGTAATTGCAATAATTTACACAGGATTTAATCATGCAAATAAACGTATATGAAGTGCTAACACTGAAATTTTCATACCGGAGAAGGTATTCAACTTCATATTGTCTCTTTCCTGGGATGCTCTTTGCGTCTATTGCTATAATTCTCGTTTTCCTCCTTCCTAAAATATCAATATCCCTTTTGTCCACATAGTCACCGGAAAACCGGAAGGAAGAAGCATACCTAACACACTTAGACAAATTAGAAGAGTAATTTTATGATAAAATCATCTAAGAGGAATGTTCTATGAAACGTAATGTTATAAAGGAATGAAAGAAGAGAAAAGAGTCTAGCAAGTTAGCTTGATCCATATAGTTGATAAATAACATGCATATAAAAAGACGATTTTAAATGATTTTATTTCAAAAGTAAATACATATCATGGCAATTGTAGTCTATATTCTTACAATAAATACCCACATTGAAGTAAAACTCAAAAAAAGTCATCACTCATCCTCGAATTAAAGTTAAAAAATATAATACACTTGAGTCATACTTGCCCTGTATAATTTGAAAATCTTTCTGCACCAACAATTTCTATAGCCTCATTCTTTGCTATGGAAGGCAAGAAAAGCATGCCTGCAATTAACTCTGGATTGATCATGAAACGGATCTCTTCCTAAACAATATAATCAAGCCAATTGAAGGTTAGAAATCATTTAAGTATAATGGTCTACATGACCAACAAAAAGTTTGCACATATATGAAAATGAAAAAGAACAGAGAGTCAAGAGACATTAACTCAAGAAATCACTTCTTTATATATATATATATATATATATATATATATATACACACACACGGTTCGGATGTTAAGCTTACCCCTTATCTAACATACCTTGCATACTCCTTTTAGCGACGGACCGGGCGACGATTCGGTCTGTCGCTATTTATAGAACCGTCGTTATATGTTGTTCATCGCTATATGTTGTCCGTCGCTAAAATTTAAGACGATGGTTCTATATATAGCGACGGACTGAATCGTCGCCCGGTCCGTCGCTAAAGGGGGTATGCAATTATGTTAGATAAGGGGTAAGCTTAACATCCGGACTGTATATATATATATATATATATATATATATATATATATATATATATATATATATGCAAGTAACTCGAGAAAACAACTTGCATAATCAATGTATTGATCAGGGGGGATCAAGTTCAAATTGAAGTAAGCTTCTCATGATCTGGAGGATCATGTTTACATCCTAGAAGATAACTTTTCTTAGATATATTGAAAACAAAAGCTTTTTCCTTCACTCATCACCTTACATACTCTGATGGTAGGAAGGGATGTGGAGTCAATTGCAAAGACTCTAGAAGGTGGGTGATACATATTCTTTTGATTAAGTTTCATTCACTGCTCCAGTATTTTTGACATACCATGATTCTCTTGTACAGACCTGACATCATGACCTAGTCTGAAGTTTCTAGAATTGACAGGTTGAGATAGATAGCAATTATCCATTAGGTGCAGCAAAGTGACAATGTTGAAGAGTAAACAAACGTGAGTTTGTTTTCTATGTCATTGTGTTATATAGTATAGGTAATCTGAAACTAAACTTAATCAGTCTAACTTAAGCTTAAAAACCTATTTCTGGTGCTAACACTTATAGCACAATAGTTTATATTTGTTATATTAACACATAATAGTAATGACTTTCTTCAGCCGCATAGATGTTACAAGGCTTTCTGTTAGGTCTTGTCGAATATCTCATTTATGTGATGTGTATATTGCCTTCAGCCCTTCACTGCCCTCTACCTTGGCAGCTTTTGTGTTATCTGTTTGAACTGTTGGAGGAGTTCTGGCTTTGTCCATGGGCAATTGAGAACCTATCACTTGCCTAAATTCACGGTTTTCGGAATATGTACATGGGGGGTGGGGTTGGGGAGCGGAGGGGGGACTACGGATGGTTAGATCTGTAGCATTGTGGCTGTTTTTTTAATCTTTATTCCCTCTTTCTACTAAAATATTCTTCTTCTATCAAAACCTAATATTATAATGAAGACATAACAATGCAATAACACAATTAAGTTCTTGAATTTTGAGTATAGTTAAGCTCTATTTGCACGAGGAGATTCTATTGAGGGGAAGAATACTTTGTTTATGATAGGAATCATACAGGAAGTTCTTACAGATTACTTCCAACACCCAGGTTAGAAACACAAAATACAGGGATCCCAAATGACGCACAAATGCAAAACAGCCATTGCAAGTAGTTCATATCATACTTTAGGTTTTCCTAAGGATTTTTTTTAAAACATTTAGGTGAAAAGGTGAAAAGATTTACCTGCACACAACCCCTATGGAGAGCACCACCACCTAAATACTTATTTGCAAAATCCACTTCAAGCGCTTCACTGGATTGATCTTCTATTAAGCCTGAACTGTAGACCTACAAAGAACAAAATAGACAATAACATCTTAATATAATGACTATATTTATAAACAAAACCAAATTGTAAAATTTGATCCAGTGAGAGTTGAATTTTTGGATATTTCAATAGATGAGCAAAATATCTCTTCATTACCAGAAACGGGCAAAGGGAAACAAGAGATTTCCCCCAAAGACTAGCCTTAGGATAAGAAATGGCTAAAGAATTCCGTTCCCACGGAAGAACTTTCCGTTCGAATGAAACATTTCCGTCAGGCATATGCGAGCATATCCTCTCAAAATAGTGAATAATGCACTTTATTTTGTTTTCCTGTTTTTCGTTGTAACTGTCATAGAGACTCCTGTAAAGCATACAAGTATTAAATGCATCCACTCCGCTGGTTCAAGAGAAAAAGTTCAACAATTTATAAATGGGAAAAAGCTAAACCTTCTATGAAGACGTAAAATCTAGATTTAGGGACCTCCATACCTTTTGGTGAGATAAATTCATACAAACTGGATCAAAAAGAGAAGTAAAACAAAGCCTAAAAGGTAAGAAGAGGAAAACATCTATGAACCAAGCACATAACTGCGATCTATATCCCACAAAGTTGTTCAAATGAATATATAATACAAAGTATGACAAAATAAAAATCATAAAAGACCGCAAAAAAATCACATACGCAAATAATTGATCAAAGTTGATTGTTGGAAGATGCTTGGCACCTCTAATCGTGATTGGAAACAAACAAAGGAGAGAGCATGTGAGAAGAGCACCAATCAATTCCTGATTCAAAATCAATTAATCATACTGTCAAAACATAAAAATGTTGCACAAGTGAGGAATACATTTCGAGTGGCATAAAATGTAAAATTATTTACACGTACATGCATAATTAACCAATGCATTCTCATTTTTAGAAGATTACTTGAGTGAGTAGGAATCTGTAATTAACACGTAAGTGACAGAAATAAATAGTGGATTGTGTCTAAGAGACGCCATAACAGTCCCAATCAAAAATAGAACAGCAAATTTAAGATACAAATCACACTCCCCATGTCACATATCAGAAAAATTCAAACTCTCGAATGTCAAAGAGATGATATGAAGTTCTTTCTAATTAAAAACTTAGATAAAAGAGAAAAATGTATTAAAGAGAAAAAAAATAGAGACATGGCGATGGTGATTAAAGACTAAGGAAGAAGCAAAACGAAGGACAACACAAACTCTACAATGTGAAAGAGCAATTTTGGATTTCTTCCTACTTTTCAACTTCAATTAAAAAAAACACCGTAAATACTAAATAGTTCATAATGGGCATAACAACTATATGGAACTGAAAAACATACATTCAAAGGGTCCAATTAAATACATAAGCAGACATTACAAAATGATAATTGATGATAAAAATGCTATCAAACTTACTTTGACAACAAAAGAAAAAAGAAAAACAAAACATATATCTAACTACGTTGGTGCTGTAACTCTCGATAATTAGGAAATCACATCCACTTTGAAAACCTAGGACAAGTATTACACATCCCACAAAGCCGACTTGTTTGGACTTTGGTCCAAAGAAAGACAAGACACACTCTTCAACTCCACAAAATCATGGTCTCTGTTTTTACCATTTCTTACTTACTATTGTTGTGCATGTTTTCCTTTATCTGAATGCACTCTACCTAATGTATTAATTATCCATCTCAAAGTTGCCTCTTTAGGGTTCACTGGTTTTTGATTACTTAAATTATCTCAAGTAAATGTTTATTAATCTCTTAGCAAGGGTGAAGACTAAAGTAGCCCGACCCCCCAAACCATGTCAATGACAACATACTCTTTCTATCTCACTTCAACCAAAATCCTTAGTTCACAAAAGGAACTAAATGAACTTTAATGGTAATATATATTATCCTGCAATGCTAGTTATCCAGGCATAAAATCAAAACCTCCTCTTTCATATGATAATACAACTAATCCCTTTAAGTTATATGATGAAATAGACATAGCAATTGGGTATATATATTTTCTATTTAGATAATTCCAAACGGGCGATTGAATATTTAAAAATACAACCCAAGTCCCAACAAACCTGGCTGAGAACCACCATTCCTGGCTCTTGCGACTCCAACAACCGCAAACCAGTTTCTTCTGCATTCTGATAGTGAGCCTCTAACAGAAAAGGCAGCCTCAACACCAATTTTGCCAATTCCGGCACCACCTCTCCAAACCATTTCGTCGCTTCAGCACGCGACAATAGCTTCTCACAAAATACACAAAATAATTCACATAATTTGTGCACCAAAATCATTAAAACTACAAACGGAAGTACAGATTCTGCTAATTACTACGACATACATCGTCGAAGAAAAGGGCGTAACCTTCTCCGGCGGAAGAGGCTAATCGTTCGGAGCTGAGGTTAAGTGAATTTCTGATATCGGAAATAGCGAGGAAAAGAAGCTCGCCGGAGCTAACGTGGCTTAAATTAGGGCCTCCGGATAGTGCTTTAAGTGCTTCAACAACTTGCGGTGGCCAGAAAAGTGCCGACGATCGGAGTACCACCGGTACATACCTCAATATGGACTTCAAATCCTTCCGATTCTCCATCTTCTCTCTTCTCTCCGGACTCCGGTTACAGAAACTGAACTATTGAAATAGACTGGGCCAAAAAAAATAAACTGGTGCAAGGTATGACTTGACTGGCCCAGCCCTGCACTAAAACCATCTCTAAGAGCCTCTTCAACCACTTTGAGATACACGAGCCGCATCAAAAAAATTCTCTTAAACTTTATTCATTAAATTTACAACCTCTTTCTTCTGCAACCTCTTTCTCACTCTTCAAATCTATAATTAAAGACTAAAAATATTTATTACGCTTGATGAGTTGATGTATAGCTCATTAAATTGATGAGTTTAAAGAGTTTTTTTCTACTACTCTTAGAGATGCTCTAACGAAATAAAAAAAATACTCCATGCATTCCACAATAAATTATTTGCACATAAAAATAATAATATTTTTATATGATCATTCTCAATAGGTGGGTCTCACATTTATATAAAAGATTATATAAAAATATTATTTTAACATGCGAAAATATTAATTTCATTTAAATATGGTCCACTAAGAAAAAAATGTTGTTAATGTATATGTATGGGGCCTACTGTGGAACGATTGAAACTTATTTGTGCCCTCTCTGATACATTAATTGTAAGACCCCAACTTTTTATAAATGAAATTGAATTTTCTCTATTTATTATTTTAAAATAGTAAGGGTTGATTTTATTAATGTGGTAAGTTGTGGGTAAAATGTGTAAATATTTTAAACAAGCAAGTGATTATAAAATATTCTTGTTGTTGGAAAATATTCGTTTGGTCGTGGAATATTCTTACTGTCGAGGAATATTCGTACGACGGCACAGCCTTGTGTGGGCCCTATAACGAAAAGCGATTGGATGAAGAAAACGACAAGTATAAGTTGTTTATAAATAACTGCGTAGTTGTTACCGTTAATATTGTTAGAATACCGGTGGTTTAAAACACAGTAATACGCGGTGTTGCACAGTAGCACACGGTATTGCACCAATTATTGATTCTTACGTAAAAAGGCACTACTCAATAATTGTTACAGTAATTACTGTTCAATATTTTATTTTATTGATTCAATAATTGTTACGTTGATATTGTTGTTTCAATAATTGTCACTATACAGTATTTTTCATTATCAGATCAATAATTCATATTATTTGAATAATATTATTAGATAGCATTATTGGTAATGTCTAGAAAGTTTTGTCTAAGGAGATGTTTGGTCACCTAATTGCGCGCCAGTAATGAAAAATCCTTATTGAAAAGCCCCCTCTTTCCTAGGAACGGCCTGGTTGTCAGTATTGTGATTCTGTAATATTATTTATGAATAATTAGTTATTGATTTATATGATAAGAAAAATATTTATTTTATGTGGATATAGATGGAGAAAATTTTTAAAGTGACAATTGTTGAAAAATTAATATTTTATATTTTTTGATAAAATAATTCATTTAAATATATTATTATATTATATAATATAATAATGGTGATATTTTAACAATAAATGTGGGATATATAAATAAATAAGGAGGAAGAGTATTTTTGTTATAAAAAATATTTAAAACATGTTTTTCATATTTGTGGACCCTATTTATTGACTAAAATTTGATTATAGCCTATAAAATCGTCCATATGTGGATTCGGTCAATTTCTATTTAGAATTTGAAAAACTTAAAACTACAGAGTTGTAGAGAATTAAATTTTCTATAAAATAGACATAAGATTTAAATTTTTCTGATAAAAGGGCTATTTATTGTGAATTATTGAAGTTTTGAAATAATTAATTTTTTTGGAGTTTTAAATGATTTTAAAATGAAAAATATTTTTGGTGATTTTGGCACTTGTATGGCTAATGTCTTGACCAAAAAAGTGGGCGTAGGAATTTAATAAAAATATATTTATATTTTATTAAATTTTTTACTTTAGTGTTCTAAGTATTTTCCTATAAATAGAGTGCTTAGGTTAGAATTGAAAATCACACCAGAAACTGAAATCTTCTCTCTCTATATTATCGAGCGTATTCTTGTGAGTATTTTGATACTCTGAGTGTTGCTATATTTGTGACGCCCCAAAAATAGGATACATCACCCATCTTGAGTCGTCAGATACATATACAGAATACAAATACAACTTAATAATACAACTGTCG